>JAVJGI010000060.1:22784120-22910753 GCA_035590275.1 Ibycter americanus
CGGGGGGGCGGAGGAGAAGAGGGCTCCGGGAGCAAAAAGCAAAGGAAAGAAAGGCAAACCAAAACAGGGGCTAAGGAAGGTAGAGGGAGGGGGAAAGGGTAAAAAAAAAAAAAAAAAGGAGAGGACGCAAAAGCAAAAACCAACAAAAAAAGAACCGAAAGTAGATTGCGAAGGGCTGCCTGGCCCGGCGCTCGCAGCCCGCAGCCCTGGGATGCGGCCACCGGCTGGTGGGATCCCTGCGCCGCACAACTGTCTTTGTGGGGAAGGGTTGCGGAAGGGTGAACGGGAAAAACTGCTTGGGCGGCTCTGAGAGCAAGTCAGCGGGGCTGACGGTGGGCATGCCGCTGCTGGAAAGGGCAGAGTCAGAGTGTCTCGCAGAAACTAGCTCCTTTCTGCTCCGTGCCTTTTCCTTACGAAAACGCTGTTTGCCTGGAAAGTGGAAACTCAGTTTAAAAGCAGGTGACAAGGGAACTGCAGCAGCAGCAGCTGGAAATGGGGACTTTGTGGAGCTATCACAGTAGCAAGCACTGGCAGGTCTTGGAAGAGTTCCTGGTTTAATTGTGTTTGCTTTCAGGCTCCTCCAGGAAAGGTGGAAGAAGTCGTGAAGTTTGCTATTGATGCCGGCTACCGCCTCTTTGACTGTGCCTGTGTCTATCAGAATGAAAATGAAATAGGAAATGCAATCCAGCAGAAGATCAGGGAGGGGGCTGTGAAACGGGAAGACCTCTTCATTGTCACAAAGGTACAGGGATGCAGGATTTTGGGGGCATTTAGCTTTTCTCAGAGGGAAACTCTTGTTCCATCTGTCAAGTAACATAAGGACCTATTCCCTTCTCTGACATTCACCTCATGGTTGTGTTGTGTGCTGTAAATTCCATTCTTTATTTGCAGTTTGGACTGAGCTCTGTCAGGGACCATTGACAACTTTGGAAAGATAGCGTGGCTATTGCTGATCTAATAATTTCCTTACTTATCACTTAATTAAAAGTCACTTAATTATACGGAAGGTTCATTTGTACACACCCTAGAAAGATCAGAAAAAAAAGATAGATGTCTGAATTGAAAGGTGCTGTGCAGCTTACCGGTGTGCCTGGCATGTGAAAGTGGTGTCATGTACAAAATGCAAGCCTGAAAAGGAATAGAAATTAAAGTAGGGGACTTCAGTCTAAAGTATTTTACGTGTATTTACTCCATGCTGTTATCTCATCCACTTGTGTCAGCAATGTTCTTTACCAAAAAGTAAGAACACTTCAACTAAAAAACATAGGACTTGGGATTTTCACCAGCAAACCCAGAAAACATTGAGTATAACTAAGCTTTTTCACATACTCTTTCTTTTTGTTAAAGAACAGGTTTTAATTTGAATGATACCTACAAGTTCTTCTATTTAAATGACTTGAATTTTCATTTCAAAAGTGAAGTAAAATGGCTAACTGTGGCCAGTTAAAAGGGACAGGAGGAGGGTAGCTATGAGCTGCTCAAGACTCAAAATTTAAGCTGGAAAAAAAAAAAATCTAACATTGGAAGCTCTGCTGTGTCAGATATATCTGGCAGAGTGTTAAATTTATTTTTGAGAATCTCTTTTCATGAGTAGAAATACTGACCATCCACCTTCATGACTGACTCCTATTTGTGGTATGTTTGTCCTACCTTATCATTAAAATATTGGCATCCTTGTCTTCAGCATGCACTGAGTAGGTGGGGAGGGAGTTGTCCTCCGAGACCACCAAGGGAGAAGCTTCTGTCCCTTGATCTGGACTGTGGAAGCTGTAGAGTCATGGTTGGGCTTGGTTTCTTCCCACAGTTGTGGAACACGTTTCATGAGAGGTCCTTGGTGAAGGTAGCATGCAAGAAGAGCCTCACTGCACTGCAACTGGATTACCTTGACCTCTACCTGATACACTTCCCTATGGGATTCAAGGTAGTCCAGCTCTACATCCCTCTTCTCCTTACCTGGCTAGAAACATGGTGCATTCTCTTATCTGTGCTGTGACCATCTTCATTATGCAGCTGGAATATGCTGTAGTTCATTTGGCTCTTCCTCAAATCTGGTGGTAGCAAGCATTAAGTCACTTAACTAGGTAGTGGTATGTTTTAGCACATGGGTCTGGCTTTCCACGCCTGTTGGAGTAAGACAGTCATAGGTATAAGCACTGCTAATGAGCCCCCTGGGCCTTCAGGGAAACTGTAACCAACACAGGATGGTGCAGTCCAGGATTGTGGCCACCTTCTGGGCCAGAACAGTGTGAACATGTCAGATTTTGGAGATGTTGGCTTGATCTGGACCAACTAACAGTGAAAAATGAAGCACAGCACAGAAAGAACATGCTGCTTTTTTCCCCCAGTCTACGCCTATGTAAAATAAATAAATCCTAGAATAAAGGTGATGAGGGGGGATATCTGTTCCCTTGTGTTAATAATCCCCACTTTTGGTACACAATGATTGATTTGTAGAAATATGGCCCTTGTCCAAAAGAGAATACTAATGAACATGCATAATTTTTAGTTAAGTTTAAATAACCTGCTAGCTTGCTGCCTATGAATCCAGTCAGAAGTGCTAGTAAACAGTAGGAAATTCAACTCTTAAAAGTCTGTATATTATCTGCCTTGAAATAACAGGCTGGTGAAGAGCTGCATCCTGTGGATGACAAGGGTATGGTTATCCCCAGTGATACAGATTTTCTGGACACATGGGAGGTAAGTTAATGTTTGCTCTTTAGAGCAGGTGTCAGCACTAAAGATGGAGCAGAGATCTGTGTGCACGATGAAATGAAGGGATAGGTTTGGGTGCAGAGGATAGTCACACAAAACTATTTTGTGACCAGAGCAAGCAAGGCTGCTGCTACTTCTTGTTTTGGGGAGCAAGAGAGGGATGCCTTTAAGACTAAAGGGAAGGAAGCTATCAACACTGCAGGTGCTGTCACTAAAATAATATTTGAATACACATAATTATAGAACCAAAGCATAGATTAATCCAGATGTGGCTGTTACTTTACTGGGTGTTTCACACAGATAGGGAATTCTCACACTTTTCAGCGTTGGGCATCAACATCACAGGCTGTCCTTCAATCCTCTTTTCCTCATGGACAGAGAGGACTCAAGGTCTGCTCTTACTACCTGCACCTCTGTGGTGCTGCAGCTCTGGGAATTAAGTTTTTGATACAATAGCAGATTACAGATGCAAGAAAGTATTTTGAGGTAATTGAGTTTAAGGTAGCATCCTCTGCTGCATTCTGCCAACTCAAGGGGTAGTGTGCAGGCAGGGGAGGAGGTGCAGGGGTCTTTCTTGGTTTTTTTAGCTCTGGTAAAATGACCCCCAAAGAAGCCAAAGCAAAAGAACTTTGCTTCCCACTACAAACTTATATTACTTTCCCATCTGCAATGGGACATATAAAGCATACAGATAATACAAGTTGTAATATTTTTTGTTATTATTGGAGATCTAGTGTGAGTTGTTTGTTGGTTTATCACTAGCTTTAGGGAAATAAAATAGTGTAGTTGGCAGCAATACCACCTCATAAACATACATTGGTTGTCCTTACTTGTTAGGCCATGGAAGAACTGGTGGACTGTGGTCTCGTAAAAGCCATTGGTATCTCCAACTTCAACCATGAGCAGATTGAGAGAATCTTAAACAAGCCAGGACTGAAATACAAGCCAGTAAATAACCAGGTAAGATTTTTATTTCCACTGATGTCAACTAACCTTGGAATATTCCTAAATACATTCATGCTATACTTCAGCTCTAAAACTGACTTTTGCCATGACCTTTAAATATTTTTGGTGCTATGGAAAGATCTCGCAAAGCACTAGGTATCTCTGGTTGTCTGAAAGACCCTTCCAATCAGTGCTGCCTGTGATAATGCAAGGCTTTGGTGTGGTGTCTGTCTTGATGGTTTTCAGCTGACAGGTATCTCAACAGAAAATCTTTTGTTAGACTTGTGTGTATATAATGCAGTGGAGATTTGAGAGCAATATCATACAAATCAGTATGGATTATGCATGTCACAGTAATATGAAACAGATCAGAATATTTCATTTTTAGATATCGGAAAACAGTGAAAATACCCATGACCTTGCAACTTTCTGCTACACCTCCTCTTTCATACTCCCAAGTACTGCTTGGACTTGGATGTCACAGCTGAAGTTGCCACGGCCTATTTCTTCCAGCCCTGGATAACCAGCAAAACCTCTGCCATGAGCTACTGCACAGGCATGGGAATGTACAGGAATGCTCAAAGTCATTCACTGGACTTTTTATTTTTCAACATAAAATAGGCCATTTCACTGAACACCTTTGTAAAAGGAATTATATACAAATTCTCACCATGTACCTCATGAATGAAAAAATCACCAGGACAGTGGGGGTGTTGAGACCTTTCTTCTGCATGTGACTTCTTTGCACTTGGCCGAGAGTGCTGAATGCCCATCTCTGCCGGCTTGAGAATATCCAGGGAGATGCCCACACTGGGTCCTGTGCAGGTGTAGTGCTGCCTGTACTGCGGTGCTGGGCTTGGGGCTAGCATGTGCACTAGCCAGGCCTAGCACAAGGGGGACAGAGGACTTGGAAAGATTTTTTTTTGAGGTTTATAAAGTTCTGGTGGGGATGAACCCAACTGCCCCCACATAAAAAGCCATACCAACTTCAGCAGTTTATAAAGAACTTCAGGCTTTGACTCTGGCTTGCTTCTCCATGGGTGTGCCACACACTATTGTTACAGTAGTTGCCTAACTACTGATTGCCTCAGGTCTAAATAAACTACTGCACATAGATTTCATGTTACCATGCCTGGTAGCAAAAACTATAGCATTTAGAAACAGCTGGGTATGTGCATGGTGCCATGTTATGCAATGTAGGCATACCCCTGTGGTCACACTATGGCTTGTGGCAAGTTGAACAGCATCCCCGTGTAGGCTCCCGTTTCCAGTTAAAGGACATCTTGCCCAAATGGCAGGCCACAACATGATCTGAGCTAGCCTAAGGAAGCTCATCTCACCAGGCTTCTTCAGGAATCTGAGAGACTTCTTGAGGAGAGGTTGGGTGACTTGGAGCAGAAACTAAACTTCAGGTATTCTGAGCTGCCCCTCTGAAGATGCAATCCTGCTCTGCAGTAGTCCAGGAAAACTGGTTTTTCCCTGATTCCAGCACAGCACTTCCACTCTTCTCATCTATTTCTCACTGTCTTTGTGTGATATGTAGCATGAGGAAGCCCTATTCTCTGTGCTAGGCCTCTAGATACTGCTGTGACATTAATAACTTTTTTATAAGATAGATTTTAATCATGATATTGGGAGTCTTTTTCTTCACATTTTCTGTGGCCCAAGAGGAATTAAAATGTTATGCTCTGGAGCCCAGTGCAATCTGCCTCTGTATCAACCACCATGTTTCTGTGCTTGCAGATTGAATGTCATCCATACCTAACCCAGGAAAAGTTGATCAAGTACTGTAAATCCAAAGGGATTGCTGTGACTGCATACAGCCCCCTTGGCTCTCCTAACCGCCCATGGTAAGAAAGCATTGCAGCCTTTCTGCACTCAAAACAATGCATTTGCAACGTGAATCTTTGAGGCAAATGATGTAAATAATGCAGGTACAATGAGAAAAGTGCTGTTGTTTTGTTGCAGATTATTTCATGTGAAATGTCAGGCTTCCCACGGGGAAGCTGTTATCTACGATCAATATCCTCACTTTTGTTTTTAATAGGGCCGAGCCAGGGGAACCTGTGCTGCTGGATGATCCCAGGATTAAAGAGATTGCAGTTAGACACC
The DNA here is from genome assembly GCA_035590275.1 of Ibycter americanus. Classification (NCBI taxonomy): domain Eukaryota; kingdom Metazoa; phylum Chordata; class Aves; order Falconiformes; family Falconidae; genus Ibycter; species Ibycter americanus. The sequence continues at coordinate 22,789,890 of JAVJGI010000060.1, forward strand.
ATAAAACCCCTGCCCAGGTAAGTGGGGTTGTCAGGGCAAACTATTCCTCCTCAGACGTTTTTCCAGGCTGATAGCCAGCCTTAGCAGGTGCTGCCTTCTCTAGAGATACGGTATAGTGGGGCTGAACTGCACTTGACTCTTCATACTGCCCCGGTTATTACCTGATAATTTATATGAATGTTTGTATTTTCTAAGAGGTCTTGAGTACTGAGTTTTGGGTGGCAGCAGGGCTGATCAGCAGTGATACATGTTTACCTTTGGTGTTCACCTTCCTAGGGAGATTTCCTCTGCTCCCAGAGAGAAGTGCTTGCTCCTGGAGAACCCCTTTCCTCTGAGGTTTACTTTACAAACCACCAAGCCAACTTGTTAGTCCTTTCTCTGGCTAAGTTGTTCTTCAGAGAAGTTCTGTAATTTGTGGACTTACTTGATTGCTCACTGTTTGCTCATGTTCATGAAGAATCATTGAAAGCTGCTTGATTATTCAAGGGTTTTTTCTTTCTTAGTTGCTTGGTAACACAAATGAATTCTTGCCCAGGGTGTGTCTAAACTGCACTACAGACAAACAAACATGTTCACAAGCAATCAAACACAGTCGTATTTTAAGATGGGTAGAGCAGGACACAAAATTGTATGTAACAGTCCTCTTTTGAAGGGGGGGAAAACACAGATTTTGAAATCTATAAATATGTTTTTCCTTTTAAGGACTTCAGAAAGCTTAACCTAGGTGAGGGACTTACCTGTGAGCCCAAAATAATCTGCAGTATCATTATGCTCATTTGGTCTGACCACATACATAATGCAAACCAGAAGCATCATCATTTCCCACACATACACCCAAAATGAAAAAGAAACAAATTCTGGAGAAGCCAGGATATAGAAACAACATAGGCCAGAAACAACTATAGTTTGTCAGTAGACTGAATACAAATACTGGCACGTCAAACTCCTGCATGCAAACTGGTAGAGTCTTTGAAAGAGTGAACATGGTTGTAGACAAAGATTGTGCATGAAAAAAAAAAGCCAAGAGAACACAAAATACACTTGAACAGATTTGTTGGTTCATGCTCCTCCTTGTCCTTTCCCAGGTTCTGATCCGGTTTCTTGTCCAAAGAGGTGTGATTGTCATTCCCAAGTCTGACAAACCACAGCGTGTTGAGGAAAACATCAAGGTGAAGTTTCCGTTGGGACTGCTCCTATCTTTTTACACAGGATAAGCACCCACACCCATCTCTCTTCCATGTTTCTAAGCAGCACCTAAGAATCATTGAAAGGGCAGCACAGAGATAAAAGGACAGGGGCTCAGCACTACCTAACCATCCGCACTGTTTCTCTGGGGAAAAGCATTTTGTTGTTGCCAGGAGAGAATTGGGTTATACCAGGGTGGTCTGAGCTCTGCTGCCCTAGAAAGAGAGTCCCAGTTTTGGATTTCCCCTCTGGGAAATGCTTAGTGAGCCCCTCCTTAGGGCATAAAGGAACAACTTGTAAACACCAGACCAGTTACAATTTATGTCTCTGAGGCTGTGGCTCCCCTTGGCAGGGAGGTTCAGCTGGATGCTTGCTTGTGAGACCTGGCATCTTAGGTGATATCTCTGTGCCGCTTTCAATTCATGCTGCTTATTTCTCCTATGAACCACCAGCAAGAATTCTTAGACGATTTACTGAGAAGTATTTGCAGTTGGTACCCAGTAGTCCTCTGTTGTAGCAGAAATATTTACTGCTAGTTCCAGTATCTGTGATGCATCAAGTAATCCATCCTTAGCACCTTAAAGTCTTCTGTGTGTTACAACACAAACTGCAGTAGTGCTGCATTCAGCCACCCAGAACTGACGGTAAGACATTGCTATGAACAGCACCTCAGAGAGAAAAGGACTGTCTTGATTTACTTCAAGGGTAAATTGGTATTTGGCTGAAAAATAAGAGGATTTCTTAACTATGCTTAGTGTGAATGCAGTATGTTCCTAACTCAAGTCATAAATGCGTGAAGCACACTTAGTAGCTAACTGCTCATGAACGTAAGTAAAAAGGCTTTGTTGGGGTTTGGGTTTTTTTCCCTTTGCTAGGTGTTTGACTTTGAACTGTCTGAAAAGGAGATGGATGTCATCATGAGCTTTAACAGGAACTGGAGGGCAGTTCCAGTGCTCCGGTATGTTCCTTATTATCCACTAGGCCTACCTCTATCCGTACTTTCATCCCCCATGTCTTGAAAACATACACAAGCACAACCAGGAAGAGCTCATATCTTAAACACTGGACCCCAGGTAATGAAATGTGTCCTGGAACTGACGCTGGGAGGGAGATTTATTCAGGGTATTCCCTTCAGCATCTTGGTGTGGCATGTGGTTGCTCACTAACCTGTTCTCAAATTAATGACACCAGCAAACCTTGAATACATTGGCAGTGGTGGAGGGAGACTGCAGTAGGGAAATGCAGCTGAAGATACTTTCTATACTACTTAAATAACTGGTTCTTCTCTTTTCAGAGCTGTCAATCACAAGGACTACCCATTCAAAGCAGAGTATTAGTGCCAGTGGTTTCTGCGAGACTTCCATATAACTCCTTCCAGATTAGAAGATGTAGCTTGGTCTTGATTTCTTTTTCTGTACTTGACAATCATTACCAGCAGTTACTTGTCATCCTTTTTTAGGAGACCACTAGCTGGTATAAAAATTCATCAATAGGGATGGGTCTTTTGTAAAGACTGTTAGCAGAGATCTGATTTTGATTAATAGTAAAAAGACAGTGTCTCTTCATTTCCTCTTTTCCATGTCTTACTTAATTAAATACATGTTTAACAAAAAAACTCTGGTTACTTACAGGATATTTTTTTATATGTTATTTCCAGTGTGGTCAGTCCTACTGGCGCATGAGTTGTTGTCAAGGAATGCTGTCTTTAATTACTTTGCTTTTTACATAGTTGTGATTTTTATAGTGTGAATCTCTAATGCTTTAAAAAATTGTATGATAGTTTGAATATCAATAAAACTGTGTTATTATTAATCTGTGTAGTGCTTAAATTGTTTCATACAATCAGTTATAAAACCATGCCTGAAGTCTGGGATTTTTTTTAATACTAATACAGATAGAAATGAGCTTCTGTAAGTCCAGTACAAGGACAATACATAGAGACTACTTTGTGGCTTAAGCATCAAAAAGGATCATGCTCTAGCTAGACCCTAAAGAACAAAGTTGTACTGATTACCTGATGTAGTCCTCCCTCTGAACATGAACAGGAGCTAGAAATTGAACTTGTGTGATTAAGTGGTGAAAAGCTGAAGACAGCATTATGCAGTGATAACACACATCAGAATCCACCCATGAGCATAAGGGCTGCATACACCAGACTGACTTGCTCTGGAAGCCTCAAACACAAAATCAGATTTTTGCAACTCTGCTGGCACTATTCAGAACAATATATCCAGACAGGGTTGGCTTTATCTAAGCAAAACATAGAAAACCTTTTTCTTTAAAAACACCAAAGCAAAGCCTGAGGTAGACTCACAAGTGCTTTAAAGTATTTTCAGGTAGATGTTGCCAGGCCAAAGCAAAGGCAGGCTTGAAAAAGGCTGTTTTGTGGCATTCTGCACACTGACCAGAGAAAAATCTGGCTATGATGCTGAGTGAGCTGCAGGAAACCATGATCAGAAATTAAGGTGACAGTCTGGTATTATCTGAAAAATCATCGCCTCATAATGGTATCGAAATGCCAGAAAAATTTGCGGTGCTGCTGTATCAGCCACTGGGATTTGTCTTTGGCGAGTTCTGCCAGGAGGTGGTGCCACCTGGTGGGAACAAGCCACTTTACAGTATTTCCTAAAAGTAAAACCGATTGTGCCCAGCAGCCTCCCTGCCCTCAGAAAAGGCAATAACCAGGAGCAAAAGAAACTTACCTACACCAACAAGGAAAAGTGACACTTCAGCAAAGCTTGCAGAGAACTGTAGCCATGGAATTTGTCAGTGCAAGGCAGAACGGGCACATGTTCAAGCATACAAACTGTTTTCAGGTTAAACTAGGCAGCATTTGATTATTCCTCCCCCAGCAGTTCAGAAAGCTGTGCTCCCCGCAGCCTTCCCATTGCTTCCCGTGGAGCTGACAGGAGCCTGGGGGGCCTCTTTTGGATGACCATGACCTGGTTAGAGCAGGGTATTACATGCTGTGCTGCTGCTAGAGCAAAAATGGAGGAGATGACAGGAGGACGACAGGAGAGCCAGCAGCTCCCTGGGCTTGGTCCCTGTGATGATCCAAGCCTGGAAGCACATCCCACCGAGGCAGACGGATGAAACATGATGGCTCTCACACAGAAAATATTTTTCAAAGCAGCAAAGCAGATGGCTGTACTGCTAGGTCAGAACCTACTTGGCTGAGCATGCTGACTTCTGGATGATGCACAGCTCCCATGTTGTATTGATAGGCATAACAATTAAGACTTCTTTTTTTCTTCCCTTAAGAGTATCTAGATTAAAGCTGCTGATTTTACAACTTCTCTATCTGCTGTTGGATAGCACATCAAGAGAGACAGTTGTCAAGCTTCTTTGCAATGACACGTTATCTTACACAGCTGTAGCACAATTCCTATCCCAGTTATAACTGACTCATTCCTACTCATTAACAAACAGGGGGGCTGCTGATGGAAATATTCCATTTATTGTGGATGCAGTTTCAGAATACATTGTTTGAAAAATCATTTTTATTGCAGCTATCGAATGTATTTGAAAGACTCAGAGGAGTGTTTACAAAACCCCCAAACAAAAAACACAACTCACAGACAATGTCAGGCACAGTTTCACCCCCTACAGATAACTACGTGCATCTCTACATGTAAACAAGATGTTTCAGCCAAGCAGGGGAGCTCATTTTGGGTTGAAATATAACATTATTCTTCTTTAGGAAGAATCAGATGCTGTAAGAGATGGAAGTGGTGAAAAGGGAGATCCTGGTAGTTCTGATGCACAACAAAGCTGTTAACAACGTGCTCTGGGACTATTTCAGTTGCTCAGTTTATGCCACCCATACACTGTAGGATGTAAATGCTAAACTGTATGGCATGTAAGTTCAAACCAAGCTGACGTCTTATAGCCATGTGTTTACTATATACAAATGAAAACATCTGTAAATAAGATATTCGGGAGAGAGTTAAAAAGAAGCACTATAAAGATAGAGGTTTACTTCATTTTCGGTGGATTTAGTGTACGGCACTGATGGATGGCAAGATTTAGTGTACAGTCATTTGAAACAAGCTCCAACTGTGTTTAGGGGTTTTTTTTCTTTTTAATTATGGTAGTTTTATATAAATTAAACTACAACACTTTATACAAGTGACCTATTTTTGACCCTCTATACCCTCACCTTTTCCTCTTTTAAAAACTATACTTTCTTTTTAATTACCCATTACTGGGCAACTGACATTTAAAATTTTTTAATACTTATCTCACCATACCTCTAATGGCAATTATGAAATCATACTATAGAAAAGTGTGTGATTTTGTCTTTATTTTTTTAAGCTGTGATATTGGCTAATTATGTATGTTTATTACTAAATATAATACTCTAGCACGTATTAAAGCATTCTACCATTAGTAGTGCCTTTAGGCTAAACTTTGTAAAGCTATGTGTGTATATATTCTAAATTGCATTCAATTACTAGTCACTAACAACAAAAAGAAATATCAGTACCGCTGTCAGCTAACATAATTATCCAAATTTAGGTATTAACTTAAACTAGAATGGAAAAATTGATATTTTTAAAAAAGTATAAAACAAAAAAATTAAAACACATTATTGATGCAGTATTTTTCATGACATGGGCAACTTACAGAAAATATTACATTGTCAACTAAAGATATTTCTTCCATGCCTTAGTCTAAAGTGCAGAAAGAAAGACTTCTGTATTACAAAAGTAACCATTGTTTTTATAGGTTTACTGCACACCTTTCTTAAGCAACTTCACTTTACATGCATTTTGGGTTGACCTCTTATGCCAGTTGAAATCACTGTTCAGATACATAGTTATGACTATCAGTAGGAGAGTCTATGTATTTCACAGCATGGGTTTCTTTAGGAAGAAAGGTTCTTGTGCAAAGGCAGTACTATAATGATGAATGTCTAGGCTGATTATTAAATACAGTGCTAATATACATGGTTTTAACTGGGATAATGCAAAAAGACATTTTTGGTAAATATAAATATAAAAAGAACAGTTTAGCACTTTTTCCTTTTTTTTTTTCCCCAGCTGATTGGTCCAGCATCTTTAGTGGCCTTCTACGGTTCTTTCTCAAATTGTCTCAAACCTGCTGAGAAAGAGAAAGATTAAAGATGGCTTGAAACAACCCAAACATATCTGTAAAACAGAGAAGGCATGGCTCTAGATTTAACACAATGTAGGAAGGCGGGACACAAGCCATATGCTGCTGTGCTCCTGTACTGGGATTGCTCAGAGGTGATCTCCAAGACAATAAGCAGGGTTTCACCTCTCACCTCTGACAGCCCCAGGAAGCAGCTCAGGGAGAGCTCAGGAGCTTCCCACCCAGAAACGCAAGGTGTGCTGCACCCAGCGCTCTCCCCAGCCACGCGTGGGTGGCTGCCATGCTAAGGCAGCCTGTGCCACCTCCTGCAACCCCTCTGCTGAAGCCCTCATCTCCTCACTCAGCCTTAGAGGAGAGGCTTGGCGGTGTCTGAACCACTCAGCGGGGTCTGCTCCTGTGGGCGACAACACTGGACTACTAAGACCTTCCATGGGTGTCTACTGCTGACCAAGCCTGAAAATCCCTCTCCTAGCAGCTCAGCATAAAAAAGGAGGAAGACCATTCCATGTTGCATGACTAAACTGATAAGAAAAGTTCACAGGCAAACCACACCTCTGGCTTCACATACAAATGTGAAGAAAAATGTGTGCGCATATTAATGTATAGAAAACCAAAAATTTTTCTATATTTGATCGTTTTATTCCTAGTGAGGAGTTGAGGGATGTTGCCAGGCATCTTTAAAGCTATTAAATTGATAAGTGAATTTCCATTCTTCCCTGCTGGTCCCTATGCACATAATTCCTTTAATTGGTTTTATTTGGAGTGTTTTAGATTAAAATAAAAATAAAAACTAGAAGGGTAGTTTTTCTGGTTTCTTTCTATACAACTAGGTCATGTTTCACAAACTAGTAGTTTCAAAATGACAGTAATAAGACTTTTTTTGCCTTGAGAAGACATCAATGCACAGCTCCAGCAAAAGCAGTGCTGCGGCTGAGGTGTGTTTGAACTCCAGTCCAGTCTGGGTATGCAGGAGCACATGAGACTCACAACCAGCCAGAGGACTCATTTTTAAAAATCAGCACTGCTGAATTTTCCCCAGGCTTCACCATTACCCTGTGACAGTGTTTAAAATCAGATGCAGGGCTAGTGCTCAGCAGTAGTGAAATCTTCCATTTCTGCTCAAATAATGTTGCTGTAACAGCCTCGCTTTTTGGGTTCTCCCTCTCTGCCCATGAAAGGCATATCCATTGCTACTGCAGCCCTTTAAAAAAGCCTTTCCCAGATGCCTTGCATTTGCTGTAATTAGTTAAATGACCATCCCATTCCCCAGACCTCACACAGTTTAATGATAGTCTCCAGCTACAGCAAACATGCTACGTGTGTCACTTGAACAAGGCTTTGCAAACGTGGCTGGAGCACTGCTAGTCCTTAGTCCTTCTGGAAAGGTGATGTAGATTTATTTCTCAAACATTCATGTTTTGATGATATTGCAAAGGAAGGGTTTTTTCGATCAACATTAATGGTGTATAATTTTAAAACACAGATATGCCTGTGCAAAAATGTGGCACTGTTTCTATTTAAGATGCAGGTGTATTATTAGAATTACTTACCATTAGTCTCTGATTTTTTCCCCATAGCTGATACCTGTTTGAAAAAGTAATAACCCATTATTAGAGTTGAATATGGGAAAACATAGCTATTCATTACAGGGAAAAATCAACCCCATGCAAAGGATAGATTTCCACGCACAACACTGCCAAATAGGAATATGAAAGTTGCACACTGCCCATGGCTTTCTGCACCTCATTGTATTTTCTTTTATAGATAAAAAGGCAGGTTAGTAACAAAAAACATACAGAGACCTAATTCCAGGTGACTGACTGTATGAAGGCAAACGGCACCTTCATCCTAGAAAGCCTCTCACAGAGATATTATCCTTTTAACAATGCACTGAAGTGTTACCTTAGAAGAAGAAGCTGTTTTTTCAACTGACTGCTTCTCCCAGAGATTACGTTTGCCAGATACGTCTCCTGGTTTTAAATCCTGTATTTTTAAAATAACATCAGAGAACAGAAACCAACATTAGTTCAGGTTTATTTTAATTTGTTACAGAAAAGGTTAGAATGCAACTTCCTCATAAGAAAAATTGAGAAACATCCACCAGTGGCAAATATTGCATTGTCTATCAATTATAAAGCTATTCAGAATGACACTTCACATAATGACTCCACACATACATGCTTTACAACACAAAATAAACCTGCTGCATCTCTTTCATATTGCACAGACTGGCCGTAACTTGTTACGTTAATCCCAGGTAGTACAGTGAGAAGTTACTGCACCATCGGGTTTTTAAGAAAGACAATTCCAACTTTTGTTGAAAAAAAGATTTTTTTCAGAAATAGTATTTCTATTAGGGAGGAGTTCAAAGGTAGCTTGTTTCAATTATTTTAGATCAGAGTCAAAATATTTCATTTAAAAAACTAAAAAAACTAGAACAGGACTTTAATACAATAGAAAATCAGATCCTCCTCTGCATTCTTACATATAGATTTGAGGATTTAACACTGTAGTTGTCCATATCCATTTGATTTTCCATTGCATCATTTAAAACCTTGGCACGTACCAGTCACTAACCCAACAGAAAAAAAAAAACAGGTGAGGTAAAGTCATTAAAAATAATAATAAAGCTCTGAAAATTACTGTATATGGAGACTTTAAGCAAAACTCAATAAAAGTTCAAGCTGCTTCTTGGGGAAAAGCAGGGCTACAAATCAAGATGATATATGCTATATGCAATGCACTTGCATAAGGACAAATGGATTGATACCTGCCTCTGTGGTTGGCAAACAAAAGACTATTGAAACAAATTTGGGCATAAGTACTCTCCTTTGCAAAAACTGTCCAAGTCCTGCATGGTTTCCAGGATCTTGTTCTGTCATCCATTAGATTTAGCACATAAGAATTTCAAACTTGGGATAGAAAAATGCCCAGTGATGAATGGAAATGTTATTTCTGCAAGACGTATTTGCACGCAACAAAGATGCTCTAGAATTGATCATAATTTACAGCCAAAGAGGGCTGCTGATGGTTAAGTCTCCAGGTCAATTCTGTACTTCAAAAAAGAAAGTTCAGCAGTAACAGAAGAAGGAATAAAACAGCAAAATTGCAGTGGACCTTATCACAAAACTAGTTTCATAATCCTGAAATCATTTGGGATCTGTGATTTAGGTTCACCATAGAACTAATTGAGATCTTTGCTCCCTCTACTTTTAATTGAATGTTGTTCCAAAAACCACAAGAATCTTGATGGTCACAAAAGCTTCAAATGATTATTTTGGTCGAATGTGATGGGAGTATGAAGTTATTTGCTAACTAAGAAATTCTAGGTTTCCCTTTGATTTATTCGGGTAAAAAAAGTAAAAATCACACATTACAGATGTATATCATTCTTCGTAGTCAATTATAAACAGGTTTACCTGACAAACTTAGCAAACAGACCCACAAAGAAGACTAGGAGGAGGGCAGGTTCCTTCAAGCAGAGATATTGAAAGAAGAAAAAACAATCTATTGAGAAAGAGGGAAATTAAGACATAGATAGAAACAGTTGGCTGAGGGGAAAACAAGAGGTTAGCTTTATAATATCTAAAAGATGCAACTTAAAAAAAAATAAAAGAGAAGAAAAACTGGAGGCAGATTCCGTACTGGTTTTCAGCAGTTGTGATTAAATACAGTGACCACAATGACAACTTTTGTTTTCATATTCACAGAATCATGGAATGGTTTGGGTTGGAAAGGACCTTATAGATCATCTAATTCCAACCCCCCTGCCATAGGTAGGGACACTTTCCACTAGACCACATTGCTCAAAGCTCCATCCAACCTGGCCTTGAGCACTTCCAGGGATGGGGCATCCACAACTTCTCTGGGCCACCTGTTCCAGTGCCTCACCACCCTCATAGCAAAGAATTTCTTCTTTTATATCTATATCTAAGCTAAATCTACCCTCTTTCAGTTTAAAGCCATTCCCCCCTGTCTTATCACTACATGCCCTTGTAAAAGGTCCCTCTCCAGCTTTCCAGCTTTCTTGTAGACCTCCTTTAGGCACTGGAAGGCCACTATAAGATCTTCCGGGAGCCTTCTCTTCTCCAGGCTGAACAACCCCAATTCTCTCAGCTTGTCTTCATAGGAGAGGTGCTCCAGCCCTCTGATCATCTTCGTGGCCATTTGTCTAGTGCCATTTCAAGTGCCCTAGGGCATCTAACACAGCCCTATGGGGCTGGCAGATACTACACAGAATTCACAGAACACACTGGACAGTAGCTGAAGATCAGGCACACTACCTTAGGGTGCCTTAAATGGCCTGTCTTTAGGCAAATGAATCAAGCTGCTGTAGAGCAGCATGCCATCCTCTTAAAGTCTAATGGCTCTTTAGATTCTGTGAAGTATTTGACTTGACCTCCAGCTGCTGTTCTGGAAAGGTGTTAATCTCTTACATATTCCGTGGCTCCATGCAGACTTCAGATACTCTAAAGCATCTTACTCAGAACTAAACACCAACACTTCAGTTATGACTGCTTATGCATCAGCATTCAGCTCCAGATGAAGACAACTAACTTTAGGTATGTTCACAGAGGCATCTAGGTGAGCCCTAGGCACCTAAGCTCCTGTTATAGTCAGTAGATAACTGGTAAATAGGAGTTGCTTCAGTTGTATACATAGCCACATCTAGTGTCATTTGAAATACCTACTGGTTTTCCAGCTCTTACTCCAGAATAACGTGAGAATCACAGTGATGTCATCACATTTGCCAGATCCATGTAAATGTTTCAAATACCCTAATGTATTTCAGATGACAGTAAATTCTTAAATTTTAGCAAGCTGACAGCTAAACTATCCCCCCCTTGATGGTACTGACTAGGTTTTCATTAACTATAATGGAAATGCAGCCAGCTATCATACCTGTAAATATGCTTATGTAGACACCTATATTCAGTTGCCTTCATGGCAAACTGAATTCTACACTATAGAGAAGTATACAGTGAGAGGTCAATCTGAAAGGCTCAGAAAGGGCACCAATACCATGTGCTTTATGCTACAGCAAAGTGCATTGATCTAGGATTGGCATGGTGATCACCAACCTGCTCTTTTTGGACAACATTGAGGAAGTTTCAGACATTTATTTATGTGCCACTCTTTGTGCAGGATTAATCTTATCCAACCTGAGATGTGTACAGCACAAGAGTCTACATTTGAGACGGATGTCTGAATGCCATTTGTAATTAAGGGAGAGAAACATACACCTAATTTACATTTTTACTTTCAACATTAGATGAAACTTTTTTCACCAATATTTCCTCATTTTAAATGATAAAAAGAGACTTTTTCTTCAGCTGATACGTACTGGTTTATCACCAGTTACTCCTATAATACTGTGCTGATTCCAATATTCTTACATATGTGAATTTCTTCTGAGTTTCAGTATAAAACATACCATTAATCAAAATAAAATTTTTAGGATTATTTCAGCATAAGATTTTTAGGATCATTCACAGCTCTACTTCCAAGATAAGATTAAGAAGGCACTTTGTCCTGAGACCAAAAAGACAAATAAATGACTTTGAGAAAAACATTTATAAAATGTCACTGTAACATTACCGTACTTTTAGATGCTCTGTTGGAGTCACGCCTCCACGTTAAATATACATAACTCAAGATATTCATTAGTTCTCCCTGCACAAGGGAGTTTTGAATCCAAAATCCATCCTCTGCAGTCCCTTATTCCATTGGAGCAGCATCATTACATATCACCAGTATAAGGAGTGATACAATTTTTATTTCAATACAATGTGGTGTCTGCTAGCAGCTTTTATTGTGGGAATTGGGTTCAGAAGGTAATAATTGAATGCATGGCATGCCAACCTGATCAATAGACTGCTGTAGCATGTGTGGTCAGCTCTGCCCAGCTCCACCATTTGCAACCCAATTAGCAGCTGCTCAGAGATGGGAAACAGGTGCAGATCTGGGCACAGGCCAGGGAAGTTTGCCTATAGTTAACAAGGAACAAAGGGTCAGATATGGGGAAGAATATCAAATCTTGGTCCACTGGGGCTATCATGCTAGCCTCAAAGGCATAGTCACCTGAGATCTTAGGCATGCTTATGTGAACTATGCAAGCTTTCAAACCACATGGCTGCATAATCAGTTGCCCTGGAAGAAATGACTGGCTGTATTTGTGTAGTTTAGTCTGAGCAGTTAAAAAAAAAAAAACGAACAAAAAACAGGATTTCAATTTCTCACTGTGTTGCTTTTTTGTTTTGCAAATAAGAGTGCTTTACTGTTGAATAAAAGAGGAGAGAATGCCTGACTTGTCTACTGGTAGTAGTAAAACGCAGGCATATTATTTAGCTGTGAGATTTTATTTAATCATCAAACTGAGTGAACACTTATATACGCAGAAAATTTGATTGAATTAACAAGGATAACTCTGGTTAGCACTTGTATGGGCACCTCATAAACTGGAAGTTGAAGCCTTCTTAGTATTATCGCTATTTTCTAGCTATATTTCTATAACTTCTGAAGAACCAAATTACTTCTATTGGATATTAAAAAGAAAATGTTGTTTTCTCTTTAGACTGGTTGATTCTGGCTGTGATGATGGTACACACAGGATATCAACTGGGGTTACAAGTCTCATTGGGCTAGCCAGGATATTTAAATGAGAGAAAAATGATTCATGTCCATAAGGACACAACCTCCATGTAGCTATCAGTAAATACTGACATTAGGGACAACGCTGCAAATTTCAAGCTCCATTTTGGGACAACTGAGAGTGTGAACTGAGAACGTGTTTTTCAGGCTGCACCTTTTATAAAGGGCAAGCGGACTGGCAGTAAAACACTACACAAGTAGATGGGAAGAATTCAGTTCTTTAATAAAATACCAGATTGCATCATTAACACCACGAGTGATGCCCTGCCATCCTCCAGTATGGACACCTACAGCTCCAGTTCCGCATCCCTACCCTTCCCCAGCTCACAATCCCCTGTTTCTGCTCCTTCCACATCCACACTGCTGCTTCCCACACTCCCAGCTTATTACTCTGACAGCATTTTCTGCTCTGATTCTTGCTGAAGTAATGGGCATGCTAAAGGGCCTTCATTAGAAATGACATTTAGACTCTCAAAGGATTAAAGTATTTCAGTTGTGTTTAAAAATATACTTGGAAGATTTTTACAGGGCAAGAGCCAAAGCACAAGTGTTTCATCCAAGGTCTATGGCCGGTAATTTCTAAATTAATGGTAGGGCTTTCACAGATGGTAAATTAATGTCCTTCTCTACCAGAGAAGCGCTTCTCTGAGCACTGTCTTTTTAGAGCACCCCGAAGCTTTAAGGTGAGAACTGCCCTGTTTCATCTCCCCCTTTTCTGACTAGCCAGGAGTCAGCAGCCACAGGGCCTCTGTAAGCTGCCAAGAGAGTACAGGCGGCAAGGCTCCTCCGAAGACCATCACCACCTCTGGCCCAGGAGAGAACCCACCAACCGAAGAGATGGTTGTTGCAAGTTTACTTACAGAAGGTTTTGCAGGTGATTTGTTGCTCTCCGGGGTTTTAGTTAACCACTCATTGATACGACTGGAGACACCAACCTTCAGTCCAGCAGTTTCCTGCAAAACAATAAAATTTAATCAGAAGACTTTCAGAATAGCTTTTGCTATGTTGTCCGTGGTTTAGATTTAAAAACAAAGCCAAGCCTGAGTTTAATATAGAGGTCCTCACTGAGACTATGGCTAGCTAAGTCATTCTGTGTGCTTTGAAGATATTGTGCCTATGAAGTACACAGTACTACTACCCTCTAGTTTTCAAGAACGATAAACGTGGGCTGACAAAATCATATCCACTGTAGTGCTAACCCAGGAATAAATGTTTTATGTAAACCTGCTCTTTCTGTCATAACACCAGACTCCAAGGAAAAAAAGATCTTTAGCCTAGAAAAAGAGACACGTCTAAGTCTACGTTTTTGTTTCATTAAGCTAAATTTTTTCCAAAAATTACATAATAGAGGAGTTAAGTGGACTAAAACTTAAATCATTAAAATCAATCTTTAAAAGGTTAGAACAAATTACTGAAATTTCATGGCTATCTGTAATAACCTCCTTCAACTCATAGCTCAGTTTTTTAGCTATGATGAGTGCTCATCAACTCACATCAATTTCTAGAAAGGAAATGTTGTTTTAAGGATTTACAAAAAGGTGTCTCACAAATGCTCTAATGCATTATCTATAAAACATCATCATTATCTTGCCTATTTAATCCTCCTCTGCCCCCCAAAAGAATCTCTCCCAATGCAAAGAATTTCTTTGTACACCACTTCAAGTACCCAGATACATTTGCCTAAGGTATCTGATGTGGCTCTGGAATGTCTCATAACATAGCTCAGTATGTCACTAAATTCTTCCATTATACTCAATACTGCAGCCAAACACTTTTGTGGGTCTTTAAGGACTTCAGGATCCTTTGGAACATTCTTCACCAGTGATGTCAACAGGAGCAGCCAGGCTTGCTCATAGCAACATGAATGGCAAGGTCAGGTCCATAACATAATTCTTTATAATCACTATGTAAAATTAAACACATACCTTATTTGGTGTTCCTGTCCCAGAGGGTGATGAAAAAACATTCCCTTTCTCCCACATGCTTTTGATATTACGGACACCCTCAGCTGGAACTGGAAGGTCAGAGGCTGCTGGCTTAGCTGGTCTTGCAGCCTTGGTGCCCTGCAGAAGAATTGAGGCCAGTTGGCATTTGGCATTAAGAGCTGGAGTTGCAGGATGGTTTGACTCCAGGGCAATGCTGGGGAACGCAGCAGCTGTAAGTGGTTCTAGGGACGATCACACAAAGATGGAAAGGAGTACCCAGCTCAAGAGGTGCCACTGAGACTCTCCCCCTTTGATTTGCAGTTGCACCCTTGACACAACCGGCTATGAAAACTGTAATCACTTAGATTTTTGCACTTGTTACATTTCTAAAGCTCGTGGCAAACCATAGCTCTGCACACAATTGCTCCAAGGCTTGCATTTGTCCTCTTTCAAGCCTTAGCTTGCATCCCGTAAGCCTGGCTCTTCAAGGACACAGCTAAGGAAATCCTCGTACAGAAGTAGGGGGAAAAGGCTGCTCTGTCATTCAGCATCAAACTCTGCTTCATCTGTCCCAGAAAACAACCTCACAGCTCTGGATTCGAGCAATTACAGTATATTTGGAATGAGGTGTGCTTTTAAAGAGTAGGGGATTGGGGGTTTTTTGGCAGCATGTCTTTTGCATGGTTACCAAAAACACTCCAGCTTACCAAACTCCTCCTGTTCCTTCTTTTCAAAATTCTTGTTCATTTTACCTGACACAGATTTGAAGAGAATAGGAACCTGTACAAGCTGAGGCTTTGCCTCTCCAGTTGCAAAGCAAGTCAGATTTGGCAACTTCTGGAAAAATCAGAAACTCGACAAAGGAATAATTTCAGGTAAGATGGGAACTGTATGTAGCTGTGAAAGTGCACTGCCAGCCCCTTGCCATAGAGCTATGCTTTTTAATATCTAAACAGAGCATAAAGACTTGGGATCTTAGCACAGCCCTACTGAATATACTGAAGAACCTAATGTAAGCTGGTGGGTGGGCTGGTTCACTGTTTATGGGTTGGCAAACCTTGACTTCACTATTACATAAATTTCTTATGACGGACAGAGCTGTACCTCCAACCCATCCACTCTCTTTAAGGAGTTCAACATCAAACCCCCGTGCCAAATTAAAGCCCTTGTCACTCTAGGGTTGTTACGTCTCTTCCAGAAAAGGCACAAAGTGAAGCAGAAGGACAGAAACTGTATGCTCCTACTTTGATGACACAGAGACTACCAGTGCCATGCTGACATTCATCTCCAATGGAAGGGTTTGAGCTACCTTCAGATTGACATAGGTGCTGCAGACAAGCCCAAGCCTTCAGCACTGTCATGCATACACTTTTTTCATCAAGAGCTGACACAGAGTATAAAACTCTCCAGCACTGATAGGCAGCCTAGCAGAAAGGTTAAACAGGCAACAGTCATAGAAAAAAGCCTTTGTTAATTGATCTTTAATTACTAAAATTTCCTTTAAGTTAAAGGATAATAACTCCTAACCAATGGAATGGAGTTAATGGAATACCATAGTTGGATTCTATATGTGAACAAGAGGAGAAAACAAAATCCAGCAGGGAATGAAGAAGTGCTAGATCTTAATCACAGCTATCAAGATGATATCCCTTTTTATACTATTTTATTCCCATGACACTTACCAAGCCAGTCCAGTTGGCCTGCTATATTAACCAGTAGCTTTCACATTGCCTGTACTCACTGAGTTATAAAAACACCTAAAAAACCCCAAGACAAACAAAAAAAAAGCAAACATCTATTTTTCCTTGGCCCATGACAAGAAAAAGCCCTCAGTTCTGGCTTCAAGGCACATTACTAACCACTACTTGTCAAAATCACCTGGGGTCAAATTCTGCATTTTATTTTGATTCTGTTTTTTCTTTGTTACTACTTAACTCCCTAGTTCACTAAAGTGTCTTTCTTTTCCAAGGAATTTCAGTCTGAAGTGGCAGCCAGCAACACAGTCCCAGTTCCTTGCTATCCTAAATAAGCTGCTAAGTCAGCTTTGCCTAGGGTGACTACCAGCTCTCTGCTAACAGTACTCTCATCAGCCAAGAAGAGGATGAGACTGTCACTCAAGAGATGCTGACTGAGTCCTTCAAGAGCTACTCCCAGCTTACAAAGCAGACAGAGTAAATTGTAGCATGAAAGGGAAAACACAAATCTGAGGTTTTGTTTATATATATATATAGATGTTGGTTACAGGTGTGCCTCAAGCATTTTGTTCTTGAAGTCGCATTAAAAATGTCTGTGACCAAAAATCCCTGCAATTCTTGAACAGTAAAACATAGGGTGATTAAAGTCCCAAAAGCCATTAGTAGCTAGACCCACTGTGACCCAGATTTAACTTACCTCAATTGCACTAGTGTATTGCTCAAGTCTACTGTCAATCTTTGACACAACTGCTGTTGTGTGAGTGGGTTTCATACCACTGTAAGAAGTAGAAAAAAGAGAGAAAGAAAATATTGTTCCATTCAATTAAACACTGCTGTTTTGACTGAACCTGCTGTTTTATTGCTTTACCTCTTCTGAGCGGATTTGTTCAAAAATTCTGCTCGCTCCTCTATCTAGAAAAGAGAGAAACAAGAGCTATAAGTTTAAAGTTAATAAAAAGGCAGCCTGTACAAGGCCAGGCTAAAACATAATTTTAAACGTCAAAAGGTCGATCTGAAAGAGATGCACTCCAACAGAAATCACCACAGACTCACACAAAGGTTTTATAGTTAGGAGCCTGTTATGCTACAGATTCATGAAGGTGGATATATTTTCTTCATTAATGTTTGCATCCTGCATATTCTTCAGTGCCTCATTTAAAACCAGAGAACACACCACCAATACAGAAAGGAGAAAAGGGAAGAAGTTAATCTTATCAAAGGGGTTTATATTCACAAAATCTATGTCAAATTTCCTCATATCTCCCATATAAGAGCAACTATGTATCTCTTGAGACAGCAAATTTATTAAGGTTTTTCTCAGTTGAGACATCGGACTAGGCTAGGTTTGGAGCTCAGCCACATGCCCTATCTTATGCAGGTTTTGCAGGACATCGACAATTTAATTTGAGCTCCAAAAACCAAGTCAAGACTGTATTCTGCTCATGTTCAAGCAGGGTCACTGCTGAGTCAATATCTACCAGCTGTTATTATACAAACTAATATCTTACATTTCATCATTTTCTACTCTGTGTATAGGAAAATATTGTAATGTTTCCAGGAAAAAAGAATCATGAAGGTCTCATAAGACTTAGGCCAAATCTCTTGATAATTTAAAAAGAAAAAGACTGCATCCCTGAATAAAGTTTTAAAACATTCCACTATGTGGGGGGACTATTTGCATTCTGGGTCAAGAAATACTTTAATCAAACTTCCTCAAGTCTCTTCCACATTGCATTGTTCCACTTCTTGTCCCAGGCTCTACAGTTTCACTTCAGAGTAAAATATACACAAGCAGCTCCAGAGGATAGAAATTACTATTAATCAGCCTGGCTGGATTCCTGGGGATTCCCCAGTCTCAGTATGGGTTGTCCATTTTCAAATTATTTTAACAGTGACTGCTGTGGCATTCATGCCTTTAAAATAAGGCAATGACAGCCATTCCTTTAAATGGTTCTCCTCAGTGCCCTTAGCATCCAAGCTGTAACAAAGTATTAAATCCCACAGCAATCCCATCAAAGGGCATGCACATTTTATTTCTCAAGTCCATACAAGCAAAAACTTGGGCAGTTAATGTCAGTGCAGAATTTGCCAAACAGGCTCACTGGAGGAACTCCAGCTAGCATCAATCCAGCTCAAAGGCACCTCTAATGCTCTAAGTAAATATATATATACACACACAATTTACAGACTGATTTACATTAACAGTTTCAGCTGCCGGTATGTGATCTAAACACAGTCCTGAGTGGGAAGATGGGCTTTGCTCGGGTACGTACCAACTGTTCCAATGCACTGCTGTCACCAGGCGGCAGCAATACACCAAGCAGGAGCTGCAGAGCCGCGCACCCACCCGGGGCCAGAGCTGCAGCTCTTCTGCCAGCCTTAACAGTTTATAACTTAATTTCACCCAGAGGAAATACAGTCGGCATTGCCATAAAACGAGCAAGTAAATTATTTGATTGAAAGTGACTAAACATCTACGATGGTAACTTAAAACACGTCACCTCTCCTCGACTGTGGTAGGGTAGGAAAAGTTTCCCGCTGAGTTCTGAATGGTAACCAGTAATGCACCAAAATGAGTTATACCAACAAGTGCCACTGGTTTCTCCCCTGCTCTGTATGAATGGGTAGTTCCTCGACTGCATCAGTGAAACCCTGGCTGACAGCAAGGACAAACAATGCAGACTATTTCAAAGAACCAGGACTCGAGGTAACCATCTAGTAATTAATTTATAGCATCTTCTAGTTCATATGAACAGAGAATCCACTTGACATCTTACAAAAGGGACAGATCTTATAAGATGCGAACAGTAGACTCCTTATAGTCTTCCAGTGTTTAGCGGAAGGAAAGATGTTTCTACACAGAAGGAAAACCTGGCCCCAGTAGGCACTGGTGTAAGAGGGGGATAGGTTGGGGGCAAGAGGGACACGTATTCTTGGGGTTGTAGTAAAAAGACATGGGGTCATTCTTTACCCACTGGAAAGAACGGCTCTCAGAGCACCTGCTGTGGTACCAGTAATAAGTCAGGGATTGTTCAGAACAGGAGAGTGAGGAAACAAACCAGAAAATAAATTAAACAGGAAAACAGAGTTAGGAAGCAACCCTCAGAAGTGAGCATGGTCCTCTGTCCAAGGAAGCAGGTGCCTTGTGTGAATGGATAACACATTTTCTGCACATTTATATGAGAATTTGTTCTAGAGCATCTTCCTCAACACACAGTATGCATGAAACAGAAGCATACATTGAATACACTTAGAGCAAACACCCTTGTATTCAACATATAGGTCAAATACATTTAGACTGCACAGCAACATCTAAAGGTCATTTACGCACTGCACACAACACAAACTCCATGCAAAGAATTTAAAATGTTTGGCACATACAGTGAACAGTATTACAAAATAGATCTGTAAGAGAAACAGGCAAAGCAAACTGGTTAGCACAAAACGCAAGATATTTTCTCAAACTGAGACCAAGAAATAAGAATAATCTTTTTGCTGCATTCATTTTAACAGGATATTGTTAAATAGCTCGGACTATGTTTTGTCACCATGGAATACTTTTCCAAAGCCTCTGACACAGAACACACATGTACTCCAGAAAATCAACCTGCCAGCTTCTAACTAAATTATGACCAGATAGAAAGAATACAGAAGCTCAGGCTGCATCTCTCCCACCTAACCTCAGTTGCTTGAAAGTTAAGCATTTAGTCAAAATTACTCATTTTGGTTCCCTCTACAGTCAGTGGAGAGGTGGAGAAGCTCACCTCACCCTAGGAAAGGTGGCTCATCCACTGAGGGTGGCACTCGCTCTATGAACTACCAAAGAAGCTTAGATTAGACAACAAAATGCTTAGATGGACACTGACCCTTCTGCTGGTAAAGTCAGGCAAAATGAAACCAATCAACATAAATCAAAACCATATGGATTCTCACTCCTGATTAGGGCCTTACTCAACAGGGCTGGCACATACAGGTGGCAAGGAGTGAATTAAGCAAGATGTTATACAGAGATATACGTATGCAGTTATCCACATTCAATATTATATAGATATGTTTTGTTTGCTGACTCTGCAAGAAATGTCTTGCCTGTTAAAATGTGGGTGTCAAAGTGCTCTGTTTTCCGTCTGTACATTCTCCAAGAACAGAAACAGAATGGAAGAGGAGTGAGTTAACACACAATTTAAGTCAATGACTTGGGAAAAAAAAAACACCTCTAGATGTGCCCAGTAAAATTTCTTTCATACAAAGGTATTAAATGATTCTTAGGAATTTTAAACT
The DNA here is from genome assembly GCA_035590275.1 of Ibycter americanus. NCBI lineage: Eukaryota > Metazoa > Chordata > Aves > Falconiformes > Falconidae > Ibycter > Ibycter americanus. The sequence continues at coordinate 22,810,738 of JAVJGI010000060.1, forward strand.
GTGTATTATATATTATGCAAAAGTGTTGTAAACTGATATATAGAAAAACTCTTCTCAAAGAATGGGTCAAGGAGGAAGTGGAATAAGAAATGCACACAGAAAACAGAAATCCCTGTATTATAACCCAACAGGTGGAAGAACCTAGTGGAAATGCATTTGGAGTGGTAGTCACTGGGAACAAAGCAGCTTCTCCTTATCCTCCCTGAGTGGCTCACTCATTCTTTTGCTTCATTAAGCACAGTTAGGCTTTTTCCTACTGTCAGCAGCATTTGTGCAGAGCGCACCAATTTACTCCAGTTTACCTGCCACACCAGAGTGCTGCCATCAGCATCAAAGATGGGGGAAAAACAAATGTCACAAATCCCGTTCTTACCACTGTACCTTCCCTCAGCTGCAAGAGTATCTCAGCTAGGAAGAACTGATTGTGTGGAGTCTAATTCTTTCCAGTCAGTGCTCCAGCTGTCAGGTATTGAGAGCAACAAGAAGATAGGACAAGACAGGCTTTTAAGGAAATTAAAAAAAAATATCAAGCCCTAAAAGTCCTGTCTTCTGGCTTAGCTGTCAGCATTGCCTTGCAGAGAGTGCGGGCTGCCACATAAGCCTGCGTTTCTGTGACTCCCAGGAGACATTTTCTGCAAAGACAGGAGATATCCCAGGCTCCTGGCCTCCTGCCATTGCTTCCTCCCCTCAGTGCCTAACTGCTTTTGCATTTCTGTAGTGGTGGAGCTTACCCCCAAGAGGAGACTTAGTATTGAAATATCCTGTTCTCTCCTGATTAACCTAGAGAATAGTTATACAAGAAGTCAATAATACTCCTTCCCAAAGAAAACATGAGGAATGAACTTGTCTAAAAAGGAAAATGAACAAAGATTATGCCGGAAATCTCATTCTTCTACTGCAGCACCATTTATGTGAACTAAATTAGGGAAAGCGTGAGCTGGAGCAGGATGGGAGAGCAGCAGAAGTTGTTCCAGTCTTTGTCTTTATAAAAAAAAACCCAAAAACCAAACCAAACCCAACAAACAAAAAAACAACACCACCACACACAAAAAAACCCCAAACAAACAAAAACAAAACAAAACCAAACAAGAGAGAGGGCAGAGGTCAAACAGAGGTTTGGTACTGCTGCTGCTGCCCACAGGGACTCCACCAGGCCTGAGAAATCCAAGCTGCTTCTGTCCCTGAGCTAATGATGAACTTGATCTGTATTTACTTTGCACTCTTCCCCTTCAGTGTCTCCTCTGAAAGGACCAGCCCTCATGGGGGGTTAATAATAATACTGTATTTAATAGTTAAAACAACAATCAGCACTGTGCAGGCTGTGATTTATTAGAGGCCAGACTAGATAATCACAGTAGTTCTTTCTAAATATAAGCATGTATGTATATTATGTCCATGTTGCTATACATACATTTATATATGTGCATCCATGAGCCATGTAATACATGGAGATGAGTTGCACATCACTTCTGAGTCTGCATGTCATGCTAGCCCATGCCATGCCTAATGGATAAATGCAGTGTCCATAAGATGGTAATATGCCACACCGCTTTTCAATTTATCTCCCTTCTTTCCTTTGTTCTTGTAGTTCACTTGGTAAACAGCATGCCTTACTTTCCTCATCTAAGTCACTCCCAGGAACTTCTTTTTCTTCCCAAAAAATTATCACCTCGAGAAGGACAAGGAAGGAGAAAAAGGTGCTTTGCCAGACTGTGATATAGGAGAAGTCAGAACGCGCACATGTATTATACAGTATTTTAATACTGAGCCTCCCTTTTTTCATTATTAATTCCAACCGCCCACCCACAATTGTGCATTTAGGGTTCTCACATGACTCATGACACATCTAACCAGATGATACATTCATCAAGGGAAAAAATACATGCCAGATGCTTTACAAGTCAAAAGATAACTTGGGCAGTGCGTAACAGGCCATGAGAAAGCTGCGTACCAACCAGGTTAGACCAGCCTGAGAAGTCTGTCTGAATGAAAGGTAACAAAATATACCATCTTTTAAAACCTGGGGTTTGACACCAAATTTGAGATCAGGTTACTAAAATGAGATTATTTCTCCTCAGCTATTGACCACAGAAAGCCAAGAAACAGTTTAGGGTGTGAGGTTCAACAGCATTACATATCTACTCTGGCCACCCACAGACATCAGACTGGAATATGTACTGTATCACCAATTGCTCAAAGAGAAACAGGGAAGGAGAAAAAATGTGCACAGGGTTGCATATATCAGTTTTTGCAACAAACAACTTCTACCTAACAAGCCATAAAAACCAGCAGCAATTACCATAAAAAAAAAAATCTGGACCTTGGATGCTTAATGACATTTGGAAAATTCCAGCTTTCCTCTAAAAATACACTTAGTAAAATAGTGTAGCATCACTCCAAAAGTTCTCTGAAAGCTATTAACCTCCTGCCAAATCCAGTGTTTTTTCCCACTCTCTCCAAAATTATGATCTATATCTTTCTATTATGTGTTTTCAAGTATAATTTCCTCTCTTCTGAGTCATTTGTGAACTAAAACTCCAAATCTATGTCATAAAAGGCATCTCAATAAACAGAAGGAAGAAAAAGAAGCCCTCCCAGGAGGGCTGAGAAGAAGCTGCACATTTATAGTGTCTGACCAGGTTTATCTAATAGGAGCAAGTCGTGAAACTTGGCAATCTTTGTTTACAGCTGTGTGTGTTCTGTCCTTGTATTTCAGGTTCAGATGGGCCTCAGAAGTCAAACGCAAGTCCTGCTAAAAGTATTTGGACACTGTATTTGCTAGAACTGGACCCAAAACGGTATAGGGCTGAAGCTCCAGGCTGGTTCAAAGTGTACCTCTCTGCGAGCAGAAATGTAATTTTGACCAAAAGCAATTTGTCATTTAACAAATACAGTCCTTAATCCTATGGAGATCCGCTTCACGCTTCAATGAGCTCCTGCCTGATAACCTCCTGCCTGGTTCTTTCCTCTCCTGGTGCCCACTAAGGGGTCTTTTTTTGACAAACATTTTTGATTCTTAAATGACTAATGGCACAAAATGAGAAAAGGAAAAGATAGCTGAAAACAGTTAATAGCTCTGAAATTTGAGCTTGAGCTAAGAAAACAATGGGACTGAATACCAAAACAAAGTTCCCAATGATTTCAGTGGGGCCAGGATTCCTCTTCCATGCTGAAAGGCCATATAATTGATTTATCTGACTTCCAATATAATATAGGCCACAGAAGACCGCTTAGAAATTCCTGCAGCAACAGAAGGGTTTGGTTTTTTCCCTGTTACGTAAGAAAATGAAATCCAGCCCAGAACTTCTAGATGTTATTTTTAGGGGGATTAGACATAAACTAGAACTCCCATATGGGGCAGTTTCAATTAATGATGATTGGTCTGGATATGCTTAAAGACAAAGTAATCTGGCAAGGAAGAAAGTAATTGTGGATGTGGAAGGAGAGAGAGAACATTTGTGATCTTTATCCAGTTCACAAAGCACTCCTATAACAAATCAACACTGAAAATCAATGCAGTAATACAGCTTTAAATTTCCAAAATAATTTTCTCTTGAAGCTGAAGATCCTTTTCGGACATTTTTCGTCAACAAGAACAGGTAACTCCCAGTCTAGATTCTATTTTTAGAGAGGATCTCTAATTTTCTATCACCTCAATGAAGTCTTTCAGCTAAGAGTTTCAGGCTAAGATCTATTTCTGAGCACTGTTCCAAGTCTGATTTCAAGTATTTTCACACTGCTTTGGTGTTTGGCTGTTGGTCTGGACTACAGCTCCCATTACTTTTAATGTACTACATAGATGTTAGTAGAAGAGTTACCTTGAGAGATGAACCTTTAGGACTGAAACACTTAAATGGCTTCTTGTCTTCAGATATGCCATCTTCTGGCATCTTTTGACGTTTCTCAGCAGCTTCAGCCCTTCTTCTTTCAATTTCTTCCTTCATTCTCCTCTTTTCCTCCTTAAAAAATATGAATGGTCACTTTTTCTTTCAGGAACTACATCACCATTACAGAGCTCTGCAATCCTGCAAACATTTACCAAATTTTCTAAGCATAGATATTTATGTCAGTGAAAAAAGTTTAGTGACCTATCTGAAATGCAGCAATATATTGCTGCTAATCCATCACAGTGTTAAGGAAGCGGTGAAGACCTAAGTCTGTGCTGCTGTAATGTCTCGTCACAGTGCGGTCACCAGATTTATTGCCATATAGCGCTACTTAAAGAGAGAAAAAAAGCACATTTATAAAAATACACAAATTCACTATCTCTGTATCCTCATGTATCATCTTTGCACTGTTCTATTCATCTACTCTGGCACTTGTTGTGCCAAGGTTAATACTTCACAAAGGAAAATCAATAGGTGTCAAAAAAAACCTGAAGGGTAAATGCTTACAGTTTCCCTCCAAAGAGATAACATGAGTTTTTACATCATAAGCTACAAATCAAACCAGAAGCCCTCAAAGCACAACCGTTGTGAGCACTGGTCAGCAGGGTCTGACCAGCAAGGTATTGTGCAATCTCAGCCTCTATTGAGTTCTACTGTAAAGAGCTTAATATATTAAAGCAGTTGGCATTCAGCTGCCACACACTATTATTATTCATCTACCATTTGTTTTCCAAACAACTAAGATTCCTAAATGATGCACCAGAGATTTGGAAATCCTATTTATAGAGTCCCTTGGCAGAGGAAGTACAAGCAAACAGATGTGCTTGGGTACTCAATGTTTAATTAGACAAGAATATCTTCCTAATGAGATCTACGCCATCATAACTATACATAACATTAGCATTCCAGCTCATCTGCAGCAGATGAATATTGACATGCACTTTGTCATTACATTTGTGTAACTTCAAAAAGACACCCTGAATAAATTACAAACTCTGTGGCTATAACACTGCCCCCAACTTTTTCCATCCCCAAGAAGATAAGAAATCTGCAACTACCGCAGGTGAAATCCTGACTTGTGAAGACATATATTAGAGCCCTGTCTTTCCCAAGGCTCAAACTGTAACACTTCCTTCTATCCTGGATGACTGTATGTTTCACCTCAGGTCCTCCCTAGAGCATCTATGTGATGTGGTCACTTGATATCAAATATGGCATACTTGTAGTTAAATCTGAGGGTTAGAAAATGGGGCGATTTTAACACTGGGTAGCATATTTGAAATCAAGGTTTGTTGCAACAGACCATATTCTGACAGACACTAAGAAACAGTGATGCCCAGCAGAGCGCACAGCCCAGAGGTCCCAGATAAAGGGTGTAATGTGAGGCAAAGTCACAGCAGTGATTCCCCACACAGTTACATCAGATCCAAGAAGCGGCACACTTTGGCCTGTATGCTTGGGTTTGGTCTTGCCTTCTTTGTTACACACTCCTTTCCCACCCATGAGTCAGTCCCTCTTGGCCTCATTCTGCCCTCTTGTTAAATACAGACCCATCAACATCCAGCCCTACCAACTTTTTTGCCTAAAAGTGTCTGTGCAGACACTGATGTAAAGTGTTATCAACTAATCCAAGGCCAGTGGAAGTAAAGTAGTAACAACAGGGAATAAAAACAGAGTCAAATACTTCGTATTTTACATTTACCTCCTCTCTGGCTTTTCTCTCAGCCTCCTCCTGCTTCTTCCTCTGCTCCTCTTCCTCCAGGATTTTCCGGCGCTCCTCCCGCCTTTTCTTCAGTTCATCCAGCTCTGCTGCCGCCTCCTGCTGCTTCTCCTTCAGCCTCTCAAACTCCTCATTCTCACCTCGGCGACGGCGCTGATCTTCTAGCCGCTTTCCAGCCTCAACCTGAGACCCCAGCTTTGCTTCCTCTGCATTTGTGGACCCTTTCAAGTTGGAGCGGCTGGGAAAGAAATGAAAGAGAGGGTGATGCACCACAGGTTTTCCCTTCCTGGCCAGAGCCACCTGCTGCCATGCACTTAACAGCAACACGAGAGCCTGGCACACAGATATTGTCTTATAAGACCTTTTGTTCCTTGCAAACTATGACAGGGCCAAAACATTTTCATCAGGAGTTGGTAGGCTGGGGTACTACAAGGAGCACCTCTCCCATCCACTGTACATCTCATGTAACTTCAGCAAGAGATATCATATCTCATCAGCATCTCTATGGTATACAGTAAATTCTTACAGTTTCACACCTCTGCTCTGCAGTTTGTGTACAGAGGAAACGCTTCCAAAAGCTTATTGTATTTCATACAGAAAACAAAGCAATGGAAAGCCCTAACTAACTGCTCTCTGTTGATTTTAAATGAGATAAATTTACACAGAAAAAAATCATAGCAAAAATATTATGCTATGTTCTATATAATAAGAGATACACTAATGCTCTGTTTCCAAAGGCAAGTATTTTTTTATAAACCCTCTAGAAAAAGACAAGCAGCTTTGGGGACAGAACAAATTACTTGACTTGGGGAAAACAGAAGGAGATAAGAGAGGGGACAGAATCTTACAGCTTCAACAGTGTTTTGAAAACCTAAAAAGGTTCCTATCTCATCTATAACACCTATCACTTTAACTCTCCCAGCCTGTATGAACAGAAAGGTTCATCAGATCTTTTGCTGAGATTTTCCAGGGAAAGTATGACTTTTTATTAAGGAACTGGAAATTATTTATTAATGGCAACTTTCCACACGAGAAAACAGAAGTTTTCCAACCAACTGTAATATATAAGACAGAACGAAAGAATACCAAAAAAAGCCCCAAACCCCAAAGAATCTGCATAGGTGAAGCGCATAGTTTCAACGGAGTCAGATAGCATCACCTAGTTAAACAATTACTACACCAGTGTTTAGACAAATGCCTGCTCCCTGAGTGCGTTTAATATTACTGCTGACAAGGAGATAGGTACCTATGAGGTATCAGTGTGCTATTCACAAGAGACAGAAAGGGAATTTTTTTAAAAAAGCTTTCTGCTCTGTTCTGTTGGCATTTAACAAAGCTGGATATTAATGCCTTCTAGAGTATAGTATCACAAGACAGTACAAATCAAGCATTCCAACAATAACAATAACTGCTAGAGATGATCAGATTAGAGACAGCAATATGAAGAATACCACATAAATTTTCAATCTGGTGAATCACACCCAATATTACAATGTTGCTTTTCAGATAGACACCTCATCCAGATGGAATTAACCATATAAAACAGGTTGTAGGGCCAGAGCTGAACTATCTGTGGTTTCAATATCACAATAGAATCTACTAACACAGAGTTTTCTGCCCCCATGTGATCTTACCACATTGGATGAAATTCGGTTCTAGCACAGCATACACGATTTAGGAATTGTATCATTAAAAAATGTACTGCAAAATAGCATAACCAAACTGATACTATTATGTGAATTCAGCTGCTGTACTTCATCTATGCAAGTTCAACACCAAAGCAGTAGGACCTGGCACTTCTTTTGCAACGTGTTTACATGGTTTTAGAAAGTCTTCTCTATGCAAGAGTGTAACATGGCAAAGCCAGGCTAAAGAAAAAAAATAATATGTCCCAGAGGTCTGTGAATGTATGTACCCTCAGTACATTCTCATATCTGATTTTCTAACCTAAAGTTACAAGTACATAATATATTTCCATAATATCACCTTATCACAGTTCTTTTCTGTTCCAGGCCCTACTCCTGAAAGTGTTTTTGCAGTGGAATCACTTAAACCATGAAAGTAGAACCACAAGATCACCCTCCACCATAAGTGTCAAGTTAATGTAAGTGATCACAAATAAGGGCTTGCATCAGGTAGTGATGCCTAATTAAAGAAAGGAACTCAAGCTTTTTTAATGACAAATACATATATAACTACCTAAAGCACTGCAAGAAAACATTGGAAACTTTATTTGAAATTTTATTTAGCCCACTCAAAAACAACGTGAGGACCAATATTTGAGGTGTGAAGTATGATTTTGTGTGTCCAGCCTGAAATACCTCTGATTCAGTTTGCAGAAGTAATGAGAACCCAAAATCTTCCACACGCCTCTATAAGGCACTAAGTATTTCTAAGAAACCAGTCCATCTATCCTGCACAGGACATGAGAAATCCCTAGCTATTTTAAGATGTTCCTGCTTCATTGCAAGGTTGTAGTCTCCTATAGCAAACAACCCAGGAACTTTATTAATTTTTAAATTTTTTTTTTGTCTCCTGGCTCTGAAATCTGTGTTGCCAGCCTACCCAGACCTGCAAGCTTTGGGCACAAATAAGATGCAAAAGGTCACTTCTGATAGACATAATGGTATCCCCAGCAAGGGCAAATACTCAGCCCTCAGAATTAAAAGACAGCTAAGAACATAACATTTGCCAAGATTCTCTTAATAAATAGCCACTCTGTTTTATATCAGCACAGAAGAAATGTTAATCCTCAGTGACTTAGTACAGATAGCCTCAATGAATTTAACAGCTACTCTCAGCTTTCAACTGATAGAAGCCAAAGGTAGAATCTAGTCTTAACATTTTTGTTTGGAGACCTCAAATGGCTATTTTTTTCTCCTTACTAAGAAGGACATTTAAAGTTTCTAGCTTATTTTATTCTCATGCAGTTTACAGGACCTCCCCTACTGGTTCTGCACAATTCAAAATAGTATCAACAAACTGGCAGTCATTCTCCTTATTTTCCTCCATCTCCCAAACTCCTCTCTTTTCAACAGATTCTGAGAATCTCTGTTCCCTACTGTTGACATTGGGAAATCAGTATTGAGATGCTGGGTGGAGAAAGAGTTTCGTAAGCACCTCTTTGGTGTTAAGAAATGAAGTTGGTCGCCAGCTTTCAAACAAGGAGGAAAAGGAAAGAAATGGTTTGTGGGAGCCAAAAATGTCAGCATAATATGGAAAAAAGATACGTTACATCATATTTAGGACTTTTGCAGTCCTGTATGAGAATAGGGAGGAAGGCAGGTGGGAGGGGAGATGGGAAGGGGAAGCCATAAAATGGGGTTTTATTCTGTATTTCTCTTACTGACAGAAGTAGACACAGGCAAGATTTTTCTTTAGCCTCCACTACCCTATTTTATTCTCAGGTCCTCACCACTGCAGTTAGCCAAATTACATGCTTCCTAACTAGTATTTGATATGTTCACGTAAAAGCAAGAATAAAGACAGTTCCAAACAAAGCCCATCAGTGTGGGGGCAGTTCATTAGAAAATAGGCCAAGAGCTTTAATTCATACCTAACTGCCCAATGAACACTAGAGCCTCTGCTGATGTTGCCAACCCATGTCTTCCACTCAGCTGATAAAAGGCTATTTAACAGGCTTCTTCCCACATTTGGGAAATAGTAGAAGAAAAACAGAAGAAAAAAGAAGGAGTGGAAACTCAAATCTACATGTTGCCACTAAGGCCTGTCTCCCACAGGAAGTAAAGCAAATGAAAACACAACAAAAATATTTTTAGAAAACCATTCTCATGTTATTGATGATGTGACCCAAGTCATGAAGCAGGACAGTTCTGAGCAAGGCCAATTTCCTGCTATTCCATCTCCATCTCTGTCTGTCTTTTGGCCTTAGGTCAGGGTGTCTCCAGGGACTTTTGGACTGCATTTTATTTTGAGAAAGTTTGTTTTTCCCGGAAGAATCATGAAGGGAATGCTGAGATACAACAGCAAATCCCATCTGCCATGCACAGATTTCTCAAAGTGCCTGGAGAGCTTAACCTTTTCTTTGCCTGTATCAAAGTAAGAGGAAGAGAGTTTCAGAAGTAAAAAAAACAAGATTTCTAACCTATTCATTCTTGTTTTTCTGCTAAAAGGAAGAACTTCTGCTCTGCTTCATGTATCCCCTCCTCTTAGCAGGCAGAATCCTTTTTTAATAAACTTTTTACTAGAAATTTGCCACCTTCATTGAATTTCCCAATATAACCACAAGGCAAATATTTCCTTGAAAAGGAAAAAATAAAAATCAAACTGTGGCACAGCTTATAAAAAAAAGATAAAAAATAGAACACTTTCGCTAGGAAAGGTTTTCACCTAAGTGAAAAATTACTTTTATAAAGAAGTCATTAATTCCAAGGTTTGCCTTGAAATCAAGGGAGAAGCTCTTTCAACAGTTACGAACTGCATTGTGCTCCATACTGATACGCAGAGTCTGATTAAAAGCAGGTGAGTAACTGGAAATAGGTTACTTAGTAAAGGTTGAGATCTGACAAAAAATTAGAGAACACAAAATCTGGGCTGTTGTCATTATTGGCCTCTGTGCAGATATTAGAAATAAATATCCTTTAAGGAAGGAAAGCCCCAGCAGAGCAAAAATAAGCCACTTGTCCCTACTGAGGGAGCAAGGCTATTTACATCTGCTCTCTGTACTTCATTTTGTTACTGCAACAAGGTGGGGGCAGTTCATTAGAAAATAGGCCAAAAGCTTTAATTCATACCTACAACCCAATGAATGCTAGAGCCTCTTCTGATGTTGCCAACCCAAGTCTTCTACTCAGCTGCTACAAGGCTATTAAGCAGAGACCCAGAGATGGCCCCCTGCTCTGCTATAACATAGCAAGCCCAGTGCTTACTTGGAACTTACCCAAAAGCATTCTCAGTAGATTTAAGTTTTGAAGCAGTGAGTTCACGTTCTCCGTTCTGTGCCTTTTGCTCAGGAACTCCCTTCTTACGATCCCAGATACTTTTCAACTCCTCTTTGGGTGCTTTTCCTTTATCCTTGTCATCTTTTACCTGCTCAGTAGATACCATAAATCATAGAACAAACCCAAGAAACAAACAAAACAAAAAAAGAAAAAAAGAAAAGGAGTCACAATGAGACATTCTAAATAGCAGCTGAGGAACACAATTTTCTTGGTATAAATGATTAACTAAGCAAGCGTATTCAAAATGTTTATGATCTTTATGGCAGAAGTAGTCTGTAAAGCTCTAAATTGTGACCAACCACCACTCTGCTGTCCTGACCTGAATTCGAGATGAAAACATCTTGAATAAAATTATCAGTCTTCTGTGAAAGCTTTTTGCAGCCATAGGATTATGCTCCCACATTGCTTCATTCTGGAACTACACCCCACTGAGGCACCCCAACCCTCTTTCCTCTTCCTGCAGCATGATCCATCTGTTACCTATTAAGATCCTGGGTTGCGAACTCATTGGGACTAGGTTTGTTGATACCTTCTTGGTACAAGGTTTAGGGCATTGCCGCAGTACAAATAACACGTAACCTTCACTGATCATCAAGTTTACTCGACAAAGTTCATGCTATTTCCAATGTCATAGCAGATGGATACTTCAGTATTGTAAGAATAATGGCCAAAACACAAAATTATCTTTATATCAGAGTAAAACTTACTCTGACAAAAGGCACAGTCCTGCCAGGGGCTAGTCATGGATAGTGTTATCAGACACTAATATTTAAACCTATGAAGAAGCAAATGTTCTCTCTGGAAACACTAGTGAAAAAAATCTCTCTATCACTACAAAGCTTTGTGCTACAATGCTTAATAGTAATCAAGTGTAGTGCACGGACTTCGCTCTCCAGTATTGCTTCAGAGTTATGAGCTTGAAGTATTTATCAATACCACAGATGGACTGATACCAGCATGCTGAGTCATGGCTAGATGCTGATAAGAGGAGGAAGATATGAACTCAAATGAGTTCTTTATCCTCCGGTAGAATTATTCCCACTCAGTTAGTTAGACTACCAGCCTAAATAAACTTTCAACAGCAATAGATGAAATATTTATGTCCAAATCATTTTCCCCCCAGCTCTACTGTGTTGGAGGAATATTGTAGCTGGCAAGCAAGAAATACCTTCTGTGAAAAATTCATATGAAGACTTTTAGAAAAAAAAATACTTTTCTCCCTCGGAAGGCTGTTGCCATCCCCTTTGCTAACTAGAAAGAAAAAGAACATCCCTAACAGTCCTGCCTGCAACACAACTTCTTTTATGGTGCTCCAAGATGCATCTTGAAATAAAAAACGAATGCACACACCCACATCCAAATCAAATCATATTTCTATCCTTTCTCATCAAAACAGAACTTCCAGAGATGTAATATCTTTATCAATAAAGGATGAGTTCAGAGTCTTCAAAGTCAAGATCCTCCTAAGGCGTTGAATTAAGCTGCTGAGTGAAGTCCCAAAGTCAGCCTGTGACTTCACATGAGGCCAGTTTTCTTGCTCACAGAGACTGATATGAGAGACAATGCCAAGGTGGCACACATTACAAGTGAGTACTGGATCATTAAACTACTCGAGCAGATTTGCCACTGATGAGGGATGTTGGACACAACCCACACAGGCATTTGCTCTGTCCTATTGCTGAGCAGGCAGCAGCAATGCAGACTTTCCTCACCCTCTCCTGCCAACGGGCTTTAGCCATGACCTGGCAGAAGCGCCCAGATGGACAAAAGGCAGTTCGGTTTCCATGACTGTGCATTCTTTGGCCATGATGCTGTAACTGCTAGCAAACAAGACCATTATTACTAGCAGCCTCAAGGAATGGTTTTCTTTCTTCTAGGAGCTGGGCTGAGACAACCAGGGCTATTCACAGAGCCTAATAAATGCCATCAGACTGTAACATCTTCTGGGTGCTCCCAAATCTGGCCAAGATTGTAGCTCATGATCATGTTCACAGTAAAAATCTCTGCTGCCTGTTAGCAATCTCCTAACCCATCAGTCCCAGTCAGGGTGATACCAAAACCGGCGATGTTGATTGTTGCAAGATTTCACATGCCAGGATATCTGTGTTGGGATTTTAAGAGCATAGGATTTCCTTTGCTGAGATTTTCATCAAGACCTTTCTAAGTCTCATTAAAAAGCCAATACTTCCAGCCGCCTGATGTATTGAAGTCCACTGGGGATGGTCATATCTCTTACATCTTAATTGAAATCACTGAGAAAACTAATATTAAAACAATACAGTTTAAAAATTAATAGGTTAAGAAATAGCATTTCAGAAACCACTAGGAATTATGGTAACGTGTCTGCATTTGAGAAAACCATTAATACAGCTTGGCCTCTTTATTCAAAAAGATGATAAAACAAGATATTACAGAAACATTACACAGCTTTTGGGCCCAATCCTTCTCCTACTAATTTTAATGCTAAAACAGAGATCCATTAGCACAGAAGCAGAAACCAGTACCTCCCATTCCAAAGGCAGGTAATAGAAAAAGTACTTTCCCTTGTCTCAGTGCTTCCTTAAATTACAGTGCAATTCAGCTTCTGCTGAATTCAGTAAAAAGGACTACACTGACTCCAGCTGGAGTAGACAGGTGGTGTTACCTGGAACTGCTGAAAACAGTTCACATGCACTCACAAATCTTGACCATCAAGTCAAGATGGAACATGACCAAAAGTATGTTTAGCTAATTTCCAGCTTTATCTATTTATATTTTAATCTTTCTCTACACTGCTTCTTTCCTGTTAGGGTGTTATGCTAATATTTGAGAGCAGAGATTTCTAAATCTAGAGTTTGAACACCTTCAGACCACAGTGAATCAGTTACTGAGGTTGGAGCCATTTGGCAAATTTCATTCCTTATTTGGGCTTAATTACTTGGTGACTTAAAAGCTGTGGGCATCTGGGTCTAGGGCTTCCATTTAGAGCCAACTACCATACCCAAATACCATGAGAACAGCAACTGTTGCAGCACGTCTAGCCAAACTGGAAGCAGGAAATACCAGGAGTCTCACATCATGAGAAAGTTTGTTCTTACAAACTTTCCCGGCCACTTTTGAGAACCAAAAATTGTAGGGCAGTTCAGAAAAGGAGACACATTTTGCTTGCTAATTGGATCAAAACCTGAACTTTGAGGGCCAGGTTTTGGTAACATTAAGAAATGACATACGCTTGTGTTGCACAACCGCACAAGCAAAATCTGGTTATGTAGATACACTGTATTCCTTCAGAATCTCGTTCAAGATACACTGCCATCCTCCTAGCTGCATACATGGTTGAGAAATAGCCCTCACTGAACTTCTATGTCCTTGAAGGGGAGGGGGGAGAAGTGGAGATGGGAGCCTGATCTTGACTTGGTTTGGAGTCTGAGACTGTCAATTTTTCTTCACAAGCCAAGAAACAACAATTAAGTTTTTCAAAACAGAACAAAACACGTTGAATGCTCAAGCTTAGCACACATGCGAAAGACTTACCTTTCAGTGGGCAGGTATTCAGCATTGCACTAAAAGTGGGACTTTCTTAAACTGTCTCAGCTTGAGTGTCCAAAAATGGAAGCACTAGAATCACAAGTCACTTGCAAAAGTCTTACTAATTTCCTGGAATAATCTAGCCCTTTGGCTATGGTTTCAAAGTATGATGAGAGCTCCAGTGAGGGTTGACTGAACTCCACATAAACACAAGCAGAACGACTGCATCTTAAGTCCCCTCCAAAATCAATATTTGTGGTCAGTTACAGCCTCCTTTTTACATTTACTTGTAATATTCAAAGATTGTGTGCAACAGTGAATATTAGAAGTCAATTCTGTCTTATGAAGAACTTTTAATATAATCTATCCCTTTTTGCGCAGCTCTTTCTTCTGCTTTTGCAATCAGGTTAATTTAGGGTAGGGTGATTGTTTAGTTTTTCTAGTGCACTATTCTAAAGCAACTCCACTAGGTCTCATGTAACTCTTCTCCTTTCTAGAGTAACTTATTCTAGCATTGCCAATCTCCCTGTTCATTACAAACCCTTCTAACCATCTTCATCACTTCATTTGCCTTTTCAATCTCACATGTACCTTACTCAATACATACTACCTTGGATGACTCAAGCCAGGCAACCAGACATAAAACCTCGTAACATGATTTACCTTCATCACTCTCTGTGTATGAGCTAAGCATCTACAGCATGTTCTGGATTAATCCAACAACTAAGGACCCTGGACCAGACCTTCTATAACCCTCAATGCTCCCAAGCAGCTGGACAGACAGCAAGCTGCCTGTTACTAGAGCCCTGTGCTGTGGCTCCCTTTAAGCCACATAGACCTGGCTGAACTCAAATGGGTCCAAACATCCAAGGCTCTGACAAGTCTCAACGTCTGATTAGAATCAGGGGCTTTTTTGATACTTGCTGCATTGACCCAAAAGCACAGCTACTACACAACATTGAGCATGGCTGTGTCCAGCTGTAACCTGAAGAGTAAATGGTCCCCAAATCTTATTTACTTACCATACAGTAAAACACCATGGCACCAGCTCCTGTGTTTACAGTGGAAATGCAATGCAGTAAATTTTGTAGATTTTATCTTTAAAACAAAAGAAGAATCTTGGGTATGCACAGTTTATACCATAAGGCATTGCAGTTCGGGGGAAAATCATTAGTTAAGGCAGTCAGGTGGCCAAAGGGCCTAGATGATTATTATTACTACTATTATTATTATTATTACTTTGTAAGAGTAGGTCTCAGTCATAGGGAAAAAGGTCATAGTAAAGTGGGAGGAAACCAGAGAAGGATGGATTAGTTGATACAGTTCTGAAAAATTTATCCCTAGCGTGCAAACCATCCTTGCATTATTGACCAAACCGAGTTTCCTGAAATATTTGTTTTAAGACAAACAGGACTTGGTTCTAAAGCCCCAAAAGAACAAAATACTTAAGCATTTACTTAATTTTAAGCACATAAGTAGCTTCATCCCTATTTATTTCAGCAGGATTACCCACATCCTTGAAGTGAAGCACGTGCTTAAGTACTTTGCTGAACAAGCAACTTTCAGTTATAGGTCTATTATTTATTTTCTTATCTTAAGTTTCCCTACAACATCCAAATCAATGGTTTACAAGTTACCTGATCTTTTTTGGAGGTAGGCCGGAGCTTCTCATCTGGTAACTTTTCCTTTTTAGCTTCCACTTTAACCTCTTTTTCTTCTCCCTTTGTTTTTGGGTTTTTAATATTTTTGTAATATGAAAACATTGCATCTGTTTGCACTTTTGTTTCTCCACACTGTGTTCATGTACCAATCCAGTGTGCAGCCACATCTCCATCATATGCTGTTGAGCCTACATCTCCGTGTGCAGTTGTGCCCCCTCCACCCTTTCCCAATACTCCCATTCCCCTTCTAGCCCTCTCCCCCTTGCTTGGCATCATGCTCACACGTCCCAGCAGAGCGCCCTCTCTTGTGATTGTGTTTAACACACACATTCCTCACACAGTTTACCAGGTGCTCATAATATTTTGTGTCAAGATGTGTCTGCCTCCACCTCATGTGTTACTGCATTAGGCCAATTTATAGCAGCTCAGAAAAAAGGCAGCAAAAAACATGCAGAGGTCTGAACATGCAGTTTTCTTTGAATTATGGGGTGAAGTCAGGCATTTTGTGCACTGCATTACTGGTAAGCAGAAGTAAAGGAGCTTTATTTTTTAAAGGAAAGAGCAAGGGAGAGAGCACAAGTATCAGTGATTTCAATGCAAGAATAGATTTGTGAGGAAATTCCAATTCAATCTTTTTTCTTGCATTACATTTCTCACAAACCACAGGTGTCTTATTTTGGTGCAAAATGTTTACTGTACCTGTTTCCTTAGGAAAGCTGCTTGAGGTTTTTCCTCTTCTACTGTCTTCTCTTTTACCTGTTTATCTTCTATTTTCTTTTCTTCCATCTTTTGTTTTTCCTTTAATTTCTCTGCTTCTAGCTTAGCCTTTTCTTCAGCTGCCCTCTTCTCCTCTTCTGCCTTAGCCCTCTCTCTTTCCTCAGCTGCCCTCTTCTCTTCTGCCTTAGCCCTCTCTCTTTCCTCAGCTGCCCTCTTCTCCTCTTCTGCCTTAGCCCTCTCTCTTTCCTCAGCTGCCCTCCTCTCCTCCTCTGCTTTCTGTTTTTCCTCAGCTGCCTTTTTTTCTTCCTCTGCTTTTAACCTCTCCCTTTCTTCTGCCTCAAGTTTCTCCCTTTCTTCTGCTTTCTTCCTTTCTTCCTCAGCCTCTTCCTCATCCTTAAGCTTCACTTTATCTACAGCATCAGTTATACTCTGCTCCCCTTCTAGCACAGCATTTGTATCATTCTCTGCTTTGTGTTCATCTGCATTTATAGTTAGATTTTCTGTTTCTATGACCTCTTCTTTATCTGTGGATTTTTCTGCTGTCATATCTACCTGATTTTCCTCTATGGGGACCTCCTTTGGTTTCTCATCCTGTAGCTCCTCCTTGTCTTTTTCTTCTTTCTTTTCCTCTTCTTCCCCATCTTGCCTCCAGTTGTTCCTTTGGTATGATTTGGTAATCACTTCTGTTTCCTCAATCTCATAGCGTCCTCGGCGTGTTTCAGCCTTTTCCTCTTTCCCCATGGTCTCGTTTTCTTCCACATTGTTTACTTCTCTCCTGCTGGGCAGTGACAAGTTCCCATCTGTGATCGTGGGGTCAAATTCCTTTTGACGTTCCAGGGCTTCCTGTAGACGTTTTTGGCGTCTCTCCTCCCGTCTTGCCAGTCTCTCCAACAATGCAGCTTCATCATCTGTTCCCCCAGTGGTTGTAGTATGCTTGGTTTCCTCTTCTGTCACACTACATAAAAGTGACAATTTTGCGTTTTAAAAAAAATATCTTTCTAACAACATATGTGCTTAACTGTTTCTAGGAAAAAACCTTGCTGTAACATCATTCCACGGTTTAAAAACACAACAGGTTGCATACTTCAGAATCTAGCAAAATAGTTCTGGGGATTAATTTTGGCATTTCTACATGTATAGGAATGTGGTATTTCACAACGTCAGAGCCTGGAAAAGTTCCCTTCCAGGCCAGCTCCAACAGCCGCTGAAGTCCCCAGGAGTCTTACTGACCTCAGTAGGCACTGGAATGGTCCCTGGCACTTGGAACAGCTGAAATATGAACAACTCCAAAAAATTCATCCTCCCTCTCTGCACCCTGCAGCAGAACACTTGGACAACCTTAGCTGGCATTAAGGCCTTCTTCAGCTTGGCCTGAGGCATACATGTTTTATGCACAGTCTTCCTACCAGGCAAAGTTTTTGAAGATGCTACACAAGCAAGATACTTTCTGACTTCAGTGAACTTCTCTAGCAACAAGAAGCTACTCCTGTTCAGCAACAACATCCACAGCCCATAACGGGATAGCCTGGCAGTTAAGGGTGCAGTGAGGTTGTGATTGTCTGTACAAGGGTAATAACCCGTTAGAAAACAGAGCGAGCCCAGCACCTAATTTAAGACATACTATTCAACACCTGTAGGCATCAGGACTGGATCTTGCTCTCAGTCTCCGGAGGTTTTATGACTCCTTCAAAATTCAGCTGTTTAATTCTCCTGTGCGCAGGTTTCTTCCCTCTTTCTAGGTTTTGGGTTTTCTTTCCCCCTCTTTTATTGTGGAAAAAGATTATAATCCACAGTCAGAAATGTTGCTGGTTTCCTATCTATATCCATTCTCCTTGTTTTTAATAGAATGCTACTTGTGCTCAGTATCTATTCCTTTGGTATCACAATGTTAATTTCTGCTCTTTTCTATCAGTTGTGTTATGGCTGCTGGAAATCTGGACATATTATTTGTGACTATGTGAAACTGAAGAAATGATAGACAGGCTGGAAGGCCAGCTGTGCCCACTCAGCTTGTGACAAGTGGCGCCTCACTCCACAAGCTTTTCTGCTGTTTATAGCAGTATGGCCCTGGCAATGCCAGATGAGGGCTGAGGTCTAACACCTTGCAGGCATGTTTCAGCTGCAGCTTGAGGCCTGGGTACCCACCAGTCCCATGTGCCTTGGTCTCAAGACACCATGGCCCCTATAAGCAGGACAAAAAATGTGGAGGTTTGTAAGGCAAGATGCAGTCATGCCTGAGGGAATTTGACAGCAGGATGCATCAGAGGTATTTCCCTCCATGAACCCCAGCTGAGTTGCCCCATAGAGAGTCCTGAGGACAACCTGGGAATGGGTCATGAGCGTGGCATCAAGTCCAGCTTCAGTGATACTCCCATCCCACTGTGTAGACACAGCCAGTGGTGTTCCTCAGTGTTAGGTCCTCTTTAGAGCAAGGATGGCCAAACCTGCTGCTTAAAATTTAAGTAGCAAAACAGACCTTTTCAGGATACTTCTCTACTCTGAACAAAAATCACTACTGACTTGTCAGTAACAATATCAGAAGTTTACCTGTTTTGGGCATTAACTTCTGATTTCTCTGTTATTTCTCCTGATAGATCTCCTTCTTCCTTTTGCCGCAGCCTCTCCTGTCGAGCCCGTCGTCGACGTTCTCTGGCGGCTTCTTCCTCATCATCGTCATTTCTCTGGTAGGACAGCCTGCCAACAGAGCATTAGGGGTAAGGAAACAAAGCACATGCGACACTGTGACTGAAAAATTACAAAAAGCAGTTGACCTGAGCACAGTAAGCACGGCTGCAGTGGCTGTTCCATATGCTGTTTAGAAAATATGCTGTGATGTTGAGATGCATAGTTTCACAGCTTAGGTTTGTTTTCTCTTTCAGAAACGAATTTGACAAAATAGCCACAGTGAAGGCAGCAACCACACCACGCTGTCAGTTTGCTCCTTAGAAAATACCAAGACCATAAAAGCCCAGCTCTGTAGCTGAGCAAACAACCTGCTAGACTGCACCATGGTCCCACCAGAATGCACACAGCAGCATTTGAGCAGACTATCACTCAAGCCCACGTAACGGAAACTGGACTTAGCCAAGCACCTTTTCATTAGGCTCCTCTAAGTATCACACACCAAAAATGGTGACAGTATTCTAAAATTGAAAGACTGGGAAGCAAGGAGACACAAGTATGACAACAGCTCTCAGTGGTTGGTTCTGAGTGCCAAACACGTGACACCTACAAAATTTTTGTGAGCCCATAGCTCTGCCAGGCCAAATCATACAAGATCACTGCTGTGATGAAAGCCTACAGCTGAGAACCCATTGTGTTCATCTAACCCAACAGATGATTACATTTACTTTCATCCTACTTGAAAAGGAAAGCAAGACATTACAATCCTAGTAATCCTGCAGCCCATTCAAATCTTTGCTGAGGTGCATTATTACTGTGTGAGATAAAGGGAAAGGTCTGCATTCCTATCTTTTTGTGCAGGGAAAGTGAAATAGGAAGCTAACATGTGCCAGGCCCAGCCAGGACATTCATTTACTTTGCTCAGCAATGGTCTGGTACATAATGATGAAGAAGTCACACTTCCTTACACAGGTATGCATTTCAGTTAGCTGTACAGCCATGCACACACAGAAAAAAAAAGAGCTCTGTGCCGAGTGAAAACAAGCACAGTTAAAGTCTGCATTTCAAGGAATATTTTAACATTAAATGCAAGTAAAACATTTTGATTTGGTCATGAATCAGACTCTTTGGGTCCAAGCCTCTCCGATCACTTTCTTCTAGTACTACATTTCTCCTTTGCAGAAAGAAGGGTGAAAGTATAGGTTCAGGAGAGATTCAATTATCCCAATGTTGCTTTAAAAATTAAAAATGGAAGTTAAAAACCCAAAATGGCTGAGCCACTTGCCAGATCTAGAACAGCATTTTCATCCTCAGTGCACTGAAGGATTTGATTTGCTACTTTCATGCTCCACTTCAAGAGCTTGCAACCTTTTCTTTGTACAAACAGCTCCTCTCAAAGAGGGTGAAAACCATAAGCAGCATGGCCATGAAGGATCACAGTAGGGGGAAGAGGAAGAAAGGAAGGAGATTAATTAAATGCACTAAAGGTGACACAGGGAAGGCAAGAAAAAACACCTCCTGCCATTTGTAAGCAATTTAAAGGGGGATCAACATTTCAATTATGGCTAGAACAGAAAGCATATGAAATACAATAATAAACAAATGGGGTCTTTAATTTGCAGAAGAAAGAGACTGTCTCTGGAATAAACTGCATTAGCAAACTAACCGCAGAAAGCCCACTCACTAGTAAGATGTTCTGGCTGCAAGAAGCCTATGATCTTTTTAGCTCTGAACTCCAAATGTAAGGGCACAGGAGAGGGCATGCTGCTGGCAGCTGGATAATGGCCACGACCGAGCTGATTCACAGTGGCTATGGCTCAGGATTTGTCTTTGCAATGAGACCACAGGAGGATGAAGTAGTTTATCCTGCTCTCTCTACCCACACAGAACACTCCTACACAGCAAGGAGAACAAGCGCTTTTAAAAGCCTCTTTAAAATGTCTTTATTTAAAACCATCAGTTGCTCAGAAAACTAAAAAAAGAAAAAAAGAAATACCCTAAGCAAATAACTCCCATTTAATGGTACCCATTAAGTCAAATGATGACAGATATGTATTTCCTGTCCTTGGACACTTATCACATAGATCATATGTTAAGAAAGCTGACAATCTCTCTCAATATCCTTTTAAGTATATCCGCTGCCTCACTGTATGCCACAGTGGTTTCAACAAGGTTACACAGTGGTGTACAGCAAGCAAGTACATCAGGTATGGGTTCCACCCATAAGGATCACCTTAAGTATTCAATTCTATCGCACCATCATGGATGTATGAAACATCCCCAACAGTCTGGAAATAGTCATATCAGCAACTAACAGACGTATTTGATAGATCTGTATCATATTTTCTCTACTCTCATATTAATGCTACTTCCCAGATTGTACTTCTACAGGCTGTTTTGCTTGCCTTGGAAATACAAGCTTTGCTAGAGTGGACCTGACTAAGATGCCACAGACTGACAGTAGAGTAGGCTGAAAATGCAGGTTCAGGTTCGCTACGTTAATGAATGGGCTAATGACCAGGCTGTGAGCAAACTGACAGCAGGATCATTTATGAAATTATTCAGCACAGTCACCCTAACTGCCATTGACTTTCCATGAGAAATTCAGTCACAAGAAAGATGGTGCAAGTTAGACAAATGCCATTTCTCCCCATGAAAAATACACCCTTCTGACTACAGTGTTCATCTCACCATTCTCTCAATCCTCATGCACTGGGTTCATTCATCCTGCCTTGGCTGGCACATTCACTCTCTTTTCCTTAGTTATCTAAGTAGCCTTTTTCCTCCTCTGCTGCTTAGGGTGTCAGACTAATTTCACATAGAAAGTAAACCGCAGGCAGACACATGAATTCATGCACCCTCCCTACCGGGAGTGGGAAAACTGACTCTCACTCTCCCACTATTACAGCTCTCTCTAGCCACCCATCACAAGCAAAATCAATCTGGGAGCTCTTCCACTTGCCTGCATTTTTCAGAATTTTTTGGACCAAGAGTAAACAAATAATAAAAAGTATGACTCCAAGATTTCGCCTCTGCATATCAGACAGATGGAAATCTGATTATCCACGCTGGCTTGTTTTGTTTCTTCACCCTTGGAGAACAGCCTTGCTGCCCAGCATGCATACACACCCCACAAATAAATTAAATTAACCTTATATCCATTTGTCACCTTCCGCATAACTGTTCAAAGTCTCTGCAGGCAAATCTCTCTCTACAGTTAGTTGTTCCAGCTATCTCGGCAATGAGAGCACGGCACAGCGTGACCTTAAAGAGGTAAGCCAAGCCTTCTGATAGGCAACACCATTTATTAAATATTCAGATGAAAAGATGGTGACTTGGACACTGTCCTATACTTTGTTACCAAAGATGATATGCTCTCAGTCTAAATGTCAACTAATAGGAAAAACCCCAAAAATAACAGCATGCTGGCAGCTTCTCCTGTTACCTTCTCTATGTTTCTGACATAAGAAAAAGCAGTGTAACCTCTGTGTGTTATTGGCCTAGTAAAGCATTAGTGCTGAGTCTATCATACTTCCCACACAGCACAACTCAAGTACAGGAGACTGAGCATCTCATCTATGTGAGGGGACATTTCCCACCATATTAGGTAGGGATAACAAGTAACAACAGACCTTCTGCCCTGTTGAGTGGGTAGGACAGATTCGTATCTCCAGGACTGAAATCGCAAACATGCTGAAGTCAGCAACGAATCTCCTGATCATTTGAGTAAGCCTAAAACATTACCTTCAGACTGAGTGGAGGGACTCTACACCTAGAGTGGAAGGTAATTCTGCTGGATTGGGAATATAGGTGATGGGGCCATCTGCCTCAGAACTTCAGAGAGATTTGGCACCCACCCTATTTTATGTCGAGCACTGAATTTAAATAAAGTTATAACCTAGTAAGAAACTTGGTTATAGCTAGGATGATTATGGGGCTGAAACCATTCCATACAATCCAGCTTCAGCTGGTTTCCCCTTGAAACCACAAATCATTCAAACATTATCTAAGGCACTTTGGTTTTAGCGTTTCTTGCCCAGTACTACAACATTATTATTATTGTCCGAATTATGACAGCACTGAAATTTCCTGATCAAGCTCAGGGGATTGCTACAGTAGGCATTTTATAAAGATAGGAGAAGATCTCGCCCCTGTCCTAAACAGTGTGTATTCTGATTAAAGAGAAACGTAATCATTTGTAGCACTACCCGCCCTCAGTGAGTCGTAAGCTAAACCTGATGAATCTAAATTCTTTTTGATTTTTCACAGGGGCAGAAAAAAACATATGTCCAATTTAAGCTGGATCACACTACTCCATTCTAGAGGAGGCAGGAAGAAAGAAGAGCTGTGGGTCTGAGCTTTGACTCCACCCAAAGGGTGCCAGAAATATGTGAAAAATTTCTGAACAGAACAAAAGCCTTTAAGACTAGATTTTTAAGTTAAACAGGCACCCAGATCTCCCTCTTATTTCCCCCATGATTCAGTCAAATGGCATTCTGTCTTCCCTTTCTCCTGCCTGCAAAAACACCTTGCATTCATAGCACTGCCCTCCCAACACATACCTCAATTAGATGCAACTGTACCTATTCAGCAAGCTCTTTCCCACACAACTTCATTATCTAGAAGCCTTTACATCTATTACAGATTGATTTTCTCTGTGGTCCACCCTGAGAAATGAGATCATTCATTCTGTATCAAACTGCTGCACCTCCACTTGCAACCTAAGCTATTTCTAAGACCTTCCCCCTTCATTACCTAACACCACAGCAGTTGAAGCGACATCTGTTGCC
Source organism: Ibycter americanus (assembly GCA_035590275.1). Lineage (NCBI taxonomy): Eukaryota > Metazoa > Chordata > Aves > Falconiformes > Falconidae > Ibycter > Ibycter americanus. The sequence goes on from JAVJGI010000060.1 coordinate 22,834,603, forward strand.
TCATATGTCTCCATATTGATGGCAGACGAAGGACATCAGTAAAACGTCCTTGATGACAAATTTCACTGCCAGACTCAGTCTATAGAAGCTGCATTTATTGGCTTTCTGCACTCTTAGAAAGCCTTTCTATTTACTCAGGCTCTTCCTGAAATGATGGGTGGGGTGAGGATGGACTCAATTATTATACCCACTGGAGAGTGCTGTTTGTGTCACTGTTGATATTTGGTACCATTTTATTTATGATTGCATATGTTTTTAATTTTTTCATTGTTCATTTATTTTGTATTACGATTTATACCCACACTCTTCAAAATGTGGGTATAAACAACTGATCAATCTTCACCTCAAAAAAACATAACAAATGCACGTTTCCAGAGGATTATGCCTCTGTCAAGCTTTGCGTGTCAAATGTCAGCTGTATTTCGTTCAAGTCATATCTAAAAATGTGGTAAATGGTGGGGGGCACTTGTGGGGAAAACTGTTTCTTTTAATCATTCCTCCATAATTCAATGAGAGCTGCCAGCATGCTGCTCAGACCTGCTCAAGAAAATTCATTTTTATGAGGGAATGAGCAGAATTTCAGTCCAAAATGCTCATGTTTCAAAAAGATGTAGTGAGTGAAAACAGGGGATTATGCTGGAGACATGCAGACATGCCACCACAGTTCTCAGTCCAATGTTGTGCATGAATGCTGTTATTAACACCCATATTTTTCACATACTTCTCAATTTGACATGGGCCATTTTTTTTCACACTGAATGTAGGAGAGACAAGTGGATAAAATTAATGAATGGCTGGAAATTAAACCTAGACAAATTAAAACTGGAAACGAAGCACATGTTTTTAACAGTGAGGGTGATTAAATATATAGAAGAAATGATGGAACATCCATCTCTTGCATCTCCACATTAAGAAGGATGCCTTTTTGGAAGTTATACTACAGTAAAATACTAATTCTTGGGCTCATTATAGACACAACTTGGTGAAATTTCATTGTCTCTTAGGTATGAAAAGTCAGACTAGATTATACAGTGGCACCTGCTGGACTTAGACACTACAGTGTTCCATTTACAGAAGGTACGTGCCTTCTCATTCTGCTCATAATTTATCTCTGACTCACAAATACTTTTACTCTTTTCACCCACACATTCTCTGGAGCTACACAGCCTGTACTCCTGAGCAGGCAAATTACCCAGATATCCATATAGTTCTCTGGGAAAAATGAAGGGACTGACACACCTTTCAAAGTATTCCCTTCTCATTTACATCATTTTCATGCTGTGTGTTTCTAATATCCTTTCTTATACTTCATAGCTCCAAAGAGTTCAAGGATCATTATTTTTCTGCTGCGTAACCACTTATCCAATGGGTTAGCAGAAGAATGTTCTTTTTGTCAGATCTGGCATCCTTAATTTCCTACCATACCTTTAGAAGCCTTTGTCCTGCTTTAAACCTTGATCTAAAATACCTAGAAGATAAAACAGTATGCATTTTAACAATTAATTTTTTTTCAGTTGAGGAAAATCTTTAAATTATTTATATTGGTTAAGGATCTGGCTGTGAGATTGTTATTTTGTTTGCATGACAAAACAGTTAAGAATGGGAAAGAAAAGATCTTCTGAGAGGTCTGGCTTGTGTACATTCCTCTCTAGGGTTTCTTTCCTTTTGATATTTTTGATGTTTAGGTTTGTTCACAGGTAAGAAAAGAGAATGTACACATGCCTTTAACAGTTTGATTCTAAAAAACTAAGGTGCAAGTAATCCACTTTGAAGAATGAAGTATAAAAAGTGATATGCAAGCCAAGGGAAAATGACTCCACACTGACAACAAAAATACTTGGTGACTACCGAGTAATTCATGCCAAAAGTAGCCAGCAATTTTATTTCATTGCTGAAGATGGCACTGAAGCCTCTAGGACAGATTCTGGCTTCCCAAATTACTAGTTTCTGTTGAAAATGTACATTTCAGTTGCAAAGACGCCCAGGATTTCCAATGCCTTGTCTCATTTCTTGCAGTTTTCTGCTCATAACAACACTGTTGCTTTGGGTTTAGATTCAAGCCCTAAAACCTGGACCTTGTAGTTAGAGCCAGTCTGTAACATCACTGCATCATTCTGCACAAAGGCAGAATGACTCATGTGTGCGCCTATTTTTTTTCTTTCCTCATGGCTGAAAACTGATGATCTGTTTCATAATATGAAATGCAAGCAGATTCTCCAACCACATTCAAATAACTCTGGTAAATCGCCTCTGTGTACCTCAGCATAAATCGCACGCAGGGCCACTAACAGGAAGGGTAAAAACCTTCAACTACTGAAACAATGTCAAATTTGCCTCTGATATATATTATATTTAGATAAAAGCACTTGTTGGAAATGTCCCAGGGAAAAGCATGTAATTCTCTCAATATGTGAAGTCTGCAATGCTCTGCAGTTTTACTTCATCCACAATAGACTGACATTGACCTGTCAGTAAGTAGTGCAGTATAGTTAACCTGTTTTAATTTAAAAGTTTCACATGAAAAGAAAAACAAAAGGTAACCGGGCAGAAAACAATAATTGGCCAAGTGCCTTCTAGCTGATAACTATTACTTTTTACTGCTTTTCTTGAAGCTTAGTGGAATTCACCCAGAAATCTCTTTCCCTGGCAGATGACAAACATGTAAAAAAGTGTACAAAAGAAGCTTAATTTTTCAAACTTAAAAAAGTGGGAGCAAAACCCAGTTGCTGTGCATACTGCTGTGGTTGATGTGGTATTTGTTGACTCCGTAACAAATTGCTTTCTGCTTGCTGCCACCACCTCCAGTTTCTAGTGCTTTATTGCATATAAAATCCAAAATAATTTATGCCACAGCCTTACCCAGTAATATTTCAGGCATATGACTTGAGTATAATGGGCATTTTGCCTAGCTGAGGCATAAGTAAGGACTTACAGGCTTCGCCCCAGAATATACAATCCACAATTGCTACAAAGCCAAATCTGAAATTTTCTTTCTTGTGGTTTTGGGCCCTTGTATTCAATATGGCTTTCAAGGCACTTATGTAACTCAGATTGCTAGCTTACTGAATGTATACAAAGTTAAGATGTAACTCCTCCTTTTTTATATTTCATTGCAAATCAAACTCCAACTGACATGATTGAGACATTTACTCAAGACAAAAGGAATTAAAATTTAAGACAAACATGAGCATTTGTAACTTAAAAAAGTTCTTCTGCATATCAAGAATTGTGGTCTTCCTAGAAATATGCAAAAGATTTGAGGAATGAAACATATTTTTTTACAGGCACCTTTAGGCAAACCAATGTCTCCAATGTGTCACGCTCAAGCCACAAAGTTCTGTATTTCCTCCAAACATCTTTTTAAGTCTTGCAAAATTAATGTCATCAACTACAATATCTATCAGAGGTCTTTAAATGAAGGCAAGGGAGGGAAGGAAGGCAAGAGGAGGACTTTTGTTATTGCGCCATTTTCTCATCCTTCATAGTCATGTCATTAAACTATGATGCTGAGATAGGTGTAGGCAGGGATAGACACCCCATCAGACAGCCTGTGGGGAACCTGGAGCAAAAACACACAAGGAACTCTGCAGCCTTATGGGAAGGAACATGAACAAGAGCACAGCACTGTTTTTCATGGCCCAAGACCAATTTTTCTATGTATATTATATGCATACATTTTTTTTTTTCCTCAGCAATGAATATAAGAAACGGTTCTTCTTTCTATTTAAAAATAAAAAACTCACATCACATGCAATATATTTTTTCCACCAGAGGCTGGAGTGGAAATTGTGTTGTCATTAAGAAGTGGAGTTTTTTTCTTTTATTCAAGCACAATAGTTATAATCCATTTCAAGAGGATTCCCATTTACTATTGCTCACTTTCCCTGTACCTATAGCAATGGTCTGGTTTTGCCAAGTTTTCTGATGTAACCATCTCCCTCTAAATGCAACAGAGTGCTACTGTTGAACCAAGTTGCATCTCCTTCAGCTTGGACTCCCAAAGTGCAACTCAAAGGTGCAGATTAAGCAGAACAGGGTCTATCTTAGTTCTGTACCTAGAGGATATACATTGAAAGGGATAAACTAATAAAGAGGGGTAAAATACAATAGATTCAGCTTATTTGTTAGATGGATATAAGTACCTTCCAGCTGAATTGCACTTTTGGGTTTCTTATACTTGGGATTAGGGTGCAATAGCAGCTTCAACATTTTTTTATACCACGCTTTTCACAGCATCCCAGTGTTTTTTTCCTAATGGTTCAATTCTGAGGGCAGCAATAGCAAAAAGCAGTGCTTTCAGACGAGCCTTGCTACTGTAAGCACCACCTCAGCTAGGTGAACTAAAACCAGACTTACAGAACATGGTGCTTCGAGTACAGACTGCCTCCGCCCTAGTGTAGCTACAGCAGCGACAGAAACAAGGGATATTTTAGCAAGCTTTCACTATCGAGACAAAGGCAAGGAGACTCGATGGAAGGAGAATTGGCTTTCACTCTTTGCTCAGTGTCCAGTTTAGCCTTGTAACTGCAGCAGGTAATGTTTTCTGAAGAAAAAAAGTTTAAACTTTTTCTTTATAAATTATTATTTCTGGTGTTATTTTCTTATTCCAAAACAGTATGCTGCATCCTCCCAAGTCAGCAAACAGGAACAAAGCTACAATTTCAGGAAAGCACAAACTGAATTATTATAAGTTACGTATGCATTGCTGACCTGGAAACCCAGCCTTCAATTTCCTCTCCTCTACTTTCACCCTGGTTACCTGCTTTGAAGGCTTGTTTAATGCATCACATTAGGAAATAACAAAGGCACACTTGTATTTCATTCCCTCCACAAAGATTAACAAGATTGCTGCATTGTAAGAGCACTGTATTTTAAAAGGAAGTAAAGGATCATGAGGATCACTCTCATACACAGGAAGCTTCTTTATTTTCAACCTGTACTTGCTCCACTGAATATCATATAAGGACAAACACTAAAAAAGTTAACTCAGAGAATCACTGGACTCATTAACATCCCAACCAATCTCAGTCACACACTCTAATCCTCCATCACCATACCCAATCTACTCACAGTCAATTTCCAGCATATATCTATTCACCATCCACCCTGCCAAAACAAGATGTGAAATTTGAGATGAAACAAAGCCTTGGTTTTTGAAGATGACAAATCTCTGTCAGCAGAATCCTCTTTTGCACTCATGCTTTTTCTTCACTTGCCTGCCAGGTTTTGCAGGGTACAATGAGGAACCAGGGGCCAGGAGTCTACAGTGGATGAATCCTGAAGGCAAGAAAGTTCACGGCATCACATCGATTGATATCAGGGACAACACCCACCAATAGTGCTGGATCCATCTCTCACTGCAATGCAGCTGCGCCTAGGGTGGATCAGCATGTAGGCTACAGATATAGTTATTTCCTAACTATATATAGTTATTCCATAACCGAAACATCAGTCTCTGATTTAGGACTGACACTGAAATTGATTATGGATTTGTACAAGACTGTGACAGAGAAGCAGCGGGGCAGGAAGGGGGAATGTGGAAACAGGGATCAAACAGGGACCAGGGCTGTAGGATGGAGCCTAGAACAAGATGTCTCCCTGAGCTGGGGAAGGGGAGAGGGGAGAGACAGACAGAGCAATGGATGAGGAGCCTCCGTCCCTGTGGGCCACGAGATAGGGAATGGAGAAAGGTTGAAAGAGAAATATTCAGAGGACTGGGAAGAGGGAAAGACATCGGCTGGGAAGTAGGAAGGACAGCAAAAACACCGGGACTGGGGAAGTGGCTCTGCCATCAACATCCAGCCAGATTCACATGGCTGTCCAGGGCCTGGAAAGCCAAGACCCACCCTGACTGACAGAATGGAAACTGTAAGATAACCAGTTGTGATTACCCAGACCACACATCACTCAGTAACTCCTTTGGCCTTGCCTGAAACGTTCTGTGATCTGTAAGAGCCTAACGGTCAGAACCCACTATTTGTATTGCTTGGTTCATCAGAAGTATGGGTGTTAGCATTAGCCTGGGCTCTGTGAAGCATCAGAACTCCTCTGTATTTCCCAGGGGATTAGAGACTGTAACTAAATGACTATTGCTCAGAGCCAGACATGTCCCTGAAGATGTCTGCTGGAGCTTTCAGAAATACAGCAAAGACTGTGCTGACAAAGTACAAGGCTTGTATTTGCACATAGGGAGCCTGGAACAATAATTTTACCAGATAATCATTCAGATAACAATAGAATAACCTTTATTTCATCCACTCTTCCTGACACAAAATATACAAGAGGAGGACACAGCCTTAAACATACCACAGCAGACTAAATATTGAAATAAAGGCTGCAAGCAGGAAAGTAGCTGAAATGTAAGAGCAGAACACACACCAAAACAGAGTGGACCGCGAAGCCTTGTGCTAACTGAAATAACCACTTTAGGGGGCACGCAGCATTACAAATACATTCAGTGCTACAACATATGGTGAACACGAAAAAAAATTAATGAATATCAGATGTCTCAAAGTTTTCTGGTACCGATTCCCCATGCACAAAACTCATGGATGTTGTGCAGGTGCGGATTTGGTTTCAAGGGAAATTCATGGTGTTTCTCTTTTAACATGGACAAGCATCTGTCTCTTTCTCAGGTGCTTAAGAAACCTACTGTCAACAGCCAAGGCGATTAGGAGACATTTTCAGTGAGACAGCAGAGGAACTACAAGTGCAAATCCTGTCATTTGCTAACAGGATTAGGGGCAGATACATTCCATGCATCTCTCCGAAAGCTAATTCCAATGCGTCTTTCACGTTCCTGAAAGGTAAAAACCCCTTCCATAAAACAGGTCTGTACAGATATGCAAGGTCACGTACAGCACTTTGAACAGCACAGTAACATTACAATGATTTGCAGACATCGTCTAACTACACCCGCACAAACACAATTAAATACCCTGGCTTTATCCTTTCGGTTAGTTTTCCCTTAGATGTGTCTGTTTCCTTCGCTTTGCTCCACTGTGGTCCTTATTCCAGAAGTTACTCGTGACAAACTTCCAAACAAGTCACTCAGTGTAAACTATTGGAGAAAGTCTGTGAAAGCTGGCTGAGTTTATGAGAGCAGATTGATCACACTGAAAATACAAATCTAAAATCCGCTGTTCTTTAAGATGGTAAAAAAACCCCACGTTCCACAGAACTCTAACATCCAACAAAAACCTCCCCCATTTCAAAGGTTCACTAGCAAATTATCTACAACTTCTAAGTTATTCACAGAAAACACACAGATAAAAACTAGGAAATGGAAGAAAATAACAATTAGCTTGCCCTAGAACTGCCCATGGTCTGTGGACTTCCAATGGGACATACACAGCTGTTAGAGGCATAAGACACCTAACACAGAGGAACTGCCCTTGGAGATACTGTGCCAAGAGTAAAGAGCTTTTCTACAATACACAGCATGTTTCCAATGCACAGCAATTATTATGGTACACTTTTTTTATTATTTTATTTTCAATTTTATTCTAGAATAGCAGTTCCACAAAGCGAATCAGTCTATAATAGCTGTTGCAAAATGTTTTACACTGTAGCATCCCCACACAGATAAGCCCTGCATGGGCACAGGATGCTGTTAGTGCCAGCTGTACATTCACAGCAAGTTATTGATCAGGTCCTGTCGGTTCTTTGGCAAATCTTCTGCTGACAAACAGCCATCCTCTGCCCTAACTGGTCAGCCTCCCCCCAGCCCCTTCTGTGCTTCATGTTCATGATACAAATCCTGGCCCCACGCCTTCAGTCCTTGTCCCAGCTCCAGCCCGTCCAACAGGCAAAATACAGTCACAGTCCTCCCACATTGGCACCTGGGTTGCAGGAGAGGGTGAGCAGCCCTAACCTGGGCTGGACCCATGAGCTCTGGGTTGCTTCCAGATAGTGATGAGTGTGTCCTTGTTGGAGAGCACAGCATTACTTTGTGCTGTGATTGCCCTTGCCTCTGTACACCATGACCAAAGCACTGGTCTGCAAAGCATTGGTTTGATGCCACACAACACACACTTTCTTTTATCTGCATTTCACCATACTGCTAAAAGAAACGGCAGGTGAGTCCAGGACAGCAAAGGTGAAGGAGCAAAGCAGATGGGACTATTGAAGAGAGAGGTATGACCAACAGTAGAAGGAAAGTGAAAGCAGGTGGACAACAAGATGAGGAGGATAGCAAAGGGGTGCCATGGTAAGAAAGCAATATGGCTAACAGGAACAGATTGCAAGTGCAGACAAAAGAGAGTCTAATTCCAAATGTGAGAGGATATAAAAGATTATAAGTTTCAATCATGAACAGGCAAAGCCTTTTTAACTATTCAACTGATTTTTTTAAAGAAAAAGTAATAAAAAAATTCATCCTTAAACACACACCCAAAAATATTTACGCCAAGGCTCCTGGTATAATCCATTACATTCCAGGAGTGAATGCAGACTGATGGCTATTTTCCCTCATTGTTACATTAGTACTTGGCACTTGCTAACTTCTTTCCATCAAAAGATCTCAATATGCTTTACAAATGTTAATTAATCCTTGCAACCCCTTCTAACTTCTGCCTGGTGGGTATTATTACTAATACAATGCCAGTTTATGGAATGGAAAAACAGAGACATAGATGAACACGCTTCTTTTAGCCTAAAACATGCAGCAGATAAGATTCTTGCTTTGACTGCACTGCTTCATGCCTGCTCCAAAACCTGTTGAAACTATCAGGAGCTTTTCCAGCAGCTTCCAAAGGAAGTTTTTGCAGGTACATGGACTCCTTCCTCCCAATCCCGTCTCTAACAGCTGCACCATGCTGACTTTCATCACTGTGCCTGAAAGCGTGTGAAAGCCACTGGCAGAATTTATTAACCTGGGACCTTTTTTTGCTGGCATACTGAACAAAGAGACACCCTCCCCTGAGCTCTCTCTAAGCAAGTGATAGCCTGCCTCTTCTCTGCGTAATGCTTTGTGTTACCAGGTACTTCCAAATCAGTAGTTTACATTTTAAAAAGAGTTGTGCCTTCTGGGAAATGGGAAAGGAAAAGTGAAAAGCTAGTTTAGCCCAGGGGATCTTGCAGCAATGTCACTGCAAAAGCACCTCAGGCTTTGCACAGGGGGCAGCATGCCTCAACACAGCCTGGCACCTTTTTGAAGCACAGTGTTCTAGACTGAGATACACTTAAGTGTCTGAAAGTATGGAAAATGGGATGCAGGATCCTCACCCTACCATTGGGAAATAAGGAGTTAACTCGCTGCCAAACCCCTCTGCTTCTCGAGCTTCAACAGGTGCAGAAATCCAACTTGGTGAGGTAGGACTCTCAAAAGGTGATTGAGTGAGAAAACACCAGCTCTACACTAGAGATTTCAGTCTTACAGAAACTGTAGAAGACACCACATAGGAAGGTGCTGTGCACCACTGCTCTCACTGCACCCTCTTCAGTCCCACAGTGTAGATGGCGCTGACCTGAATGTCAGCCAATCCTTCCAATACTGGCTCTTGCAGGACTTCATCTTGATTCAAAGTCAAAATATTTCCTGTCTTACCTGCACTGCAAGACGGAAGAGCGTTTTAGGAAGCCACTGAGACTTCTGTAACAAGGCATTTGCACAGCAGATGGATCCTTAGAAATAACAACATCAGGGAACAGACCTTAGACCTTATTCACATATGCCACGGTTCATCAAAGTATCCTCTTTCCAGCAATCCGTAAGTATTCATATACATACACCAAGCCCATTACAACAGAGATACAAATCAATTTACCCCTTTTATGAAAGTTCTCACTGAATTCAAGTCCTGCATCCTGAAAGGCACTGGGAGGGGCCACAAACCAAGTGCTGGATAGCAAACCTATGTTTAATCTACTTCTGCGAAAATATAACATTTGGTAAGCAACGATTTGGCAATGTAAATTGCAGAATATTTGGGCACAATAAAGAAATATGACAAGCATAAGAGAATTTGAATTCCTGCTCGCAAAAAGCATGGTCCAACCTGTACCACAATTCAACTGACTGAGACTACTGAGTAAATAAGAATATGGTAGTTAACTGTCTGAAGAAGATAAACTTTAACAGCGACGAAGTAACAAAAGAGTCTGAGGATCAGTAATCCTCCAAATTGGAAAAATAAGTTAAGCCTGCTTTTAACTCAAGCTAACACGCTGGTAGTTAAGATGCTAAATACAAGATTTAGATTCATTTGGCCTCTCTCTGCTACAGGTTTCTGTGTGAGATGCTTAAGCTCCCTTGAGCTTCATTTCTCACCCAACTAACACACAGGAATGTTCAGTGAAAAAAACCATCCATTTGGAGGATCCAGAGGCTAGCATGATGGGCATTACCTACATCAATAAGGTATTGTAAGACCCATTGGTCTAAACCAAACACAGGCATAAAACTTCAACACTAGCAATCCTCTGCCAATGAAGTGATCTTGGATGTACTTACAGGTGCTTCTGCCAACCCCACATGAGTATGAGACAGAGTAACTGTCAGTGTTAGTCCATAGCTACAAACATACATAGTTTTTTCTGCATCCTTGCCCAAAGTTTGCTCAAAATACTTTCATAAAAATACCAAAGATTTGGGAAGCTCCAGGGAAGGCCCCACTACCTACTTTCTTATGTTACAGAGAAAACTTCCAAATGGTTTTCTCCTCTGTTTCAGCTCCCCAGAAGCTTTTCCAGTTCCTTCTCCGATTTCTTCTCACATTCCAGGCTGCCCCTGTCGCTCCTCACCTAACGACATTTTAATGGGTGTCTCCATCTTCTTCCCCCACACCTGTGAGCCTTGTGCTTAAAATTCTCCCAAGCCTGAAACTCCCTACTGCCTACCCTTGCAACACTATCACTCTTTTCAGGACTCAGACTCTCTCACTGAAATGATGTCATGCAAAAATGACGTCATGCATCTTGAGAAGGGCTGGAAGGGACCAAAAACCAGGCAGTAGGCACTAAACAGCAAAATCTCTGCTTGCTATAATCTTGTGAAAACCATAATTATATCCTTTTTGGGGAAAGAAAACATATCAGTACAATTGCCAGGGCAAAACAGCACAAGAAACGACTAGCACACAGTGTAACAGAAACAAATATTGTTTCATAGGTTCAGAGCATTCACTTAAGTTCAGGGGCTACAAGCATAGGACTGGGTGGGAGGTACCAAGCCAGACTTCTGCTTCTACCCCATCACTCCACAGGGTGTTAGGTGAGTTTGAGAGAGGAAAATCCAGGAAATCAAGTAAGGAATTAACCCCATGGCTATCCCAGAATGACAAAGGACCAAATACAGCTCTCAGATATACACAAGACAAGTATTTGTCCTCAGCTGGATCGGCTGCAAATTCATGCTAATGCGCATGCTGTCAGTGAGAAGCTTTCAGGGCCATATAGATAAAGACTGATGGGAATACCGAGGTAGCATTGATATCGTGTTAAGGGAGCTTTTTAGCATGTTGGTAAGTCTGGAGGAAAAGCTGCATTTGCAGAGAACTTCAAAACCGCTTCGCTATAGCCTAACTAGAAGAAAGTTAGTCCCCAGCCTTAATCTAACTGAAGTAAAAAAATAGCTAGCTTTGGAAGCAGATGTGACCTCTGTTAATTAGGCTTTGGGGCTTTTTCAAATCCTGAGAAAGAAAACTGCTGACACAATGTGTCTGACCACTCCTGTTGCAGGAGGAGGCAGATGACTAAGGCCAAGATGCACACCACCATTGTACACACCCAGAATCCATACCAGTGATTTCCCTCCTGTGAGAGAAGAACAATCCTACAAATCTCCTGCTTCAGAGGAAAGATGGGTGTTACACAAGATACACAAGGCTATTATTCAACACTAATTTAAAAATGGGAGGCTACTTTTGAATAAATCAGTATGCAAGAGAATACATTTTATTTGGGCTTTGCAAAATATCATGTAACACAGTAGCTGGAGAGACCTGAAGGAGAAGAAAAAAAGAAAGGGAAAGGAAGCACATGGCAAAGGAGAGGCCACTGTAGCTCACAGGAGCTGGAAAGCCAGAAACAACCTCAAAATGAACAAAAAGACTATAAAGATTCCACCATGGCCATGTCAGCGTGTGATGATAGGCCATATCATTTGTGGATGCTGAAACATGCAGTGTATTGAGCCTTGTAAGGCTCACCCATCCCACCATTCTACTGCCGAGTTACAAACTCCAATAAAAAACCATACCAAAACAAACAAACAAACAAAAAACCCCAAAACCAAACAAAAACACAAAATGATTGTGCCAGGACAGCAACAGTTGTGATGCTGGAAGGTACTTCCATAATTACACTGAAGCAACTCAGTGCTGAATGTATTACAGATGGAATTTGGCAATCCAAAAAATCTTTGGTTCTGAAACACATAATATATTTTTATGGTAAAAAAAATCTGCAAGCAATTTGTCTACAACTAACCAAACAGAAGCCAAAAACTCACATTCTGTAGTGACAAGTGCATTGGTCTCAAGGACACACCTCTAGGACAGGCCTCCACATTTCTTACGAGTATCAGGGGAAGGAAAACAAGTGTATATGGGCTGCTTCCTCAGGGGCTGCTTTCTCAAATTCTTGCAATGCACAGCGTGCCACTTAGGAGGTACTTTCTGAATAAGGTTTTAAGCTGTCTGGAGCAAGAATCGTCTTTTTTCGTTCTGTAATACAGAAACCTTTACCTGGAGGACCCACAGCAGGACCAGATCCTTCTAAGCAAAAGTATAAAGCAGATTGAAAGTGATCTGAAAAAGACTCAGAGTTCAGAATCAAAAGTGCTTGCGTAGAGTTGATCCTCCCCAGTTGGCACGCCAGGTTCTGCGGGAGTCACTCTTGCTCACAAGAATCTGAATATTTCTCAGTGTTGCCTATCAAGGTACATGAAAACGTGGTGGGTGGGAATTAAAAAGAAAGAAGACTACGAAGTTAGCTAAGTCCCTGATCTTCAAGACAGATTCTGACTTTGAGGAGGAAGGGTCTTAATACAAATAGGCATCAAACAAAAAAACCCTACTGAACCCAAAAAAGGTGGCTGTGCAGCAAGCTTTTGGAGTAGCCTACACCTAATGGTGTATCTGTATGCTTTGTTTAATGCAAACTGGTACAATCCAATCCCTGCTACTAATGCTGTTTGGTTTTCTTTTCTGCTTTATTATCATCCAAGTTTATCTTTTACATCTTTTGCCTACAGTAAGCTAACCTCAACAATAACGAGATACGTACTCTAGAATTACTGGGGGGGGGGGGGCGGGAAATTTCTGCACAAGTGACACAAGAAAATAAATGAGTGACAGAGAAAACTGGGCATTTAGTAACCAGGTTAACCATTATTCCTCCTACAGTCAAAGAACCACATGGGAGTAGCAGGTGGGAAGGAGGCAGCCACTTCACATCACTTTTGGTCTCCTGGTGCGGCAGAGTGAATTTAAACAGAGCCGATACTTGGCTTGATATTTCAGTTAGCAAGAAACAGAGGCTGAGGAAGGAAAGCATTTAAATACCAGCTTCTGCTCTTGCTTGAAACTTTGCTCATCATAACTCAGTTTAAAACGTGAGGAACTATACTGACTTCAGATCTGAAGCCTGTATTTAAGCCCAGGATGTGTTACTCATCTTCGGAATTCAATATGAGCCTTCAAAGCAATTCGAAAGAAAAACAGCTAGGCAATTTAAAGCATCAACTAAACCTTGTAGGTAGTACTTTTCTTCAATGACAAATTTTTGAGAAGAGAGAAATTAGATCATAACACCTTGGACTAAAGTGTGATTTTTCTGACAACTTCACAAACTGTTTAAATGCTTTAGATGTAGAACAACCCACATGGAAAACTGTGTTCCAACGTGCCCACTGTTCCCTAAAAAGCTGATTACAGTATGGCACTGTTAGACTTGCAGAAACTTCTCATCACTGCATCCAGTTTGTGTGTCAGAGTGAGATTTCATGGCAATGCTGAATGCCTGTGAAAAAGAGAAGGAAGAGGGGAGGGAAAGGCACAGGAGGGCGCGGGGGAAGCCCTCCCTGATTGTCTACTGTGCAAACGATTTGAACTGCAGAAAAGAGGAACCATGTCAGCAAATGCCAAACCAATGTGATACCTGCCAAACCGCACCTTATCCTTCTCAATCAGCAAAAAAATTATCCACTGCCTGATTTCTCTTACCTCACCAATAAAGGGCTAGGGTTTTTTTCCCTTATTAGGACAGTCTCCATGTTGTAAAATTCTGGCTCTAATAAGTGGCTTTAACAATATGTGCTGCACATCAGCACAAAAAGAAAGCAACTAAAAAATAAGACACAGGAGGAGAATAAAAGGGCTGAGTCCTAAATTAAAAGGGACGACATCAGCTTAGTTGAGGCTCCAAAATTTGATCATAGATTTTATGAAATGGAGAATTAAAATTGGAATGGATAAACATATGAAGGCTAACATTATACAAACATATAATTATAAACTTGGCCCTGCAGCTACTTATACATGTAAGCAGCCTTACTGAAGTCAAAGAGACTTTTTTTTACTACACTTAAGTGTTTACATGGCTCAAAACATAAATCAGATGTCAGTACATGGAAACAGTGAAAAGAAAGGGGTTTTTAATGTTTAACAAAATAAAATGTGAAAGGAGTGAAAAGTTACTGTCAGTTAGGTCTCTATTTGAATTATTTCAACAATTGATGGAAGTATTTTTCTTGGTTGGATTTTTAAACGTATGGTTTTGGATTATCTATTTACTGCATCTGCATTATATGGACACATATGCATATATATGGACAGAAGAACACTGAGGACCTAACATAATCACCAGAAAATTTCCCTGCTTCTTTTGAACCTTCTTGGTTTATTCCGAATTGGGAACATGGTGGATGGGGAGGCCTGGGACTGCAGGTTTGGCAGCAAAGGGAAAGGCAGGATGAAGTTCTGCCACCTCCATCCCATACTGGTTGAACACCTATGCCAACAGCGTGGCTGTGGAGGAGCTATCTGCATTTAAGATCTGCACTAACAATGAATTTTTCAGTTTTGCTGAAGCAGAAGAAAAAACCCTTGTCAGAGTGAAGTGATATGGAAAATATTCAGGGCCATTTTATTCTCATACAGCCTGAAATGAGAAAGCAAATCCGTCATTTCAGTTATTTTCTTTTTTTATTATTTTAACTTTTTTCTTTAAAATGTAGGTCAATTTGAAACAAAAGATTAAAAAAAGACCAGAATGTTTTATTTCAAAAAAATATTGCCAAGATGCAGTTCAGTCATTTCTTATATAGACAGTGTCAAAAAAAGCATTTTAATTTTAAAAAGTATTTCCTAATTTTCATTTAGACAAAGCTAATCTCAGAAACCTGACATGAACTCCCAACTAGTTCTTCTCTTCCCAGAACTCTCCCAATTTTTCTTGCTTTTGCTAAATTTACCTTTAATCAGAAACAATTCTCACTGCATTTCAGGCATTTGGATTCACAAAGAACAGCACCAGCTTACGTCTGATATCTCTCACCACTGTCCTGACTTGAACAGGGTGGAGAATTCAGCTCAGGGTTTTCACAGAACTCTCCAGAGTCACTCGTTCTCTGACAAAATCTTAGAAATTTGACTCTCACAGCCATGACTTCAGACTCCGGTGGATGCCCAAAACTCCACACAGATTAATCCAGCTTTGTGCTCCTGACAGCCAATGCCTTGCTTATGCTGGAAAAAGAAAAGCACCTTTCACTGAGGCAAGAAAGTTGTGAAATCTCAGAGATGCTTCTTTATAGACCTGTCCTTTCTCTGCTATAATGTTTCTTCCACCAAGGATAGTCTTACTCAAAAATGTTTCAGTTCTTCCAGTAAATTTCTTCTGACCCATTATGAGGAAAGTTCCTAAAGCTAGCTATGAAATCTTGAACTGGACATTCAGTCTTCAACAGTCACTGTCCCTACTGATGTGTAAATCGGACACCAAAGCACATGTATTTCATTCAGGTGGTGACAGCTAATACCTCAAGAATGCTTCATATACATGGAGTACTGTTACTACAGTGTTTTACATAAACATGTGGGACCACCCACAGATAAACTTATTTGCATCAAAACCACTCACTTACTATCCCAAGTGTTTCGGACTTCTCTCCTAGACAACAGGCACTGAAGTGCACCTTGGATATAAATATTACAGCTTACAAATGGACAGGACATTGTAAGAAAAGTGCCTATTTCTTGGCCCATGGTACACTTGTCACTGCTTGGGAAGAGCCCGAAATTGACTGGGATTCTTAGCTTTCAAAATGGAAACAAATAGGCTCACTACAGGCTAACATCTTTGTGCATCTGGTCTTTAGCTACGTTATGTCCATCTTATTTTACCTCAGTAATGTAAAAAGGCTTTTACAAATTAAGGATTCAGGCCATTGCCCACTGGGGAACAGGAGTGAAAAACACGGCCAACAGAGAAGACCAGAAAAAAGAGATGTCTTCATGTGAAAATGAACAGCATCAATTTCTGGAGCAGAATTAACCAGGTAACACAGTGCCACCAGCACTGCTGTCTGTGGAGAAGTGTCCTCTTCAACCCTTCTCTTGTCCTAACTAGATGATTACCAGTCTTGAACATCCATCATGAAACAGAAAAGATAACCTACAATATGAACAAAATGCTGTGAAAGAGTGAACTTCCAACAACCAAACCCTATGAATGATCTGTGAAGTTTGAACAAAAGTTATAATTTGCTGGAAGAAAACATGCTACCTGTTGGCAAAGATAACTTCTGCTTTCCCTAGGAACTTGCACAGTAAACACTTTCATGTCCAACAGAGTGAGCCAATTTAATCACTATACATTTATTAAGCAGTTTTTATATTTTCAGGCCAACCGGAATGATTTCTTGGCTACGATGAGAGCTTCTGCTTTTAATTTCTAGTGTATCAAATGCTAACAGGATTATATTCAGCTATTTAGCAATTGCAAAATTTTCTACAGATACTATAACTACACTGAGAGCGTAGAGAGTATCTTCAAACTACGCAGCTGAAACAATCATATAAAGGGGCCATTAGGGGACATTTGCAAGTTAACAATCATATTGTACCTCATTCAAAACAGTGCAATAACAGCCGCCTCCTTTTCCCTGGAGAGCCTCATAGAGTTAGGTTATGAGGATTTTAATACTGCTTTTCCATTGCAATCTCCTGAGTAGACATGAGCACTTGGAATGATTACATTATGCTGCAGCCTGGGAAGGGCAGTATTTCATCATTTATTTCACTCAGCAATGCTTTGAAGAAGCTTTTGTGGGTAATACTAAAGGTGTCTTCCTCACTTTTGGTCTGAGGTCACGGAGATGTTTGTTCAAAAGGGAATAAATCAGTTTCCAAATTTTGGCCACACATTTGATTTCTCTTAAGAGTCCTCGCCAAAGAGAGGTTTCCTTTTGTTCCCCAAATATGCTACTGTGAGTCTGGACCAAAGAAAACCCATGTCTGGTTCTCAAGGTGTGTCTGCTTTGTTTAGAAGATGCTACAGGACACAAACCTCCCAAGACACAGGAAACCTACAGTACAGTACCTAATTATGCTACAAGAGAAAAGGACTTAATTGTTTACACTCAGATATAATTTCACTGACTTAGCAAACTCACTTCACATAACATAATTGCGGGTGCTACGACATACACAGGCTAGGGCATTCCTCCCAGCGTGCCAGGCATCAAGTTAGCACACTGCTGGTTCCCTCTTTCACTCAAATGGGAGTGGAGCAGAATCTCTCTCAGCGAGGATATCCAATGGTTTCTAGGTTTTTTTAAGCAAAACAGCCAGACCGAGACCTAGGTAAACCGGCCCCAAATGCAGACCAGTGCAAGGGTCCAAAAGTCACCTCAGAGGCTTCAGCCTGGGTCACTGCACTCAGGGCCAGCTCCCCACAGCAGGTATCAAGAGTCAAGGTTTCCACCAGTTATATCAGCACTAAAGCACCCACATCTCACCCACTTTGCCTTTTCCCCTCTTTTGCTTTCCCCCTCAATATGATTGCAGAGAAACTGGTGCTCCACCACGGCTGCTCCCTATGCTCGTAGAGCAGTACGGGAAGGCTGGCTACCGTGGCTTGTGGCTGTATTCCACCACGAACCAACACAAAACAAACCCATTTGACACACTCTTAGTTAAATTATTATTCATTGCCCAATTTCTGAAACCACGATGAAGGATTTCAGATTCCTGGAAGGGACTTCTTGAAGGGGCTGAGTTTCAGAAATCCCTGAGCTCCCTCTGCCCCCAAGAGCACAGGATTTCATGCTGGAAACTTCAAAACCAGGCACCCAGAAATCCCTGCTGCTTTTCAAAACCTCTCCAAAATTTTAAACAAAACCCTGACATAGGTCACAGTATTTTAGAAACATAGTAGTGTCCTGTTTCCTACCCCTCACAATATAAAGCAGACAAAACAACACAGGACCCAAACAAGGCACATAATTTCTTTGGCGATGTTACACAGGCTAATTGATTTTCTTCACTCGCTTCCCTCCCACATTCAGGGATGAATGTGCCATTAGGACTTTATTTACTCAGCGAATTAAGCAGCCTGAGTTATGTGAAAGCTTTCATACAAACTATGAAACTTCTGCAACCTTCCCTTTAACAGAACTCCGATTAGCAACCAATACTTCCAACATATGCTCCTGCCACTGAACAAAGCAATTTAAAATCTACAATTCAGGTAAGAGAAATGCATAAATGCAAAGACCTTTCCCTTAGAAAATAGAGCACAATATAGCAAAAAGAGGAGTAAAAGAACCCAGTCTGCATCCAATGCTTATTCCCCAGTTCAACCAGTTTCCCAACGTGTTACACCATTCTGTTCCCCTTTCCCATTGCCACCATCCAGCACTTCCTACACAACACCGAAAGGCTAAATCCATACAGATATCATAATAAATCGGCAACTCACTTGGAAAGGCTTGACAAGTTCTGCCTGCAGTATGATCTGCTGATCATGTCTGCAGCATATGAATCAGTGCAAACTGCTGCCAGCTCCAGGGAGCAAATGGATGGATGATCAGGGCGTGGAATGAGATAATAAAAATGCCATTATCCTTTCAGGCATGCGAGACTCATTGGATGTTCTTTCCACCCCACAGGTTAACCATTTGGTTGGTCCTGTAGCTCCTGTAATGACACTATTTGCCTATTGTCAAGCTCATTATCTATCTTGTATCCTCCTCCCCTCCCTTCACCCCCCTCTGCTCTGTGATCATATGATTATTATTTTTTTTACTGTATTTTCTCTAATAGATCCTCTTTGCTATGTCTGGGGCCCCTGTTACAGAAATTCCTGCAGATTTCTCAGCTGCTCAACTTGACCGACAAATGCTTGCTTCCCATTCAGCTTTCACAAGAAGCGCTTCTGTTTAGCAAGCTTGCTTGAGCATCAAGCAGCCTGAGCGCTGCACAGAGGTGCCTTCACTAGTATTTGCTTGTAGGAAAGTCACATTCCAGCCTGCTGAGAGGTGATCAGGGGAGAGGACACAAATATAAAACAATGGTCCAGGAAACAGTCCTCTCTTTTGATGATAAATCATTGTCTAAGCATTTTGCAGGCACTTGCATCCAGTCTAACTTGTGAAAGGTCAAGCTGGATTAGCTAGCTCAAAAGACTGGAGGATGACCGTCAAACAGGAACAAATCCAGGGAGGTAGGAAGTAGCTGCAAGCTCAACTGCAGTTAAGGTAAGACCGTCTTGTGTTTAGCAAAGGGATTAAAAACAGGGCTGGACCTAAATCCAACCTAACAGACTCTCCTTAATGTTCTTCCATCTAATCCAGTGAACAAGGCAGAAAATAGAAATGCAAACAAAGTGATTTAAATAGAGGCACTATGAGGTACCATGATTTCACATGCTTGGCTCTCATACCCGTTTAAGCCCACATGTGTGAGTAAACTGAAACAGCTTACTGTGCAGTCCTCCAGCCATTCTACCCCAGGCTCTGATCTTGCTAAATCTCATAAATTACCAGAGTGGGTGTGGATAGAGTCATACTCCAAAGGGAAATCTCTACTAAAAACCCGCCCTTCTGTGGGAACGAGTGTGTGGGTTCAGCAGGTGGCACTCTTACTTCGGAGTGAGCACCGAGGCAATCCGGTCTTCGAAGCCACGGAGGATGCTGGATGTCCAAGGAGGCATTGACCTTGGCAGGTTTTTTTCTCACAGCTTGCAAGAAACCAACGTCTGCAGTTTGCTTGAGGCACTGATATTCGTTTACATTCTGCTCAAATCCTGCAGTCAATAATTGTGATTTTTTCCTCCCCAACCCCTCCTCTACAGTTTCAAGGAGATAGATTTTTTGAAAAGGTAACAGTTCTGTGCTTTATAGACAGGTGAATGGCTCCCGTGCAATGTTCAGGGTCAGGGGGGTTTTTTGCCCACTCAGAAACAGGTCTACAATACCCCAAGAAGTTGCTATATCTTCATGTACACCTTCTGCAGGCCCAGCCCCTCATTCCAAAGTACATGAAAAACCCCACCTTTTAGTGCATAAAATATACTCGAATTCTGGTCTGGAGCAAGGAAAGGCCAATAGTGCTGACTGCAAAGGGAGAAAAACATGGATTCCATTTCTGTGATTGCAGAGAGATCTGGAAATGCAATGAAGGTGCAGCACACAGGCCATCTCCACTTCTTTTACTCTGACCTCAAGGGAAAGAGGGCATGTAAGGCAACATGAACATGCAGAGTCCTTTAAAAATGCTGATGAGAAGGGAGTCATATTTACTCTTCCTGGAAAAGGCATTTCTACTACTGGGGAATTACAGAAGCAGAATTCTTCCTTCTGGAAGAGTATTAGTTAAACACAGATTGTATCACTGTTCTGGCAAAATATACATTTTAATCAGATGCCAGATGTAAGAGTTTATGTTTATGAAACTATAAACTGGGTTCCAAGGCAGCCCTACAGATTTCTAATACAGGTCTGTATTTACTACTCTGTCACAGAAACTTTTTTTTTTTTCTCAGTTGAGTGTGTTCTACATACACTCTTTTCTATTCATCCTGGAATAGTTAGGTTATTGCACTGCTCACAAACAAAACTGTTTCCATGCAGGATAAAAATAAAAGCAAACTGACTATCCTTTAAAGCACGACACTCTACATTTTCAAAGAATAGTTCCAGATTTTTCAAAAATCTGCCACTACTGTCATGCAGATGCTGGCTCTAGAAGGCAAATCTGATCTATTTGTTGGATCACTAGGAACAAGGTAAGCCTCTTGCGCTTGGAATAGACCTCAGAACCATTTTTAAATGTTCCCCCTAGGCTAGGACAGTCATAATAAACCCAATTTCTTCTTCTGTTTTTCCAAATAATGTTTTGAATTATAAAAGTCTGGAGGAGAGCTTCACTCTAGATGAAACACAACGATGGACATAGTCAGGCTATTTTTTATTTGGAGCAAGACTTCTAACACCAAATCGCACCACCTTGCCCATACCTCTACAGCACTACTGAGAATAAATGTCATTTGCCTGCTGAATGAGCAATAAGAAATGTTGGCTACACAAGTCTATCCTCAACACATGTGCCATCTTTGCCAGCAAATGAAAAACTGAAGATAAATAAGGAGAACAAATCCCACTTCTGAACAGTATCAGTCTCTCTGCCCAACTCTCTGTATTATTAATCTGAGAGAGGTATCCTTGCCAACAACTGCTTGAAATACTCTGCAGGTTGGTGTCCCACATATTGGTTTTTAAGTTGACAGCATTAGTGTTGATTATTTTTTTTCCATCTAGAAATTGCTGCAACCATGATTTGTCACACTTGCAAAGCTGCAAGATGAAATGTGCAATTCTGGACAGATACATGTTAATCCACTGTATACAGGCAATGAGCACACTGCCAAGTGGACCTGGGCTAACCCATATGAGCAGCATACTGTTGCACTGGTGAAGGCCAGGAGGCTTCACCTTCATCTGTCCCTAGAGCTGTACCCATCATTTAAGTCATGAGGCCCATTCAGCTGAGGAACATCACTGTTTCAACAAGAGCTACAGGGACATTATGTGACAAGTTGACCATGAGCCAGTAGTGTGTCTGAGTGGCCAAGAAGGTGCACTAGGAGGAGTGTGGTCAGCTGGTTGAGAGAGGTTATCCTCTGCCTCCACTCTGCCCTGGTGAGGCCACACCTCGAGTGCTGTGTCCAGTGCTGGGCTTGGGCTCCCCAGTTCAAGGAAGACAAGGAACTGGAGGGGGTCCATCAGAGGGCTACAAAGATGAGGGGACTGGGGCATCTCCCTTATGAGGAAAGGCTGAGAGAGCTGGGCCTGTGTAGCCAGGAGAAGACTGAGAGGGGATCTTATCAACGCATACAAATAGCTTAAGGGCGGGTGTCAAGAGGAGGGGGCCAGAATCTTTTTAGTGATGCCCAACGACAGGACAAGGGGCAACCAAGTGACAACGGGCACAAACTGAAACATGGGAAGTTCCAACTGAACATGGGGAAAAACTTTACCTTGAGGCTGACAGAGCACTGGAACAGGCCGCCCAGAGAGGTGGTGGAGTCTCTTTCTCTGGAGATATTCAAAACCCACTTGGACACGATTCTGTGCAACCTGCTCTAAGAGAACCTGCTCTGGTGGGGGGTTGGGCTAGATGGTCTCCAGGGGTCCTTTCCAACCCCAACCATTCTGTGATTCAGTTTGCATCACAAAGGAGGGCTCCGCCAAGGCCAAGCACTTCCATACAGCGCAATGCCAAGCATTCACTTTCAGTTGGGTGCCAACCCAGCAGCTCTATTAGTTTACAGCAATGCAGAACTGGTTCCCCTGAAAGAGGCCAACACAGCCAAGATTTTGCCATGCTTGCAACCCCCTTAAAAAGAAGTGGGATCCAAGTCAGTTACAGATCCGTGTACTTAATAATCCCTTTATTATTTCAAAGCCAAATGATTAGTGTTTACTTCCTTCAGTAACTTAACTAATACTTTCAGTACACTGTGGCCCTGAGGTGAAGATCTTGCATACAGAGCAGGAAGAGGTAAATCACCTTCCCCTAGATCATTTGAAAAATTCGCATGGGCATCTAAAGCATGAAAAATGATGGGGGCAGGAGATGCATGTCTCAACCTGCTTTCCTTGTATGTTCTGATGCTTCAGAGATTATTACTTGGCTCTAGAACACCAAAACCCCTAAGGAAGGCACCAGAAAGAGAAAAAACTAAGCAAACAAACACTAAACTAGGGCAACTTGAGAGGTGTCATTCACGCCAATGAACTCAAGTCAAATGGCTCTACAAGGCTCATCTATTACAACAATGAAAGGAACCACAGGGCCTTTCCTAGCTTCTCAGCATTAAAAGCAGCAAAATGAGGAGGAGGAAGAAGACGTGAGAGCTTTCCAAAAGGAAATTATTACTGGGAGGTTCCAGCGTCTACTCACACTAACAATAGGAATGTCCAAAGGTCATCCAGAGAGCCAATTAATATTTTGTTTGTTATTTTTACTTTAACCAGCCTTGCATGCAAGGCAGAGTTTTCATTGAGCTGATCACAATAGCCTGTGAATCCTTTTTGAGATTATAGTGAATTTAGTTTCTGACAGAGGCACACGCACCATCCAGACCATGCCTTTCCATATGTAGCCCATTCCTTTCTATACCTGTTTGTCAACAGCAGATTTTCTGTGCTGATCACTGTTCTTGACCTCTTATTCAAATACCTTTATGTTTCTTCAGCTCTTTGTTTAGTCCTTTTCCAAGTTGAGGCAGTTTTAAAAGGGGCAGGCAAAAAACTTTCAGAAATGTATCTGATTTGTTTCAGAGACGGTAAACAGCTCATCCTGTACCACCTCTCCTCTGTGCCACTAGTCTGAAATAAGTAGGCAGACTTGTAGAGAACTTTGCAAAGCTACTGGCATTTTGCAAGAGAAACAGAACCCTCTTTTTTATGAAAATCCATTCTAATGACATTAACATCTGCTCCTTGTTTGAAGAATATTTTTAACTGTTCCCTCCCTGGGAAAATGAAAGATGCCACAGTCTCTTTCATGTTCTCACGGAGTAGACAAACTGTTGGTTTTTTTAAGGTCTGTTCTGAAATGCCCCAATACAGTTCACTGCAGGGAACTCAGTGTATGCGTCTCACAGGACAAAAAGCATCTGCATTCACCCTCCTATGAGATTTCACTCTAGGACACAGGCATGTGAGCAAGGACTTTGTTTCACAGATGAACAGCACTTAGCATATTAAATCATATGCAGTAGGTAAAGTCTGGCAACCCATACATAAGGTCGTGGAGTAAATCTCTTGAGTACTCATAAAAACAAGGCTGTGTACTTCATCATCAAATAATGCTGAACTGTCTCTTACTATGTTGTGTTTTTTCCTCAAGTCCAGTTTTAAATAAGTAATGGAGATTCTGCCATTTCCCAGTGGTAAGTCTTCCATGCTCTTACAGGGTTCAGTACTAAGAAGCCATCCTATAGCCGTAACATCTCTTCCTCCCCTTATTTTTTAACTGTAACCCACAGTTATATCTTCCTGGATGCCTATGAACAGGTGCAGCACCAAAAAAGTTAACGTGTTCAGTGAAACCTGTGAGTAATATTTACCCAGCCACATAAGTAGATATATGATTGGAATACATAGGTTTGAGTTTGGATATAGGCATGTGCAAATCATGGAGTCCTGCATGCTTACTCGGACACATTATCATGTATAGCTAATGCCTTAGCAGACAACAGAACTATTTGCATTGACAGGTTCTGCAGGATTGGGAACACAACCTGTACATCAAACTGCAAAAGCCTGAATGCTGAAATTGTAAACACTTGCCACAGTATATTTCCAGATACTGAAAACCTACATAGAGCCCATGCAGCACTCAGTCCTATCTGATGCCTGTTTTGCTGGGACAGGCTGACCTTGGATAGCACAGGCAGGAGGTTGGTCCTCTATAGGGAAGAGAATTTAATTTTCTCTTACTGTCCTCAGTTCTTGAGGTATTAACATTATCCTGCTTCTCACATGGAAAAGTTACTGACTGCATGTATGGCTTAGCAGTAAACAAAACAAACTCCAAGACAAGTGTTAAAATGATATTCCAAGGAGAACTTCCTCCACTGTAAATTGAAACTTGATTGGAAAAACATATTTGCTGGTGTTTGCATTCCCTATCAGTTACTTATGGGGCAATGCACAATCCAGAAATAAAGCAGCATAATATTTCATGGGTGTGATAGACTATTTCTACCAAAGCATAGCTTTTGTTTTATATCATGTTTTCACTGCTTTCAAATAAACACTAAGATCCAAACAATAGTCTCCATGTAACAGCCAGGATATAGCTACCTTCTGGTCATTTGAACAACTGAAATGGAGGAAACCATATGAGGGAAGCATTCACAAAAGCTATCTTTACCTCCTTTCCCTACGCCCTGGCACTATCACTAGCGAGGGACAGACTTTGGTCCCCTCCTGCTCTGAGCAGAAGCCCGTTTCTCTCCAGCCACCAGCAGCAGCAGGGGGAAGGGCCACCATTTCCCATTCACTTCTGCACCCATTCTTTTGTGCTTTATGCATTTCAGGGACACATGCCAATTCTCACAGCAATAAAAAGCAATCTATTATTTTGGCTGGCAAGTTTTAAGATTTTCTGTCTCTCATTTATACCTGAACTGTAGCTTGCTTGGAACAACAACTGTTATTAGTAAATTTCAGCTTTGAAACACGAGGGTAGTAGTCAAAGCCCAGAAACATGTGATTGGACTTGTAGGACTTCTGCTTACAGCCATGTAGGACACTTGCAGAGTTCACAAAACATAAAGCTGAATAAGCTTCCAATAATGCAGATGCAAGTTCTCTCCACCCCAACAGTTTCTGGCAATGGTTAATTTCAACAACACTGTCAACAACAGGTTTTATATAAAATTATATAAAATTATTAATGTTATATTTAATATATTAACAGACATGCTCCAAACATCACTATTCACTTCAAACTTAGCCACAAAAGCCAGAAAGAGCCACAATGTGGTAGGTGTGATAAAAACAGAGGATAGAGGCATCTCTAGCCAGTTTTGGCTATGCCTTGCTTTTACTGTTGAGCGGGCATGGGTGGAAAACTAAGCTGGAGTCCTTAGCAGACACCCCAGTAAAACGTAAACTCATGAAGTGTGAAGTGCGAGATGTAGTCATGTGTGCCACCAAACATCAGTGAGAGCATCCACTGTCTCATTTCAGTTTGAAGCCATGGTCTGAATCCAGGCTTCAGGCTTGATCCTTCTCTGCTGGAAGAGTTTATATAAACGTGTGCACAGGCACACACGCACGCAGCTCTGGAAAGAGAAGAGCATTTCCTGCTGGGCCAATTTATGGACACGTTCCTGTACCAAAAACTCCTATCTTATGATATTCTGAATTTTACTGGTGAACAAAATCCAAGCCCCGGTCAGGATCTCAGCTTCACAAACAACCCAATAAACTCAGCTAGCAAAAGCCATCTGAATTCTGCCGAAGGCAGCGACTGTTCAAGAGTTCATGCCACTTGAACAGCTCAGAGGTATTCAAAATGCAGACCTCGACTAGAAATACTCCATTTGGGCCTTTCTTATCCCTGAACTTAGCTTAAAAATATGAAATTGGAGCCTCACACCAGGACCCTGCCTCATGCAGTTTAATGGTCAGTTATACCTCTGTCTGACTGGACCACTCATTCTTAGTATCTGGTAACGGCTCTTACGTGTTTTGGAAGGGGCTTTACTTCACTAGCTGCACTGGGATTACCAACTAACCGGATGCTCCCAGGAACTTTCGGAGAGCAAACAGTGTCAGTTTATTTAATAACTTTCAAAGTGAAACTAAAATCTTGTCCAAATCATGTCTCCTCTGATTTAATTAAAACGCACCACACATACTGCACTGCTCTGTTAATCATTAACAAAGTTAATTCAAGACAGAAGATGTCTTTTCTTTTCTTTACTTCAAAAGCCTCCAGCCAGTGAAAAACTTCAAAAAACATTCCAAAAAAAGACCAGTACTGTATGATTTTTGTTAGAATGGTCAACACGTCGGTATGTTTTTTCCCCTTCTATATTTCTGATTCCTATAGGAATGCATGTTAAAAGCAAGGGTGTTTTTTTTCTTGCTTGGCAAAATACCTTTCCCAAATTTTCTAAATATTGCCTGGTATTTGCGTCAATATGACAGTCATTGGGTTTGACAGGAATCAGATTGCTAAACCCACACAAAAATGCTTTGGAAATTAGGGGATAGTTATACATTCAATTTCATTCAAATCCACTTTAGCAAACTGGCAAGGAGTGGATCTGAACTGCCCCCATTATCCCTTCACTTCTATGGTTCACAACAGAGGTTTCTTCCGCACACTAATCTCTATCCTAACTTCTAGACTCATTCACAACTCCCACTGTCTCATAAATCTCCTTAGCACTCCTGTCCCAATATATTTTCACTTTTCAAGATGACCTAGCAACCCATGAAACTTATTCTCCCCCTGCAGCAAGCCTTTCCAACTTCTTCCAGGGAGGAACCGAATAGGAAATTAAACAGCATTTTAAGTGTAACACTTCGTGGACTATTCAAGAAACAGGATTCATCCAACATCTATTTTTTCAACTGTTCTCCTTTCTTGAAGGAGACCAGAAAAACAACAACAAAAAACACACAGAAAAGTTTTTTTTCTTTACTTTCTTCAAGTCTTAGGGAAATTTAATACAAAATCTTCCAGTCTCATCGGTACAGTTGTTATCTAATGGGATTTCCCTCCTGAAAGCAACAAAGGATCAAGGCTGAACACTTCCACAAGGCCTGTCATATCACATCAGGACGGCACTCTGTCAAGGCTGGATTCTTGCCTCCAGCCGTGGCTCATGACTAATGTTTTAGAGGAAAGCAATGGGAAAAGAAAAAAAGCAAACCACACCACACTGCACCTGGTCCATTGAGCAAAGCTCTCCCTGCACAGCAAAATTCCTCTCTGCCCCCTGCAGGCAGGCAGCTGGGGCTCTGCCATGTGCAGGCATTGCTGTCTGCACTGCAGGATCTTTAAAAAAAAGTAATTTATTGCAGGGTAATACACATAAAAGGGTATCAAGAAGTTAAAATGAAATCACCATAAATGTTCAGTGTTTTCACATCACAGCATGTGCATCAGGACATAATGATCTGGGGACTTAAATTATTCCAGTGTAATAAAAGACCCAACTAAAGTTTTTCTTTGTTATTTCTCTGCATATGCAAATGCTAATACTTATTTCTGCATTGAAGTACCTGAAATCTATTGTAATTTAGTAACAACAGCATGTGAGCAACTATTTAAGGCATTGTGTATCTACTTCCTAGCTTCTCCTGGAAAATGGCTCTTGGGTCACACCTTACACTATCAGGACAGGCCAGGTCTGAGCAAACTCTCAAGACCGTGACTTCTTCCCATCTACACTGCGCACCCTCAAACCCACATTAAGGGGCTTGACCTGACCGCAACAGGACAGTTCATTGTGCTCGAGGCTCCAGACCTCATCCACGCTACCAAGATGCCCTGAGTGGAGACAAGCGCTAGCACCATTACAAACAACCACCTCAGCTCAGCACCTCCTGAGCACAGCCCAGCGTGGCCAGCAGCAGGCACTATGTATGGGAAGCCTTGCACCACAGGCCTAAATGCTTTAGCGCCTGAATCATTAACCAGATGATTAGCCTCTCAGCTCTGATCTTCTGCTGAGCACGCTCAAACCCCGAGCACATAACCGTGAGCCGCTCAGGAGGCAGATCCATGGGAAAGAAGAGGGACAGCTGCCCTTACACTGTACCTGGGTGGTTTTGTTATTTTTCTAGGTCTGTTTTGGTTTGCATTTTTAAACATCTTATTCAGTAAGGTATCCATGAAGAAATGCATTTGTAAACAAGCATCTGTGCAGTGCTCTCTGTTTGAAGACAGTCTGTCTCAACTCTTCACCATTGTTAACAGAGTTAGAAAAGCATCCCTATCAGCCCAGCAGCCAATGACTGAGTGATGAAGTGGCACCATGTGGGTGACAGGTGAAGTCCCTAGGCTGCAACATTGCAACTTGGGCATGCTTCCCTGTCACAGCAGGGTCACGTGTCTCCTTTGAAACCTACCCATCATCACAACACCCTAAAGATTTCTTAACACTGGTTGGAGAGATAGGTTGTATGATGAGGGTAACCTTAGAGACACCTGAGCATGAATGGGGCTGCATGTATTCCCCACCTCTTCTTTTCTGCTGGCATAACACAGGACCTTGCATGAGGACTTTAACCGTGTGCCTAGGTAAGCATCCAAGCAGTTTGCCAGCCAGCTCGGTAAGAGTGAGTGAAAAAAACCTCATAGATCTGATAGTAGGAAAAGCAAATGTGAGTGTTCACCTGTGTTTAAGGGAAACTAAGAAATATGGAATTATTTCCTTCCCACAGTCTCCAAAATGCAATTACTGGATCACTCTCACAAGGATCAGTGTCCCTGTACAATTCTCCTGGATCTCACATGTCACCGCACAGTGTTCTTTGGGACTTGAACAGGGTACGAAAACACCCCTTCCCCAAATTTGCACTAAGCCAGTAAAGTTTTTTGACATGTTACAAGATAGTGAAGAAAGGGACTGAACCTCAGCTGTTCTTTTGCCAGGCAAAGAACAGGCAAATCACCTTTGTCACTACAGAACGTAAAAGAAGCCCTTAACAGCCCTCACCAGCTGGGATGGTCTTGCATCCTCTGCAACCTGCCACTAACTAAGAGTCTCCCTTTTCGATTCAGTTCCTCAAATTAAATGGAAAAACTGTCAATAAGTGGCTTAAGAGAAACGTAACCTTTCCCCAAAAACAGCTGACAGACTTGTCTTCAAGGAGATTTAAGTAATGTAACTATCAAGAGTCAGTAGCAGTCCAACTTGCATAGAGAAATATCGACCACTGGCTAGAAAGAAAAATCATTTTCATTTTCAAATGGCAAACTTTCCCTCCAGATCTGCCAAAAGCTGCAGCCTGAGCTCTAAAGCTGTGGCTATAGTTTCTAATGATGTTTTGTGCCCTGAGAGAAGGCTTCAGAGCATCACATTTTATGAATAAACTTCATGGGATGGGAAGGATTCCAGGAACTCCTCCACAGGCTCTTACGGGATTTAGAGGTTCTGGAGAGATTAATGCATATGCAGTATTACAACCTTCCTCCTAAAATAAGTCATTATAACAGGAACTTACCCTTCCAATCTAAACAACTTATGTTCAAAAAGTGGACATATTCTATCACTTCAAAGTGCAGGCAGCTGGAGACAAACCCATTCTCAGAGCACCGTCTTTGCAGTTAGAGAACTTCGGACCAACATTTCAAGGTTTTCATGGTAATAATTAGCAGCATCTCACTAAAACAGCCACTAGAAATTTCAGTTCATTAAAACTCTTCAAAACTATTAAAATCATATTTCCAATAAACATTTTAGAAAAGTATGAAAGACAGAAATCGGAAGCATTTTCAGAAACTTGGCAGAGTTTCAAACACTTTGAATACTTGAGAACAACATTTTTTTTCTTTCAATAAAGGTTTGCAGCTTTTTCATCAGCATTCATTCATTTACACTGAAACTGCTGTGAAATTCTAGACTTAAAACTAAGCAAGGACTTCAAGATTTGGCCTGTAGTAAGTAGAAAAATCCCATCAGCTCCAAATGCCAAGGTAGAACCTAAAAAGCAGAATGGAAACATTAAACTGAATTCATCACAGTCTGACAACAAGTAAGCTGACTATTGATGAGATGCTCTGTAATAAAACTTAGGGGTTTTTTTATGTTGGAGCTCTTGAAGAGACCATTTCAGGTTCTGATAAGCTAGATGCTATCTCAGTGAGGGCTTCTAAAACCTCCAAGGAACTCTGAAATCAATCAAGGATCTTTGGGCTTTCCCAACGTATTTAGAAAGGGGAAAAGGAGCCAAGATGCATACTTCTGATATACTCATTAAAACCACCAAGGACACTGATACTTGTGCAAAGGACACTGTGTAATCAAAGTCAAACAGATCTTGGGCGGGTGCTTAATAGATTCACGTCTAGGGTTGTGACAGCACAGGATTCGTAACAGGCCACCAGGGTCCTTCCTCAAGGCCAGGCTGGGCACCCATCCGAGGGCAATGATGAAACCTGAGGTGGTGATCCCAAGGGAATGCTGTCCACAGGACATCCTACTCCTTTCTTCCTTGCCCATGTGTCCCAGCCACCCATACTTACACACAAGAAGGACTTAGCAGCAGTGTGTGCAGTCCGTGGGGCAGGAAAACAGCACCTTGACCCCACATGGTGGGAGCTTGGGCATTTATGCAGCTAAGGCAGATGGGAAACACAGCTGGGAGAAACACTTCTGGCTGCATGGCCTTCACACTGCACTGTGGCTCCACAGGCCTTGAGCAAGCCCCAGTAGAGATGCCACCCCTCAGCAACGGAGGAGACCAACAGCAGGTCCTGCCTCCACCATCATGGACAAAGACTCTTCTGACTCCTGCATCACTTGATGGGATTTAAATGAACATCTGCAAGACTTGGGATCTCATACAAAAACAGCTGGCCTAGACCAGTTCTGAACTCAAAGAATAGTAACTAGCAGACATTTTGGGAGTGTAAGAAACTGTACAGAAAAGAAACCAGCAACGTGTGATCCTTCCCTGGTATTTTATTCCTATCAGTATTATTTAAACATGCATTCCTCTTAAATGCAATCCCTTTCCAAAACCCAACTTTATCCACACCCTTCTATTTGAATCCTAAATACATTTTTTTAAAGTTTACTTTTCAAAAAACAAAACTTAGACAATATACCTCTCAAATAACACAACCAAATTATGGGATGCTTTCTTTCGCCATTCTTCCTTAGGAGGAAAAATATGAATAATAATAATCCCTAGACAGGACAATAATTTTATATCTACATTTTTATAATTTACAAAATCAAAACAGGGCACTTTTGGAAATATTATAACCTTTTTGTTATTTTATTTTTCCTCTAAAACCTTCTCAGAAAAAAACTCTATGTATGACAAGACATGACACATAAAATTTCAGAGGATACAAAATTATTTGGAGAAAGTCAAGGGAAATTGATTAGAGGGGGAAGATAAGCCTGATCCTTAACTGTGACCTGGCTACTCCTGATACATGTGATGAGGCTTAAGATGTTAAAGGTGGTTCTGAGAGGAGTACGGTGCATTTTTGTTTTTAGAAACTCCACATTTAATTGAAACGAGAGATAAAGAAAATGATCCTTTGATGAATGATGAACAGGGTCTGGCTTTAGGCATTTTCTTATCAAGATGGCCATGTTCAGAACCCACCCACCAACATACCAGAAACCACAGTTGGCAAATGCTACGTGCAAAGGCATTTCCTGCCTTCTGACTTTCTAGCTGAAGGCCAGATACTTCACAATCCTTCCTTAAAAGCACAGTTAAAGAAGTGGGCGTTCAGAGCCTTGCCCAATCTTGCATGGTCTATGTAAAGACTAGACGGCATCCCAGCCACATGCTTGTCATCAAACAGGCAGTGGTCTCTTTCCTTATTCTCAGGAATTCCCTGCCCCAGTGAAGAGAGGGCCAAAGGACTACTTTTTCTACCCCATCATCTGATAAACTACAGTTTATAACCTAAACCTGTTAAATTAAGCAGTAATTATTGTGGTCCCCATCCATGTGATGTGCCAAAATAACACAATACAAGGAAGAGCAAACATTATTAAAAAATTAAACAGCAGCTGAAGGGCCTAGAGAGAGCATTGTGGTTTACAACCTACAGCATGTTCTACCTACACCACTTCCAACAAGTTACTTCCAGCTTTCTCTCTTATTACCTTCAATATATAATAGGATAATTACTTATGTGAAGTTCTCCAAAAGTACTTACCTCACTTAGAAGTGAAACACTGTTTCAAAAGTAGGAGTTAGAACCTTATAAAAAGGTTTTCTGTCCAAAAATTTCTACAGGCAAGAATTCTGAAATTTATAAAAAGTATTCAGTCCCTGCCCAACAAAACAACCAAAACCAAAACAAGCACAGGCTGGTAATTTGGAGCCTGCTAATACTAACTAAAGAAGGGAGCTTTCATCCAGAGGTGAAACACACAAAGCTCAAGTGCAACCTGCATGTGCAACTATTAGATCAGAAATAATTGTAGAGTGTGGCTGGCTAGAGATATAACAAGCTCTTTTCATATACATATATGAATTCCATGCTTATAATAGTAGCCCTTGCACATACAATCCATATTATTTTGTGTCAATTTGGCATATGTCATTGTACATGCCTGTCTACAAAACCAAGTACAGAGGAAAGGAGAAAAACCTGTTATGGTAAGAATATAGCTTCAACATGCCAAAATCAGATTGCCAGAGCATTCTTGCATCTGCAGTCTTGGCCCGATGCATTAAGAGTGCTTTGCTACCTGATGAACCCAGGTGTATGCAATGTGATGGATTGGAAGGATCAGTAATAAGGGAAAGTCGCAGCTGCAAACACAGTTCCTCTACTCATTGTCTTTCTATGGCAGTGTCATTTAGGGCAGTTCTTTCACAGAAGTTAGCTCAAAGCAACAGCTTTTTTCCTATAGACTTTAAGACTACACTGGGATCAGAAAATAATGCTCTCTGAACAGTGGCAGACAGAGATCTTGAAACCAAATGGGGAAAGCCTATCAAATTCTTTAGCAATATAATTAAACTTCTGGTAAGAAAACTAGGAACTCTGCATGGAGAAAAACACAATTTATTCCTATCTTTTAAATGCATCTAAACCCCACGATCTTGGCTGTGTACTGTCACAGACAAGCAGAGGACTCTAACAGAACTGCTTGCAATGAAGAGGTCACTTAATCATTACTCATTTAAGTATCCTCAGCTGTGGGAATTGTGCCACTGAATCAGGATTAAAGGAGACAGGACCAAGATCTAAACAATAAGCATAATCTTTGCTACCTTATTTGAAGAATCACTGCATCTGCTTTCTTGTAAGAGGCTTAGAAGTGTCACAGAAATTCAGAAAAGGTCCATTATTTAAAATGAGCTTAATAATTTCATTTCTCTATATTCTGCTTTACCTTTCTTCATTTGTGAACACCTTACAAATACAGGTTGGAAAATACAGACTGCTTGAATAAATCAAAACAAATTACCAGCTATCACCTTCCATGTGGTGTGGCTCTTCCCTAAAAGCTAAGCCGGATAATGGCATTTCCAATCCATCTCTCCACAAAGCCATGATAGTCAGTCAGATGCCATGCCTTATTTCTACATGTGTGCACTACTGTATCTGACAACAGCCCCCTTCAAGAACAATACACCTAGTGCAGTAAAAAGAAAACAACTGATACATCTTACAACTTAGCACACAGTATTTGTTTGGACTATTTACCAGCTGAATAAATTTATGACACTAAAAAGTTAGGATGCCTACACACACATTTTTGTCCCAGTCAGTCCCAGAGCTCATGTTTAGAGCCCACTACCCATTCTGCAGACTCAGACAAAGACCAAAGAATAGCAATTGGGTTTCTCCAGCACTTTGCATTTGTGGCAGAAAGAGCTGCCAGATGCAGCAAAAGAAAGTAGAGGGATGGCCTCATCACCCACAAATATGCACATCAGCTCAAATGCCACCGGCAATGGTATGGCTGAGAGCAGTCCCAAGTGGATCAAGTTCTTCTCTTTTGGATGATAGATTTTATCACCTTCCCGTCAGCTAGCCTGAAAGAGCACATAAAGGATTTTATTACTTCTGTAACTTCCTTTTATTCCACCAATTGCAGCAATTTATCTCAGTCTGTTTTAAGAAGGTGTTATTGATGGTGAAGAGCAACAGTGAAGAAAGTTACTCCTGTTTGGTATACATTCCACATCCAGTGGTGTCAAATCACCTTGCAGTATTCAGGTGGTCCAGCTCTTGTCTACGGGTCTATTTTAGCCCCAGTTTAGAACAACTGTACTCCTCTATTTATCCAGGCAACCAGATGCAGTCCACATGCCCAGGAAATGTGATTGCTACCTCCAAATGGTATTCTCAGAAACAAACATCACCTGGTGTCTCTATTCCCCCTGAAGCTGGATGACAAATGTACCCAGAGTAAATATTCTGACAAGTGTACCCAAATCTGGGATCTCAAATCACTACTTATGTTCATTCACTTTCTTGTATCTGCAGCAGAAAAAGAAAATCATCCTTCCTCTTTCTGCTATGGCTCTTTTTTTGGCTAAAATACTAGCCAGAAAACCAGAACAGAACAGGTTATGACAGGCAGGTTCACCACTGGTTTTTGCCCACACCTGCCCTCTACTGATTTTGGCTCCAGCCATACTATAGTAAAAAAAAAAAAAAAAAAAAAAAAACGAAGCAAGAGTTAAATATTCTTTAAGTACTAGCAAAACATTTGGATTCAGGCTCTAGTTTGTGCCTTTTAAAGCCATTATTTTAAAAAATGTTCATGTAGCAGAGGCATTTCTCCTACATATAAAAATTCTTGAAAAACAGGAAAAGGAAATTAATGCTTCCTTCAAAATTAACCACTGTTGGCAGTCTTGAGTCTTGTTACTGTGATACTGTACTGTGCCTTTACCTTTATCTATATTTACAAGATCCTGCATTTAATTTTGAAGTCAAGCTACCCACAAGTTTTGAACAGAGAATAAACCCAAGCATATGTACTGATGTCAAGCAAGTTTTTAAAATAATTTGTGAATTACCATCAAATTACACAAAACATTATAAACAAATGTAGTCACCGAGATTGTACTTTCAGAATTTAATGCAAAATTTTAAGAAATTTGCAATGTCTCACTACTGCGCTAGAACGGCAGAGCCAGGCATCCCTGTTGAACAGACCAGTTGGCAAAATTTTTGTTCTGGCAGTGTTTCTATTCTCTAGCAATTTCCATCCACTGCACAGTATGCTGGCACCTTGCTTTATTATGGGGAAGAAGACTCCCCACATCTTATGCCTCTTCTAGCACATCTGTGTAGTGCCAGAAACCATATGCCCTTCACACTTCCATCAGTGGAATTAAAAAATACCTATTTTGTTCAAAACAGACTGAACAGACTAAAACTTAACACTAATCTCGTGCAGATTTCCTGCAGAAATGCAAGGGGGCACTTCAAAACCATTCAGGCCCCGACACAGCAAAGCTCTTCAAAACTTCCTTCAATTCTACTGACAGCAACGAGTGTGTGCACGTCCAAGTCTTGTAGCCCACACAGATGAATGAGAAACCGCCACATAAATTTTGAAGGCATCCTTACCCAGGGAAAACATGGTAATGATATTGACATTTCACAACACATTGCAATCCAAAGATGCACACGTCTATGTCTGCTATTAAAGTGCTGGTATTTTTACAAGAGTTGAAAGGCTCAATCTGGATCAGCAACAGCAGCAAAACACTTCTAACAGACTTCTAGATTGTGCTGAAGGGACCATTGCCATGTTGGCTGTGGGAACAAGAAGAATTGCAGGGATAACCACACAAGCTATTACAGCTTATCCTAAAGAAATAATACTGACCAAGTAAAGGACTTCTCCTTCCCCATAAAGACTGGGCGCAGAAGAGTATCTGTAGCAAAAATTTATACTCTGGAAGTGTTATATCAACTATTACCACCCCTAATTGCTCTTGAAGACTCGAAACAAAAAGTTTGATCAAGCAGTGGCATCTATGTGGTGGCTGAAGTCACCTTTAGCAAGGAGCTATGTGAGACTGTCCCTGGCAAAGATCAAGGCACATTCAATCTTTGTGTAGCTTCACTGATGACAGTGTCCCCAGGCAATCACGTCCTGTGTTTATTTCATGGAGTGGAGCCCATAAGCAGCAAGTGAGTGGACACAGCTCTTTGTTTACAATGTATTTTTCAATACTGAGGACTTAGTTGTATTTTACATGCAGGGAACCATGTCTCACTTGAACAGGAGGTCCCTTTAGCAACAGGTTCTTCTCTCAGTGAAACTGCACCAAATTTGTTGACCTGACATTTTCTGAAAATAGTCATGTATGGCCTCACAATTTTCAAAGATAAAATATATTTCCAGCCATCCTGGGCAAAGAATATCAGATATAGAAAAATATGAATGAAGAAAATGCTGTGACTTTTACAGCTGGTCAGCTTTCCCCTAGGCTGCCATTCCTCCACCCACAGTAAAGCCACCAAAGGCACATTAAAGCTTTTGCCCTGACATGAATAATTCCTTGGAGGATGATTGTGAACTAGAGATGGAAGACTATGGTGCTGAGAAAACAGTGAGGAAGAAACAGAGGGAACACAAGGAATGAAAGCACAAAACATCTCTGAGAAGACCCTATACCCCTATAGATAGCCTAATTTTTAATTTCATGCCACTTTAGATTCAAAGCCCCTTAAGAATATGTGAACACCAATATCAAAGAGATTCTGCAGTTACAATGTTGTCCCTTATGCTCTGAGAGAACAGGCCAAATGCCTTTTACTTCTACCTCACAACTAAAAAATTTAAGATACGAAACAGCTCAATGCAATGGGCTAAAAATGGCGTCATCTTTCACGGATCAAGTCTCACAAATTATGTGTGCAGTAGCCAAATCCTGCAAAAAAATCCTGCTGGTGCATTTTCATTTCCATGAGCACAGTCCTACTAAGTGAGACGGATTCTGTTATGATTACTGTGACCTTGAATATTATGTAACTGCAGTCTGGGAGAGATTTTATTGTTGAAAAAAGCTTCACACAAAAAAAATCAAGCTACTAATGTTCATGACAGAAGGGGGAAATTTGATCTAGTCACATTCTAGACAACAGAGAAAGGAGAAAAATACTAAGATTGAATAAAGCCGTGGTTTCATCAGATAAGAAAGGCAAGGTAACT
Source organism: Ibycter americanus (assembly GCA_035590275.1). Classification (NCBI taxonomy): domain Eukaryota; kingdom Metazoa; phylum Chordata; class Aves; order Falconiformes; family Falconidae; genus Ibycter; species Ibycter americanus. Next base: position 22,872,469 of record JAVJGI010000060.1, read on the forward strand.
GCAAAAGAAATCATTCGACTAAATCCCATAAACTGAGAACGAGAAACTTGGTGGTCTCCAGACAGATTTTAGTGGACATATTACACCTGGCACCCTTGCAAGCTAACTCAGCAAAGATGCTTTTCAGTCAAGGCTATGGCACATGCAAAAAACTTCCATTCATGACACAACTTGCCATCTTTGGCTTGGCAGTCGAGACGTCAACGTGGCTGCGATCCATCACCTTTCTTCTTGCTGACCTCTAATGCTTTCTGGCCTCCCTGCTGGAATAGCATGGCCAGTACCGACCCTGGTGTAAGGCATGAAACTGAGCCCTGTTTCCATCTGGTTGCTGCTGTTGCCCCTGGGTTTTGCCCCCACAGGACAGGAGTCCCCCCAGGGTAGCTGAGCTTACTGTATACTCATTATAGTACTTCCCAGGACTTCTTCCCAGGTGGATCATTGCTGGTTTTCAGTAAAGACCTTCCAAAACTACAAAAATCTGCCTGGGGTAGGTCATCAAGTGCCTCTGGGCAGAAGCCCCCAGCCCCTTAGCTTGTCTACTTGACATATGCCACAGTTTCTCCAGTGAGCATATCTAAGCACTCAGCCTCTCTCCAGTCACCAAGAAGCAAGTGTGTTTCCCTAACATTTACATAGTCTTGAAGGTCACATTTTCTGTTTAATAGTAATGTTTAATAACCTGTAATCTTCAGGCAAATAACATCACAGTTGGGAAATTAAGCTCTGATCTTTGTGAACATTACACTGCTCACTCGGCAGGTCAAATCCAGGTGCAGCCTGCACCAAAAAGGGTTTGCAGTTTTCCTGTCCTCCCAATTTCTTCTTCCTTCTCATTAGCACAGCGAGTGGGCTGTGTGGCCACCAGCCCTTGCCTCAGACAGAGCAGCATTTCAAAACTGCAGGGTATGTGTACATATCTACCTACATATTTATGTGGCAAACACAAATATAACAGCCAAATTCACAATAACACGAGCTGTCAAAAACTCAAACACAATTCCTGTGAAGTCAACAGCACTGTTTTACAAACAGGGTGATGGGTTACAAGCCACAAATCCTATCCTTATCAACCCTGCAGAGAAAGCAAGGCTTGGAACATCCATCTTTCACCTTCAAAAACACCATCCCCTCTCACAGGGGCTAAAAGGATGCCCTAGAGCCACTGGCAGTAACAGGGAGCTTGGGTGACATTTTCAAGAGCACACACAGATTTGCTTCCGTGGACCCCCACTAGAGATCAATACAGATTTCAAAGACAACCATTGAACGGCATTGAAATACATTTAAAAATCTGACTCTCCAGACAGGATATATCTCATCTAATTTTAGCTGTCGAATAGTTAGCTAAAACTTCATACTGATGACATAGGTTTCCCCTGTCTAGAAGCTACCTAATTGTCATTAACTCTGAGGCTTTGCATGTGTCAGTCTCTTTTAAGATTAAAAACAATCTTTAAAAAAAAAGAAATAAAAAGGGAAAAAAAGAAGAGAAGAAAAAAAAAGGCCTGACTAGATTGCACAGCTGCTCACAGGTCAGCTGTAAACTTCTCTCAAAGGCTGCTCTTTAAATTGTGTCAGTTTATACCTGCTTTGAATCTGGCCCACAGCCCACAAAGCGCTTTCTCTCAAGTTAACACAATATTTGATGATTTTGTAGATTGCAATTATTTATTGACTTGTGTGAGAACAAGTTTTGCTGGGGACCGTATTTTTAAGTTACAAGTATGGTTCAGCATAATACTTTTTTTTTGCTTGTGTGTGTCCAGCATTAACTTGAGTATTGGTACAAGTAGCAGCTCTCACAAACTTGCCAAAAAAAGTGGAATACTTTCTGTGGGAGTATAAAATAGATTGGCCGCTGTTATTCTAACAAGCGCATTAGTTCCATCTGCAAGAGAAATAAAGTGCTCATTCATTACCCAATTTGCGGTGACAGCCTAGTGAGATATCTCATTTACATTCTGATAGCCATATGAAATGAACTGAATTCCCACACAGTCGCAAAAGGCCAAAGTTAGCATTTTACTTAAAAAATAAATAAATAAACGCAAGTCTGCCTCTGGAGCAGAGGAGCAGATTGGCTGTAACCTTGAACCTTAAAGGAAATGAGAGGGAGAAAGAGCAAGCAAGGCACACATCGGGGAGGGGGGGAGAGCTAATGGCACCAGGAATGGAAAATGTGGACATTAAAGGAATTTCCTACTCTAAACAATGTGCAAAGTTAAAAATACCTTCTCCTGACATTATCCTCAGCATAAATACTCACGATGGCTATTTATAGCTGTCTGGTAGCCTATGACAAAGATTTTTATTCCAACAAAGGAGCTGTATACGAATACAGGACCTGTTTAAAGAACTATTAAAATGGAAAATAAACCACTCGTGTCAGCTAGCCATATCGGTACCTGTTTCCAATGCAGTCTAAACATGGCTTTCCTGGATGCTGACAACTCAGCATGAAGTACTAAAGGGAGCGGAAAAAAAAACCTTTGGTACATTTATCACAAGCCAAATGCCCATTCTCGTAAAAGTCAACACCTGAGCACCTGCAAGGTGATGTGCTGAGCTGAAATAAAGAGTGTGCAAGTTGCTCAACACCTCCATGGGTGCCCAGGAGCTCCCCCACAGGAAGAGCCCAGGGTCAGGATTGCCTGGGCCAACCCTGGGAGGGACCGTGCTGGGGTTTCCATGTGAGCCAGGCACCATGGGTACAATCCTGTGCCACTGGGAAACCACACAGTGCAGAATCACGTGGCACAGTTTGCTAGCAACTCATCTCACAGGGGATGCTTCGAAAGGTCATTCTTTTTTCTACTCTGTTCTTCCATTTTAAAATCTTTTCACTAGTGTTGGTCTTTGGGGGTGGGAGAGCTAGGAAATAACTGGAGCATGTTTAATTTAGAAGAAAACAGAACCCAAAGCACCACACGTCTTCAGAAAGGTGAAGATAGCTGTGTAAAAGTAAGCAGCCGCTGGCTCACATGGAGGACTTTGACCCCAGTTCCTGGGAGTCCTAAGTGGTTTTGACATTCAAAACAGAATGGAAATGGAGAGGAAGGGAAGGATAGGGATCACATGTACAGCTTAAAAGAAAGAGGCAGCTAATGACTCCCAGTACTCGCCAACATATATTCTTACTGCTTTGGTTGCCTTCAGCTTTGAACTAGGAGGGGAAAACAAGAAAAAAAAAAAGCAATTTGTGAATACACTTTGGAAATCCATGGGAGGCTTTGCTCACATACCTCATGATATCAGATTGCATTTACTACTGGAATGTTTTTTGGGGGGCAGGGTACACCTGTGATATGAAGGGGGGAAGGGGCCTGTACCTCCACCACCTCTACATGATAAAGTGCATGTGTCCCATTAGATGGGTCTAACAGGGTGAAGAACAACCCACTTTAACTCTCCCCAGGAAGTTCTTATATCCTCTCTTTTTATCTCCTGGTCTCAGGTAAGTAGTTGCATCTTTGGGCGCAAAGGTAGGCGACAGCATTCCTTCTTTGTCCCTTTTCAGATCTCCCTATAAAGCTTGTCTTTCAGTGCAATCAATGTGCCTGGGTCACATTTGCTAATGACTCCACAGTTAATTAGCTGAGTTGTGACCACAGTTTGTGTTACCTGTAATTACCTCACTGCATGTTCTGCCACTTCTCTGTCAATGAACCGTGCACACTGTGTTAATTAAGACAGCAAGAATTTCAGAGCAGAGGCCATTCTCTTCACTGTGCATGAGTCAGGGACGTTGCAGTACAGTCCTGATCATAAAGTTCAATTAATGTATACTTTTCCACTCAGCTTTAGGTTGGCTTTGGTTTGGCTCCTTCAATTCAACTTAAGATTTGAATTAACATGAGATTTTTTTTAAAGTAATGATTTGGACTGAGTTGCAATTCAAGAAAAGAATAACAGCTTAAACTAGTTTCAAGTTTAAATCTTTGGTGCTGGTTTCTAATGTGTGACTCCAGATAGTACTGAAACACCACTGATTTGAAGTTAAGTACACCTAGCGGCAAAAGAGGAATTGCTAAACACGATTTAGCTAATGCAGAAGAAAGAAGCCAAGCAGGAAAGCAATTCACATCGCAGCAGTGCATGTTTCACAGTGATAACATCAATCCCTGTGCCCTCCACCAGAAACAGTGAGCATTTTGCCTTGCTCCCAAGCCCCCTCAGGACACATGGTTCACAGCACAGTACTAGGATGCAAGGCCCCTACCCTTTTTTCTTTATGGAACAATTTACCACTTCAGAGAGTGTTCTCCATCTGGAGAAAACCAAAGCTGCTCATTGTCACCTTGCAGGAAATGTAGAACTTTCCCTCCTCCCCCTCCTCCCTAATTTAATTTGTAAAAAAGGGTTTGGGATAAACTTTCCCAGTTTTCAGCACTCTTCTAGTTCCCCATCACTGAAAGCTTCTACCAATACAGGTTTTCATGAAAAATAAGCATGCAAGCATTTAATTCATTTTTTGTAAGGATGACATCAGTAAGAATTTTGCTCACAGAACGAATGTCAAACAGGAACCTTTGCCTGCCTGAACACTAAGACTCTCTTCACTTGCATGCAACTCCCTGTGGAAGCAGAGGAAAGTTAGCGCAGCAAAATAAGCTGTTTTGAGACATGGAATTTTAATGGTAGTTTAATCTATTGCACACAGTTTAACAACATAATGAGGAGCCTACAAACCACACAAGCGCTGCAGACTGACATCCACATTTCATTCATAGTATATGGTTTTAGACACAGCAACAACCATAGCTGGATAGTACAGTACATTCTGTTCTACCAATGGCAACTCAACAGCATCATCTACATCTGACTTTCATTCTTTCTGGTATCCAGTATTATGGTTTTTGGAACAGGATAACAACTATTATCCCACCCCCTCCCCAGTTCTGTGGTCAGCAGCTCACTATTCCTAGCATCTTTAACCGATAAATAATGGGGAGCAGGGCTAGGGAGGAGGAAGTCTAGGAAATGGAGTTCAGTTACATAAGTGACTTCCCCCCCCCCCCAAAAAAAAAAAAAGTCTTAATTTATTATCTGTTCACAATGTTCACTAAATGTACAGCCTCAACTGCCATGATCCCTTCCTCTGCATAAATAAGGTTGCAGGCAGTCCTGTGTCTTTTGAGACTCATACCACTCTTTATTAAAAGGTGAAGTTGTGTTTGCCATAGTTTATGAGATGCCCAAGATACAGCTCACAAGCTAACTGCAGAGCAGGCTTCTCTGTAAGAAAGATTGCAGCTGTTCTCTGCCTTAGAGAGACAATGCAGTCCTGTGGCTTCTATTCCCAGGTCTGCCACTAAGTGATTAAAGATGGGACTTGAGGTAAAATATATTATGACAGCGGCACATTTACAAGAAACAAGGACGTGGTTTGGGTGGGGGGCAAAGGGGGGCTGGGGGGCGAAGACAAAAGCAGGGGAAAAATAATAATCTGACACGGCCATAGCTGCTATCCCAGATGGTGAATCCAGTTCACAAATGGCAGAAAAGCACCTTCAGTTGAAGGGTCTGGTATTGCTCCTGCCCTATTTTCTGATTGCTTTCCCAAAAAAACAGCATCATGTTTGTTAGTTTTGGCCAGAACAAGTCTCCAGATGTCTTCCATGTCCTTCTCTCACACAGACACTCAGCAACACATTAAAGTGCCCTGTCCACTGACCATTCAAGATGTGACTCTAAAGTTTGCACAGGCATTTGAAAGACTCTTCAGTCTACCCTTAAACAAAAGCTATACCAGGTGAAATCCCACAAAATCCAGTGAAAAAAGGCTACATGGAGGAGCTGTTATTCCTCCCCAGCTTCTGGAATTGTTTATTGAATTAAAACAGAGCTGCTCCACACAAGCCCTGTAGGCTATGCAAATCAGCTCATGCCATCTCAGTGTCAGCCACCCAACAGCTAACAAGTCCAGTATTATCAGTCTGTCAACCTAATCATCCTCCCTTGTCAGGGGAAGTCATCAGCGTGTGCACTGCAATATCTCCATATCAACATTCAGGAGTCAATCAGTGTGTGGCAGAGATAAGCAAAGGCTCCACATCCAACTTTCCATGCAATAAAATATACATGGACTTCTTATTAAATGTAATCAACAGAGGTGGGCCAACCTCCAATCTAAAGATCTTGGAACTTATGGAGGAGGATTCTTGAAGCCTATCACCAAAGCTGCTTTTCACAGCTTCTCCTTCTAAAAATGGCCCATACCAAAACGATGGTACTAAAACCTGTGAGCCTGGGTGATTTCTACACCATTCTCCCAATTCTGCAGCTGCAGCTTGGAGAAAATCTAATAAATAAATAGGCAGGCAAAAAAGAACTCATGCATCTACATCCCCTCTGATAGGTTTCTGGCTGTGCCACTGAGTCCCTCTTCACCCCCTATTAGCAAAGCTAAAGGAACAGCACTACCACATTACAAGGATGATGCAGGGATATATACATTCAGTAAATAATTTACAAGATCTCAGATGCTGTGGTTATGGGGACGTACAAAGCAGCTTATATTACAAGAGGCACTACAGCGGTAAAGGAAGGAGTAAAAATAGTTCAAATGGCATTACTGTTCCCAACAGAAGGAATCACTTTCAGCTACCTTGCAAGCAGTCTCCTCTGGCCAAATTTCTTTATGTTTTTATGCCCTTATGCTTACATCCTTACTTCATCTAACTAAAAGTACTTGAGGTTTAAAGAGTCTGAATTCTAACTAGTAAAGAGATTGTCCTATTAAAAAAGGTCTTAATTTTAAACCCCTTCTGCAACTCTATTTATCCTGCCCTGCAGAACAACAGCTTGAAGGTACTATAGAAGTGGTCATGAACCTGCAACCCATCCCCTGCAAAAGCTGACAGTTCACATGATAACAGCTTACATTCACAAAAGCATCTTTCCCACCAAAAGTGTTTTACAAACTATAGAGACACACATCTCTAGAAAAATGAAGTTACTGCTTGGCTTGAGTAAAAGGTGGCAGCCTACAAAATCGTGCACTCCAATGGGACAAGGAGACATTTTAGCTACAAACACCCAATGTTACCCATATAAATGGCAAATTCTTTACCTCAAAGCAGTGAGGATCTCAACATTTACCATATGCAATCCAAATAAAGACAACACTCAAGAATATTTTTATTTAAAACAATTGTCTTGAATACAAATGGCCCAATTTACAATATGTTGGGTAGCTGCCGGATGTCGCTAGAAAATGAACACATGCTGTAAATTCAGTGCTTGGTAATTAGGAAAATGTGCATGTTTCCCAAGTCTGCTTCTCTGTAGGTAGGACTAAAGGGCAACATTATGTCATTTCCCTTTGCGCAGGACTCCCTATTGACTTCCATAAAGAATTTGGCTTAAAAACTGATGACAGGGTACAGCCCAAGAAGAGAGAAGAACAACCAATAAATAAAGGAAGATGGGTTGGTGACGGCAAAGTCATTCCTAGTCACCAAGACATCTTACCAGTATTTTCTTCAAGCAGCATAATGAGGACAGGACAGATGATCTCTGCTCTCAGTTATAGCAATCCCTTAAATCCAGAGTAATTGCTAAACGTGCACAGCCACTGAAAACAGGACTCAGAGTGAAATGAGTGAAAGCAAGCCTTGAAACACTGAATGCAATGTAACATGGAACAGCTATGAAAGTATGACACAGCCTGTTAAGTGGGTCCTCCAAGTTTAACTGGGGGTAACCCTTTCCTCCTAGATCAATCCTGCTTTAAAAGATATTCATTAATAATTGTTTTTACTTCAGAATTCTTCTGTTATCAGCAAGCACTGACAAGAGTTTAAAAGCTTTCATCAACCAAACTGCATGTTTTGTGATCTTTGCTCGACTTCTGTGTATTCATGCTTTTATCTCCTCAAAGCAACATATTATATCCAGCAAAACCATGCAGCCAACAGACTGACACGTCACATTCCCTCCAAAGCCAGCATAACCACAAGCATGCAAGACCTATAATGATATCAAAGTCAGTACATCAGGATCTCATTGTAAGTATGACGTGAGCACGATAGGTGAAATCAGGATGGAGCCAGCGAAGCAACAGGGAAACAGATGAAGAAAGTTAGACTTTCAAGATGTGAGTCACCAAAACAACACCTTCAAGCATTTCTCTTTTCTCAAACAGTGGCAGAGCTGGTGACACAGTTAAAGTCTTTCACTGTCTTCATAGTTTATTAGGTACTGTATTAGTCCATCTGACAATAATCAGTAAATGAAAAATTAGATTACAGACCCATTGAATATGCCTAAACATTTCTGGTTTGCCTTGAAGATAGATTTTCTTCATTCATTTTATGTATATCCTGTACATATATTCAGGCCTGACAAAACATGATGAGATTTTCATTACTTAGTAGGGGGTTTTCTCATACTAAATTAATCACCAATATATTCTTTCTTTTTAGAATATTGAAATTATTCATCCATCCCATGAAAAATTTTGGTGAGAAAGATTACAATAGCCCTGAAGGAACTTACGCAACCCTCCAGTATAAGAAGATGATTACATTCTAATGAGAGAAAAGACTCACTAGCTAGCACAAGACAGAAGGGGGGAAGGGGAATTAAACCTTTTCCTTAAACAAATTCATCTTGTGGCATTCCAGCACAGACAACCCCTCCAGCCATCATAACTCACTGGTTTGAAAAGGCCATTAACACTCTATCCCATTTTGTTGGGAGAATGAAAAGCCAAATTCATGGACATGACATGAAAATTTGCCCTTGGTATTGCTGTGGGATGACCTCAACCCTGAAACCCTACTGAGAAGTTTCTTAGGGGCATTTTTTATGAAATATCAGCCCAGCACATCCACACATATTCTCTGCGTGGTATTCACAACTACATCCTGCAGCCACAGTGAGCACAGCAATAGCATCAATACAAAAACCACAACACTTCATGCTCTGCTTTTTTCCCCTTTTTCTACATATCCCTGCCCAACTAGTTCTTCTTCCTCCTTCTCAAAGCAGGCTGAACATGTGGCACCAGACACATGATGCCTGCGCTCAAAAAGTAAGCTGTAGTGGGAAGCACTTTGTTACCCATGTCACTGACCTTCAGAGGAATACCCTGCTGTGCAAGCTGGACCATAAAAGGAATCCATGTGTAGCCAGTGTTTAGAAAAGCCATCTCCTTGTCTTTCCCAGCTATGGCTGCCTTATTAAGACACTGAAGTAGTAGCTGCTGGAAAATCTCAGGAATGTTCTGAGCAACAGCGCCCAGAAAAAACTCATCATTTTGTATTGGCTGAAGATGAACTTGAAAAAGCTGTAAGGACTGTTCAGTTTAGCAGTTGCAGGCTAGTAAAAGAAACCTATTCTAAAGAAACCAGTCATGCTCTTCCTGTGGAAATACACATGATTTTTTCCTTTCAATCCAGTCATAAACATCTTCTGCATGGGAGAAAAAAGGAGAAAACAGAGTGGATGTCAAGAACTTCATCTTGAGGGATGGCATGATGTGGTATATTAATGCAACAGTGTAACTATCTCATCAGCAGGCATAAGGACAAAAAGTCATCTGTATACGGATCATCAGAAGGGCTTTCCTCTCCAGTCTTCACTGTGCTCTGGTCCTCTCACAAGATGATAAGCACTCAGTGGCTGGGATGGAGACAGTGTTTTGTGATTGTTGACTTCCCAACTGTAAGCATTTTTATGAAAATGTGATTGCTAGGTTTTGCTGAAAATTTTCTGAATTCACATGAAGGCCACAAATTTATGAGGTTCCTTCCCCGCTCCCCCCCGCCCCCAAAAGGTCCATTTCACTAAAAGCCATTAATACCACCTTCTTCCTTTTCTCTGTTCAAAAATACAGATGGAAAAAGTTTTATCCTTTATACTAAGAAAGCATTCTGCTCTGGGGCCAACTTCACCCATGTATTTTTTCACCACTCTATTATAACAATACCTTTCAGAAATACCCAGGATTCAAACACAGAGTATCTGATTTTCTCCTTATCACTAGAGGGCTGGCAATTTTATAAATGAAACCAGCTTGCTCCTGTAAGCACTGTCTGCTTGTTGGAATTTTGTTCAACAAAAGCATTCCCCCTATCCCCAACCCAAAAAGACACACTTCTGAGACTTAAGCTATTACACATAGGAACCTCTCTTGTGGCAAGAAGCTGTATGTCTTGGGGACAACTAACTGTATTTTTTCTCAGTCACTTCTGCAGTGTTTTTCTCACTTTAAAAGTGATGTTGCTCAGATATTTCTTCCTAGTCTCTCTCTCTACTCATCTTTGCAGGATACGTCTTTGAAGCAGCTAAATGTAATATTCCCAGGAATCCAGCTGCCAAGACCAGGAATAGCTGCAGCCATTTGCTGACTCCACAGTGGCTTGCAGCAAGTCCCGTTTCTTGACATGTGGTCAGTAGCAGTTGGTGGATGTGTGTAACATCGGATTCACCCACCTAATACTAGCCTTCCCCTGATCTGTACCTGACCTCGTACAACATGTAACATGAAGGGATTGGAGGTAGGTCAGTGTCTGAGCTTCCCTGTCTATCATCACCTGTGCCTCCCATCTTTCTGTGGAGCCACGTTAACAACAGAAACAAGTGGCAGAATTTGCGTGGAATGTGAAGATCAATTCCTCATCAGAGAGTCCAGCACCAATGCACTTCACCACAGTCACAAAGTCCTTACCTGTACACTGAATTTGCAGAAGTTTACCTCAAACCTGGTTTGAAACCAAGTGCATTAAACCTATGCAAACCTCCCAGTTCAAACTCCCTCCCAGTTCAAACTCAAAGAATATTACCCTCCCCTGCTGTTTCACAGTAAGACACCTCCCTTGCAAGAGGCTCAGCTGACAAGCAGTAAATCAAGTCATGGTAATTTGGTTACTTTCCACTGTGTGCACTTAATTGACTTAAAAATTTACCATGATATACATCAGGTTTAAATCATACAAAGAGGGCTCACAAAGAAGGGAGCACTTGTTCAAGTGAATCAGTTTAAACACCAGTAAACAAGATGTTGTCTTGCTGGCAGAAGAGGGACGTACTATTATGGAGAAGTAACTTAACAAAACCTTTGAAGCAGCTCTGCTCTTGAGTACCAATTTTCAGCACCTCTCTTACGATCTCAGCACAAGAACACAGTCTGCCTAGAAGATAACCTCTTGCTAGAGCAGACCTTGCTGTTGGCTTAAATAATGTCCACAATCAAAATGGGTCACAAGCTAACCAAGGTATCTTTTCAGCAAATGTCAGAGAAAAAACCTGGGTAAATATTGTGTTAAAAACCAAAAAGACACTCACACCTAGCTGTTGAGTTACAGCCTTCCCTTGATTTTTTGTGTCAGCATGACACACTGGTTGGCCTTTTTTCAACAGACTATCCAGCAAAGACTATTAATAAGCAAGTTAATTTAGTCCAGCCAACAGATTTTGACATAAAGGGGAGAAAAACAACATGTATTTACATTTTCTTAATGTCAACCAAGATGAGGCTAACCTTTAACTGTCAAATATGCTCCCACTGGTTTATAGTTTCCAATAAACAAAAAGAAAAGCATATTGCTTACTTTTCCACTTCCCATCACCCTTGCTGCTCCCCAGGAAGAGAAGGGCCCAGTTGCAAGGCTGATAAAACTGCTGCTCCTTCTAATCTGTAGCTGTATCACTTTGTTAACCTGACCCTCTGGTCAGGCTGCATGCCAGCATCCCCCGGAGACTGCATCATCACTAGACTTCTTTCCTAAGGAGCAGGTGCCCACTGACCTTATTTCTCACCAGGAATATTTCTAGAGCTATATGCTGATGAATTAAGTTGCCCAAGAAGCACAGCCACCTGATGTCTCCCTTCATTTTGTGAAAGACCTTGATCACGCAAGGGCAATCTGGTGGCAAGAGGGATTTTCTTTGTTCAGTGCAAGCTAATAAATAGGTTATGGTGAGAGAAATAAAGCTGCTTATAAACATTTATCTTCAGTAATTAAAACTTCGTTTAAAGGCACAAAGCCAAAAATGGAGGAGCTAATTGACCAAATGAAATGCTTCTGCAAGTTGAAATCAGTTTGGAATATCATTTGCAAATCTCATTTTTCCTCTATAGTTCTTTGAACTGAGCTGTGAAAGGGTGACTTTGCCCAGGCTGCCAGCAATTTGATAGTGTTTACATACTATGCTCATTCGTGTGTAAAACTTGTTAGTGTTTGACTTCATTTAATCTATTATCCCTGCAAACTAATTGGTCTCAGCTTTTTAAAGAGAAATCTAATCTTCTGATTATCTGGTTTAATTTCAAATATTAGATCATAAAGATATTAATAAAATGCAAACTCACACTGAGAAGCAGATGCTCCTAGAAACCCACTGGCTGAACTCATTTTCATGTCACTCCTTAAAGAGTCTCACAGTTGAGTAATAACTGCAGTTTCTATCATGCCTAATAACTTCTACCATTCTAAGCCCAGAATACCCTGAAGAATAGTGACACAATTAAGCAACAAGTTCAACAATGCTCCTATTCACTAAAAAGAGGCATTGGAATGTAACAGCTAAGAGATCATACCTATCCAAATCTGGAAATTTGCAGTTTTAGAGGCTGCATTTAGTTACTCTTTTCTGTTTAGACCAAAAGAGCAAATTAACCACCACCAATGCTCTCCTTCTGCAGCAGCCTCTGCTCAACACCTCCTCCAGATGCAACGTCATGCCACCACATGCGCAGGGCAGTTCACACCTCGGCAGTTGGTCTCAGGACCCCCAGTCCAAGTCCAGCCCAGATGCACTACCTGTCAGTAGCTGCTTAGCCTCTGGGGCCAGGGAGTGGGTCCTGTGGCAGGGAGGCAGCGCAGGGCAGCCTTGCTCACTTTGCTGCCACCTTCCCTCCTCAGCAACAGCAGGGAGGGCTGCACTAGCAATCAATGTGCATGGCAGGGGCTGTGAGAAGTAACCAGATAGCTGAGCAGCATCTGATGACCCTTTGTCCAAAAAAGCATCAAAACCCCATCTGGCCCATCTCGGTGGGCAGGCGGGACTGCCAGGATGTATGCCATTGGCCACTTGCAACAAGCACATGCAGGCTATAGAATATATTATTGCAGGTGAATATATCAATGCATAATGTATTTGCCTGAAAATATGGTTTTGGACATTTTTAAAGATGCACGGATATTGAACCATCAGCTTCTTTTGTATGGGAACAATGCAGTATTCCTTTTGCTATTTCTTAAAATAAATGAAATTTGTTGCAGAGCATTACTACTAATAACAAGGCCTTTTTTAACCAAAAGGAGAAGGGTTAATGTAGTATTTTCAGCCAACTCATTTGCAAGCATACACGTTTGTGTGATGAGGTATGCATAATCCTATAGCCTGAGAATGCTTTACACAATGAACTAAATCAGTCCTGCCTCTTATGCTAGTTATGGGTATCAGGCACATGGAAATTGACTAAACAGCTGAGAGCTCACTCATATACTACTGTCTAGAAAGAAATACAGATCAACTGGTTTTATTTATGAAAAGAGGCTAGGTTAGGAATCTAATAAGACTTAGCAACAGTGCGCGCAGGTTTTTCTGACAACTGACACTGGCTGTCCAGATAAATGAAGATGGCGGATTGCCCTGCCTAAGAAACCGTCTGACAAAAGTAGACCTAGGGACCAAGAACTAAACTTCCTTTATTCTGGGTTGTTCTAGGGCAGTGTCTTTGGTCTGTGCTATACTGAGTTAACTAAAGGTAACCTACATGGAGGGCTGATGTACTGCTTGCCAAGGGACAGAAAATGCTGCTGGGGAAACTGAGGTGCGGTGTCTGCCTCCAAAGGACATATATACCTATAAGTCACAGACACCACACTGCTCCGTTGTGGCTGGTACAGAAAGTTTGAAGGCTCTGTGCCTTCACAAACCTTAGGCCAATATTCAGTTAATGTAGCTTTTTGCATTTCAAGTTTCTGAAGTCTTTTGTATGAGAATATTCTGATAGCACATATGATTTACACCATTTGAAGGTACAATGACAGATGTACAGAGCTACAAGAGCATTGCAGGCTACCCTGTCTTAACCGACCACATACTGCCAGTTTGCACATAAGATATTAAAGAGATGTCCTTTTTCAATATAAATGTGACAGGACAACCATTGACACTTATTTGTACTACACCAGCTACATTCCTTCAGCTTCATGATTTTCTTTGTGTTTTTCTAATGCGTGTTTCAGTCTAATTCTGAAAATCATGATAAAATACCATGTTGTATTACTTCTTATATAGTGCCCTTTTAAATATGCATGCTAAAATTGTCAATAAAAAGCATCGAAAGCTGTCCCTCAATGCCCATATTTGTTAGACAGATATTTACATAAGATTCAGTTCATCAAGGACTTTGGTCTAGTTAAAGCTAATAAAAATACAGTAGGAAACAGAAGGGTAGATTTCGTTTTGGCAGTAGGTGGGTTACCTGGTTACAGGCTTGGAGGGGGTACTTTTCACCCATGAATTTCCAAATTCCTTGGTGCTCCCAAGGCAAACCTGCTGCTCTATTGAAAGAGGTGAAAGATGGGGAGTTCTGCCAGCTGTCTGGGTGCTGGATTCGGGCTGTCCTTCTAAAAGCTTGGCTGGTATAGTAGATGTAGTACAGAGATTACAGAATGATTTTAACATACATGTGGGATTAATATCTGAAATACTAAGGACCTGATTTTGTTGTCTGCTTAGGAATTGCAGTGGGGTTAGCTCAGTAAAGTTTATATTCTGGATGTCTCACTATTTGAAAGAACTAAGCTTTCTTTATAAAACATTTCTCCATAACGACTTTAAAGAAAATATAATCTGCAAAACACACATCTGTAAAATTAAGCGGTAGGTTCTACTCAGCTTTGCGCATGTTTTATTTCCTTCAGGGCATCTGAATTGCTACAATAGCAAAGATTTGTCCAGTATCCACCCTCACTTGAGAGTGACAGCAGTAGGGTGTGCTTTAATGAGCCACTAGTTCATGCTTTTCTGTCTGGATTAAGAATGAGCTTCAAGAACTGCAGGAACAGTGATCAATGCGATGTGAAGGGCCAAACTCACCTTGACAATCCAAATATGTGCTGTCAGTCCTGGAATTCAAGGTAGCTGTGAAGACAGGTGAACAGCTGGAGCACTTTTCCTCCATTTGTTCTCAACCCTCACACAATTCTAATCTTATTTATTCATTGTCTTAATACCTAATTTCTGGGCAGAAGATATGTCTCAACTCTACCAGAAGGTGAGTATTTTACAGAAAGATAAGCAGAAACCCTCAAAGTATTTGGAATTCCAGGATATATGAAGTTCATGGATAGATAAAACCAGTGTATCTCTTGTTTTAGTAGCAAAAGGGGCTTGGACCCAACAAGGGCACAGCCCTCGAGGACAGAGGCCGAACTTTTTTTGAAGTATTGTTCTGAAATAAATCATGAACATTGAGAAGCAACTTGTTAGGCATATGCAGCCAGCTTCTCTTATGTTTAAACATGCATTCCTTGAAAATTTGTATTAAGGTCATATTCTTAATTTTGTTACAGAAGGCTGAATTAAAGCCGAAAACCTAACAAAAATGTAACCAGACATTTGGGAAGAAGACATGGGCAAGTCCTAGTGTTTCAAGAAGTAGGGGGTAATTAAAAAGAAACCATCTATGTTTATTCCTAAACCCTCAACACTGTCTAACATCTGTCACTAATGTACGCTCTATACCAGAGATAACTCCATTGCAGGAATAAGAAGCAGTTTCAAAAGCTATTTGTGGTTGTTTAATGTTGACCTAACGTGAACACTCACTTACCCTCACTGTCCTGGACAGGAGAGTGGAAATTGTCCACTTTCTGTGGCTGACAAGGATGACCTTTCCTTGCTCTCAAGAAGCATTAAGATGGTGTGGCAACAAATGTGTCCTCTCTTACCTGTCCAGAAGATAAGCAACGTACTTCTCATTAAGTCCTGCAAAGATGTACCCTGTCTGATCCTACTGGTTTATACCTTCTTAACTTGGTGACTCAGCCTTTTGTATGTTTACCTGAGCAACATCAGCCTCAACAGGAGCACTAAAACATTAAAAGGCATGTTAAATGTCTTGCTGGTTCTGTACTTACCTTCACAGGTCTGGACTGAAATTCACTTTACTTCTTTTTCAGTTGTACCAAGGTAAGTTTTGGGATTAACCATGTGTCCTTTTTTGACTGAAGTTGCATAGAGGAAGTTACCACCCCAGAAGACTTTCACACTGCCACCTCTGACCTGCAGGCTGGGTTACTTCTATGAGCATTCCCCAATCTACATCCATGAACATGAACCACACTGCCTTATAAAACTGTTTAAAAGAGAGGGTGGAGAGGGTTTGTAACTGAACTGTTTGAAGCTTCTTTTTTAAAAAAAAAACAACAACATAACCTTTACCTACTGCCTTTAGTAATTAATGCTACCAGGAACCATAAAGCTTAATGGCAGTGTTTTTCTGTATGCTCTACCCACATACACTTTTAGGATATGTTTAGTAATATTTGATTGGTCTGCAAGAAGATAAGCCCTTTAGTCAGGGCAGCTGTGGCCCCTTGTCAGGAGATCCTACACAGCCCACAAAGTAGTATGGTGGTTTTAGAGAGTCTTTTTAATGACTTGTGATTTGATGCTAAATAGCTACTTCTCTTTGCTGTATTTTTACAACAGGTGACCAACACCTTTCCTCGCCCATGAAATGACTTGCAGTCCCTTAGGGAAGGGCATTACACAGAGCAAAGCTGTGGTTCAGATTCAGTTAAGCTTCAGCTAAATGCAGACCAGTCTGACAATGACCCTAAGACCTTCCTGAAGCCTGCAGTAGTGATGGTATGGCTATGAAGCAAATTGGATCAGCTTCCTAGCATAATTTTTAGGAGAGCCCCAACACCAGGGAGAGGTGAAAATACACTGCTGGGGCAACAGCAAGTCAGCCAGTTGTAAAATTGTGACTTAAGTGCTAAATAGATTAAGCTGAGAGCTATTCTTCAGAGAGTTCAAGGGGGCAATTTTTGCTCTCAGTTGTGCTGAAGTCAAGGAAATAGGTCTATTGTCACTTCAAGAAGTATTTCACCTCAATTTTTCACTGTAGCTGCATGCAGCTGTGACAGACTAAAGTGCATGAGCAAGACACTCACAAAACACCACCCCTCCAGACGCACACACTCTACCCAGCCCCAGGCTAAATTCTTCCAGTGTCAGTTACAATGGTTTTGTTCAAGAAAACATCTTTCACTGCCTAGGAAGAGGCACAAAGAAGCAGGTAGCATTTGTTTTTTCTCTTGCTGAAAGAAGTCAATCCCCTGTGCTTCAATTACATAGGGAATTTTTCCTGTCAGTTAAGTGCAACCCATTTCTGTGAGGGCCCCAATACTCCAGCACGGTGTGTACCCTGTGGCTGGGAAGGCAAAGCATTCATCCAGCTCCTTCATGTCTGCCACTGAGACTGTCTCATAAATCGTCTGGCTGGAATAACTCAGGTAGGGCTTAATCCAAAGCCCACTGAAATCAGTAGAAAGATTTCAGCCAGCTCTGGACCAGGACCTCAGGGCTTTGTACAACCACTGTCCCAGGCACAGGACTCTCTCTGCCTCTGAGGAGCAGGATAAAGCCTTGGCTTTGCTGCAGAGCAGTTAGAGATGTAGCACATCCCATCACCAGAATGGCTGGTGAGGTCTTATTTCATCTAACCTCATACCAGATCAGTACAAGCCACATGCAAAATGCCAGTGGATGGGCACAGTTAACACTGCTATACTTTGTCCTGGGTTTCCCAGCCTACACCTTGAAAGCCTTGTATTCCATGAGGTACAAGAGCTGCTGGGTCCCTGCCAGCCTGAGCACATGCAATAAGTCTGACAGCCTGGGATAAAGCTGGACAAAGCCCCATATGCCTGCTGTTGGCCACACACCTCCTAGACAGGTCTGCAGTGCTGCTCCAAACATGCTGATAGGCCTCCAGAGATCCCAGACAAATCCAATCAGTCAAAAAATTCTGGCTGGACAAAATTTCTGGGTGGGTGCAATGAGTCTGCATGGGAATGTGTGGGATACCTTGAAATGATAAGAGCTAAAAATGCCAAAAACCCACTAGCTTTCTGAGTTGGTGACAATCAATATCTGAGTTGCCACAGCATGAACTACTAGCCAAAGCACATGCCAGGGGTGAACCACACTGCTGGTCTTTAAAGGACAAAGCCAGCCTCTCCTCAGGACCAGCCCTAAGCATATCATTCCAGAATGCGAGGCTACATAGCACAACAAAGCATAATTTCCAACAGCTTTCTAATGGAAAAAAACCCCAAAACACAAAGCCTAACATCCTAACATCAGCCCTCAAGGACTGAACTTGCACTAAGCATCTCCAAAGACTACACAGAAGTGGCTGGACATCAGTAGCTCCAGCATGACAGACACTTGGGAAATTGATGGCACATGTATCCTGACCAGCCCTCACACAGTTTCTGGCCCCTGGGAAAGACATAATAAGGTCAAGTCACTCCCTCTTACGTATGCAGTGCACGAGTCAATGCTGCTACAAGGCATCTTCACCCCTCAATCTTTCTTGGGCACAGGCATCAGGCTGGAAAGACAGGCTTTCCATGTGCCTTTATCCCAGAAAATTACAAAATGCATCAGTGTGGCTGGCTGAGTCACAAATACTGCTGTTTGATATAGCCACTTGCACTTCTAAGTTTACTGTTCAACTCGAAGCCTAAACAGCATCTGGGAGAACTAGCACACATGTTATAGCCTACACATAATCATCCATCCATCCATCCATCCATCTCCCAGCAGAAATGCTCACAAGCAGCAGTGGCTTCCCTGTCGCAAGGCTACAGCCCACTGATGGGAGGATACAGGGAAATGCCCTGTGTCTGAGCAGCAAGTACCAGTGCTCAGAGTTGATGGAGCATTTTCAGCCTCCATACTGCTCTTTAGGACCACGATTCACTTGATAAAACACCTGAAAGTGTTTGGACAGCAGGAAGTCTGGCCAGCAAATTGCTGTGGCTTAAGACATGTACACAAACACACTGTAGACATATTTTTAAAGGAGAAGATGATCCCCAAATCCCTAAATATCTGAATTCACCAAAAACAATCCAGCATGACATATTTGTTTGTTAATAACTGCCCAAATGTTGCTACCCTTAGCTCAACATGAGCAGTGCAATGCAACGGGCGCAGATGTTCAGCTCCTCCCTGGCATTGCCCCTGCTGGGGCAGGTTTTGGGAGGTCCCAGCTCCCAGAGTCACATCTGAACTTCAGAATCAGGCTCTGTTATTGTTAAGGCAAACTAAAAATAAAAAGGCCAGACTAAATTATTTTTAAGATCTCAAGATTTTTAAAGCAGTCTTGTGACTTTTAAGGGATCTGACTCATGATACTTGAATGCTTGAAGTTGGCAGCACCGAAGGGAGTACAGCAAGATTTAGCATACAGCAATTCATTGCTAAAAGCCTTCAAATGTGTGGGAAAGAGCACAGAACACTTCTGCAGCGATTCAGCAGAAAATAGGGGCACAGGCCCAAGACCTTCTCCTCTGACCAGGCTTCCACCAAGCTCACCTCCTCCACAAAGGTTACCACACAAAAACCCGGCAAAGCTGCCCCAAATGAGTCAAAAACACCTCCCAAAAGCAGGCATGAGTGGGTGGGGAGCAGGCTGTTTCCCGTGTCAGCAGCCATCGCTCCCTGGCCCAACCCCTTGGCTTCCTCATCACACAGGGGCAGGCATCACCATCAGCTTGCAGTGTTCCCCAGGGAGGATACCTTCAAGGGACACTGGTGAGCTGCTGTCTGCAGCTTTTGCCTCCCCAGGGCTTCAGTTTCCCTGTGCATGATCAGGGACCATGCATAAAATTTCAGGCCACACGGTGACATATGGATACACCTGAAGTCCTGGGTTTCAGCTTCCATGGCGGCAAGGGCAGAGCCCCTTAGCCCCAACCCCCTGCAGCTGTCACTGCCTCTGCAAGCCGTCCATGCCACGTTGCTGATGTCCAGACCACCCCACAGCCTCTGCACACTCACACAAGAGCTTGGATGCCCTCACAGGAAAGTTCAAGTGACGTATTTCCGTAGTACAAAACACCTCCCAAACTACACCCCCAGCATCCTCCACAGGCCACCCAAGGCCTCTATTAGCAACAAACTCTAAGATATCCTCAAAAATATTTTGCTGAAGCAGAAATACACTAGAAACATACAAATACCATGTGCTATACCATGCATTAGCACAGGCTCCACAATCCCTCCCTTGCTGCCCAACAAAAACATACTGTGCCCCAGGCCTAGGGGGAAACCTGGAACAAGAAGACAGTTTAGCACCATGGCACATTTGCTTCTCTGCCTTTTGGGGAGGTCACCAACCAGGTGACAGCTGTGTTTTGCAAAGGAGGCTGCAACCTCATTTCCCTTTGGCCACCAGGTTTCACATGAGTTTATTTATCTGCAGGCAACGCTGCTGCTTTCCAGAGCTCACAGGTTCAGTTTATAGCCTGATGAGAGCTTACCTACCCAGTTCTGCATGGCAACACTTCCTTCGGAAAGAGGGGCAGCTATTGCATCTCATCTACCTGGGATTTCCACCCCTGGTATCATCAGCTTCCACCAGAAAGCCCTGCTGATGTAGCAGGGCCTTATTAAAAAGCTCAAAGCAGGCATACAAAATACATTGCGTTCTGCTGACTTCCATTTAAAACTGCTCTGAAAATGTATTTTCTCCTACAGCATACAGAACCTGAAACACCACAGTTTTGTCAGCACATGGGAAAGACCAGAAACAAAAATGAAGTCCATATTAAAAATTAAATACAAAAACGAGAACAAAATGTGCTTAAACCTAAGTTCCTTTTTCTTTCCCCTAAATCACTGTAGTGTTAATAAACTAAATCAAACCTTTATATCAAAGAAAACATTACAAAAATAAATGGGGCCTGACTTTCTCCCTCCTTGCTCCAGTGTAAATCATGGGAAATTCCATTAAAGCAAACAGACTGTACAGGTGTAAAATGGGGTCAGTTAACAAAATGTCACTCCCAGTATTTTCATGATGCTGCTTTCATAAATTGACATCATCATACCCACATCAAGTTCTGTTCTCATTTGCACCAAAGGAAATCTGTAATAACTGACAGCAAATGCTGCCCTTGTTGCTCACATAAAGTGGCTGTAAATGGATAAAAAGTGGCAGGTAGTACAAACACAACAGCAATTGCACAGTAATGGCAGACAATTCACAGACATGCTATACTACGTATACCAAGGATATCTCAGCTTTTGATCAATATCTTACAATTTTAGTTCTATGTCTGAAAACACAAACACAATCCCTTCTGCACAACACTCACTCACATGGCATCTGAGCATGAGTCTTCCTATCAATAATTCCATGTGGCCATACTCCACCTTCACTGTTTACATTTATGCATATAACAAAATAACTAGAAGCCAGAACATTTACAACAGCCTAAGGAAATTAGACACTAGCCACCCCTGACTTCCAGCCTATTCCACAACATTAACTAAAGCTATTTTACAGCACATATTGTTAGTAAAGACTCGTTGGTTAGCTATGGCATACTTCGGAATTTAAGACAGAAATCCTCAAAGACACTGCTAATCAAAGGCAAGCCACTGACACCATTTTCCATACGTAATACCTCACCTCTCTGCTTCAAGGCGCATTTCCTCACGCTTTTGCCTCCTCAGTTCTCTGCGGCGTTCAAAGTCATCCATGGTGGGTGTTCAAGCGTTCAGAGCTCTGGAAAGATCCAAATCTAAAAGGGAGATGACCACTTAGATGAGAGAGAAAACACAATGGATGCATTTAACCAACTGAGTCCATTTAGGTTTGTTTTGCTTTCTTAACTTCACTGCAACTATTTTCGTTCTCCATCAAAAAATTTAACTTCCTCAGTATTGTTGAGATAAAGAAGATTAATTAAATGCCTTGTAGGATAAACATAGCCCATGCCTGCGTTTAGTTTCCTAGTTAAAATTAAATCAACATGCTTCAAGTAAGGACTGTATACATCTGTTCGCTGCAGACTAGCTATTTGTAACGTCACAGGTCTTTTTTACAAACAAAAGCAACAATTCAGCAGGATTTTAACTTCAAGCTTCCAAGTTTTACTGGAAGCAGTAAAATGCTGCACAACAGATTGCTTATTTTCTTTAGTTACACAGATAATCAAAAGTTTTGCAGAAGTCTGTCTGTTCCCCACCCTCCTTCAAAAAAAATGGAAAAGAAAGGGAAGAGAAAATGAGAAAAGAAAGAAAAAGAAAAGTAACAGACAAAAAAGGAAAAAAGGAAAAGAGAGAAGGAAAGGAGAAAAGAAGGAAAATAAGCCGCAGCTTTTCAATACCACCCAGGAGGAGCCAAACTATGCATAAATCCTGATCAAAGAACCAAAAGTAGCAATATTTTTTTTGCATTTTAATCCACGCATTTTCCCCGTGCCCTACCTTCTTCTTTATGATTTAGTCCATGAAATATTTTCCCCTTTACAGTTCTTCATATACAAAGCCTTTCCAGTCTTGGTTTATATCCCATCAAGCCGAGCATTACAGAATTCCCCTGCAGCCCCCAAACCAAAAATGACTACCAGAAAAGGGAAAGCTGTTCTCTTTTTGTCCCTGCTTTGTTTACAGAGCTGTCAGTGGTTAGTTAAACTCTGCCTGGAATCTGGCATTTAAGGCCTGCTCTAAGATTGCTTCCTGTGCAGGGCTGGAGGCCTCAGCTTCCTCTGCAATTCTAGCCTAGGCGCTGCACTCGGAGGATTTCCACCCCCCCACGTCCCCCCCAAAAAACATTTTCCAGCCCATTAGTACAAGACCAGCCATTTACGCCACAGAGAAAGCCAGCGTCCAGATGCAGACTAAAATTTTCAAAGGTGGCTTATGAACTGCTTGCAGTTTAAGGGAAACAAAGCCAAGGTGCATTTGTAAACTATTTGAAGTGCCCTGCTTGCAGATGTAGATCTGCCTTGTGGCTTTATATTCCTGCCCACTGGTGCAGCGTCCAAGCACCCTCCCCGTAAAATCACTGGCAATAGCAAAGCCTCTCATGACTTAAGGGTATCTGTGGCTTTTTCTGCCCCCTTTTTTGGATTAAAACACTGCTGAAGGCAAGGGGTTTGTGAAGGTTATTTTATTAGTTTACTTTTTCCTGGGGGTGTTTTTCTTTCTGATTTGTTCCTGGATTGAGGGATTTAAAATTTTGTTGTTGTGAGTTTCTTCATGTTTGGCTGGCTGGGGTTGTTTTGTGGAGGTTCAAAGGAAACGTTAATTTTGCAAATCTGATAGTGACTTTATAATTGCTGCTGCTTTCTGGTTTTTTAATGCACAAATAGACAATTCTATAAAAAGCAAGTTGTAACAAGACATTTTTTCAAATCTTGTGTTTATTTACTCTTACCACCATGTAAGAAGAACACAGAACAGCAAATCTGCCATTTTCTCCCGAGAAGCATTTTCATCTCAGCCCACATGTACAGCTAAATCCTGCCTCAGTTCCTTTGCTAGAGGGCCCGTGAGTTGCAGGACTGATGTGGTTCCCCCCTGGCTGGGAGATGGAGATCAAAGGAGGAATGGTACACTACAGAGAGCAAGTCTGAAGCAGCATGCTGGGTTTCTGTGCGTAGAGGGCAGATGATGGTGTCCATAGGAACCAAGATTGAAACAGGCAGCATTTAGTCTTTGGAGTACAGTCATCATCAGGGATTTAAAATATAAAGAGCTGACTGTTAGACTGACACCTCATGTGCTAGAACTGAGAATTCCAAAGTGTTTTTCCACCCTCTACCTCCCCAAAGTAGACATGCTTTGACACCTGATTTATTTGCACCTTCATGACTTCTCCCCCAGCCAGGTACATCCCTCCCTCCACCTCTCCTGACTAAGGCTCACTCCCTTCTCTTCCCCCAGCTCCATACTCTGTGCACTCACATTTCCCCCATCCCCTCCCCAAATGTCCCAGCCAATACCTCCACCCCTTCCCTTTCTACATGGTCCTCAGCACCATCTCTCATCCTCAAAAGCTCAAGCTGTCTTCCTCATGAGGAAAGCTGAAGAGTATAGCAACAACAACAACCCAAAACTATTTCTGTTCTTCCTCCCCTCTTTCCTTCCCAGGAGTGCAGGGGAGATTGCACAGCAGTCATGAGAAGTTCCCTGCTGCAACAACCTTCCTCCATCTACAGGATGCTTTTCTGTTGTTTGATGAAGATCAGATGGATGGACTTCTTGGGAGGATGTCTAGGGTTTATTATAGTATCTCTTCTTGAAGGACTGAGGTCCAGCCACTTCATGGCATTCAGATGACTTGCAAGCCAAATCCCTTTTTCAAAAATGAGGAAGGCACTTGGGAAGTGGAGGTCAGGTCAACAGTACGACCTTTATTTAGCAAAGCCATATCAGGTCCCCTTGAAGAATTCAGAGCTGTTCACTGTCTTCTCCAAAATGACTTATCTTTCAGCCTCTGAAAACTACTAGGCAATAACTTCATGTATGTCTCTAAAAAAGCTTCTTATTTCTACAAAAAGTATAAAATCAGAGTTCTCAGAGTGTTCTTGCCTCTCAGAAGATTCAAAAATTGCTTTGCTTATAGATGAAGGTATCAATTATTTGAAGTATTTTCTACAAACTATTTTTGGGAGCATGCACATTTTGATGCTTCTCTCTTTAAAATGAAAATTGTTCATGAGTGAAAACATCCTGGGACAAAAGGTAACACTCCACCCAGCTCCACTCCAGGGCTTGCCTTCAGAGCCATGTGTGAAAGTGTCTTACCGTATGACCTTCCCAGGTGTGCAAAGCAAATTTTTTTTTTAATGGTTGATTGCTTTTTTTTTTCCCCTTACACATTTTTAATAATTTGGTGTCAGACCAAATAAGTTTCACTTTTCTGAAAAGAGGGAAATTGTCCCTAGGAAAACTGCTTCAAATCAAAAGTAACGTTCCATTCAACTTCAGGAGGAAAAAAAAAAAAAGTTCTTTGGTTTTATTTTAAATATAATGATTTTAGTTTTCAAAGTATGATGGAAAATGTTTTGATATCTCAATTTTTTTTCTTCAAATTATTTCCAGGTATGTTTTGCACCTAATTCAACCAGAAGTCATCAATAAATTTTAAAGAAGCAGATTTTTTTTTTTTTTCTTTTAGCCAATAGAAGTAGATCTCTGAAACTATTTGGCCAGTGCCATTCCCCTGACATTCAATACACATATGCAAATTACTGGAATATGGACTAGTCTTACACTGTGAAAGGGTGCTCTATAAAAATTAATATTTTGTTGCTTCTACCTCAAAACAAGACCCTCAGCATCTTTTCAACATTTACACAACTGAAATAATACTGAAAGAATCTGAAGTGAACTCTCGGGAGTTTTCCACCACCAGACTCAGAAGCAGGATCTAGGAAAGAATTGTACAGAGATCTTTGACCTTACCTTTTTCTTTTTTCTTTTTTTTTTTTAAATACCTCTCAGAATCTACTGAAGATAATTCTTGCTCAGGTCCTCAGATTTTCCACAGCCTCACATACAAGCATCTTCTCAGGGTCCCTATCTCTTTTGATTCTGAGACTGAACCTTTAGATAATGGGATGTCTGATGAACCCTGTGGTGTTCCTGAAGACATGCTAAGACTAAGGGAAGACAGATAAGCAAAGCAACTTACCTACATTTACCAGCATTGTCACATTATTTGAATCAGAATCATAGCAAAGCACGTGCCCTGCAAATACCATGTCCCCACAAAAACACCCTTCATTTAAAAAGCAGTACCAGACTCTCCCTCTCCTTTCCATCTCTGCACTTCGCATAATGCCGTTGATCTTCAGTTGACTATGGTTTATTGCTAAAATTTGTTGCGTTTTTCATTGTCTTGCTAAAAACTGCTTCCTTCAAGGACAGCCACATTTAATCCCTCCTGGTACAAAACATGCACATGCAAATCCCACTCCCCTTTACGTCTCATCCCATGACAGAGTTTAAAATTTTGTCTTCTTTCAGCTTTCATCAAGGTGGAAAATCAGAGGAATGCACAGTAATTGTAAGTATATGACAAAATATTTTAATAGCAATTAACGGGAATATGCTCTTTGAAAGCAAATAATAAATTAGTTAGGTAGAAATACACACACAACCACATATCAATATAATTCTGGCACAGAGAGAAACATAACCTCCTGATCTGGCTCAGATTTAATACTGTCCTCACCCTATTCCCAGCACTGATTTCAGAGACAACTCAGCACTCAGGGGACCTTAAAAGCAAATGAGCTAGACTTGGTAACAAGCAAGTGAAAATGCAAACAGCTACTCAGGTCTTTAACAAACTGAAATGTCTGTCTTTCAGGACCTGCCAGTCACCTTTCCATTACACTGAACGAGCTCCCAGACTGCGATGTTTATGCTGAGCCACTGCACCAGCTTCAACCTAGTTGAGCCAATAAACTTCAAGCCGAAGCATACTCCCTAATATAGTGTGGCTGTTTATATTGCACAGGGCTTTATGCCGGCCATGTCTGGTGACAGCATTGTGCAAGCACATGCCATCTTGCTTCCCTCACAGTACAATGAAACAATTGCAAATTTCCTCCTGGTGACCTTCAGGCCCAAAAAGGCTGAAGGTCATGCCTGTTTCCTTAACACAGGATCACTCACTGCTCCAGTGTTGTGAATGCCCAGGGCAAGCTTCGCACAGAAACTGCTAGGCAGATTGCAAGCTGTGATGACTGTCCATGCAGGAAAGCATGGATCAGAGCTCTTGCCAGACCCCCTCTGAGTAGTTTGACCTATTCTTCATTAAAGAATGAGGGCAGAACATAGCTTCATTCACCTGAAAGAGAGAGCAAGGGAATTTGGCCTTCAATTTCTTTGGAATAATAACATATTCCAAAATATTCTTTGGAATAACAGATTTTCTGCTAAATTTCCTTTCTTATCTAAAGACATCTGCATGCACTGC
This sequence comes from Ibycter americanus, assembly GCA_035590275.1. Taxonomy (NCBI): domain Eukaryota; kingdom Metazoa; phylum Chordata; class Aves; order Falconiformes; family Falconidae; genus Ibycter; species Ibycter americanus. The sequence goes on from JAVJGI010000060.1 coordinate 22,899,458, forward strand.
GCACCAGGTACCTTCCCTTCCTTCCTTAGCCCAACAACCCTCTCACACTGGTGGACTGAAGTGGGGTACCAGCACAGACATACCCTGCACTGCTGTAGGACCCCAGTTCTATGGGAGCTGGTAGAAATTTTGGGACCTACAGCAGGCACAGAAAAGTGCTGGAGTAGTTGTGGTGGACTGACCCTGACTGGATGCCAAGTGCCCACCAAAGCCAAGTTATCACTGCCCTTCCTCAGCTGGACAGGGGAGAGAAAATACAAATACAACTAAAGGCTCTGTGGGTCGAGACAAGGACAGGGAGAGATCATTCACCAATTACCATCACAGATGTCCTGGTTTCAGCTGGGATAGAGTTATTTTTCTTCTTAGTAGCTAGTACGGTGCTGTGTTTTGGCTCTGATGTGAGAACAATGTTGATAGGACACTGATATTTTTAGTTTTTGCTGGGTAATGTTTATACTAAATCAAGGACTTTTCAGTTCCTTGGGCCCTGCCAGCAAGAGGGCTGGAGTGGCACGGGAAATTGGGAGGGGACACAGCCAGGATAGGTGACCCAAACTAGCCAAAGAGGTATTCCATACCATATGATGCCATGCTGAGTATATAAACTGGGGGAAGAAGGAGGAAGGGGGGGACATCTGGCATTATGGCATTTGTCTTCCCAAGTAACCGTTCCACGTGATGGAGCCCTGCTTTCCTGGAGATGGCTGAACACCTGCCTTCCGATGGAAAGTAGTGAATGAATTCCTTGCTTTGCTTTGCTTGCATTTGTGGCTTTTGCTTTATCTATTAAATTGTTCTTATCTCAACCCTTGAGTTTTACATTCCTTTCTGATTCTCTTCCCCATCCCTCTGGGTGAGGGGGAGTGAGCAAGCGGCTGCGTGGTGCTTGGCTGCCGGCCGGGGTTAAACCACGACAACAGGCAAAACAGACTCTACTTGGGGAAATTAGCTTAATTCATTACCAATCAAATCAGAGTAGGATAATGAGAAATAAAACCAAATCTTAGAACACCTTCCCCACCTTAACTTTACTCCCAAGTTCTCTACTCCTTCCCTGCAGGGGGACAGGGAATGGGAGTTACAGTCAGCTCATCACATTGTCTCTGCTGCTCCTTCCTCTTCAGGGGGAGGACTCCTCACGTGCTTCCCCTGCTCCAGCATGGGTCCCTTCCATGGAACGAAGTCCTTCAGGAACAGACTGCTCCAGTGTGGGTCCCCTGCGGGCCACAGGTCCTTCCAGGAGCCTGCCCCAGCATAGGCTTCCCATGGGCTCACAGCCTCCTTCAGGCATCCACCTGCTCCAGCGCAGGGTCCTCCACAGGCTGCAGGTGGATATTTGTTAACCTCCGTGGGCTGCAGGGGGACAGCCTGCCTCACCATGTCTTCACCACAGGCTGCAGGGGAATCTCTGCTCTGGCACCTGGAGCACCTCCTGCCTCCTTCTGCACTGACCTTGGTGTCTGTAGAGTTGTTGCTTTCACATCCTCTCACTCCTCTCTCCAGCTGCAGTTGTTCTTGCCCAGAAACATTTTCTTTTTTTCCCCTTCCTAAATAAGTTATCACAGAAGTGCTACCACCATCGCTGATGGGCTCAGCCTTTGCCAGCAGTGGGTCTATCTTGGAGCTGGTTGGCACTGGCTCTATCAGACATAGGGGAAGCTTCCAGTAGTTTCTCACAGAAGCCACCGCTGCAGTCCCCCCACTACTAAAACCTTGCCACGCAAACTAAATACAGTAGTAAAAAGGACAATATCAGGTTTCTTCATGGAAAAAAAAAAAAACAAACACATGACCAGTTCTTAGCCTTTCCCTCCCTTTTTTCCTCCCTTCCTTATCCCAAGAAGCAGGAGGCAGGCACAGTGCAAAGAGAAACTGCTTCAGAATTTCCAGGAGAACTCAAGTAACCCAGGGCAGAACAAGGAGGCCAATGAGATACCATGGCCCAGTGCCTAACATTCAGGGTGAATCCAGCAACTGGGGATATTCCTGCTTGGTTCCACCTCTGATTTACTTTGTGGCCTTAGGGCCTGAGCCTTAGTCAGTTTTGTGCCTCTTAGTCCTTATGTTATCTCCACCAATTGCAAATTCTTCTCACTATGCATTTACAGAAGGCTAAAACACAACCAGGCCCCTGGTTCAGCCCTGCCCACTAGATAAAACAGTAACATCAGTGCTAAAAAAGCCAAATCCTACAAATAGAAATGTCTGCTGCAGAGAAGGGCTGAACAAAGATGATAAAGGGAAATTCTTTCTGACCCTTTCCTACAGAGGGGTAGTAAAGGGATGGCTTCCAAGTCCACATGCGTGCAGCTAGACCTCTGACTTATGACCTGTCCTCGCTGCAGCATCAGATGGTAACACAAAATCTAAGTTATTCTGTCATTGTCCACTTTTCTTTTTTAAATACTCCCACAAAAAGGATCAAATGTCTCATTAAAGCTTGACACAAACTGACACTGCGAGCAGCTTTGTGAGTTGTACCCTATTAATCCAAGCGTGCCATTTTCCCATCTGTCTCCACTTCAGTTGTTCCAAAACCCTGGTGTAGAGGTGTGGACCTTTGAAGTGTCAGTAAAGGACTGGCCAGTGAAAAGCACAAAGAATATTTTCCTTGAACTGGCTACATACCATGACATCCACTGTATCCCAAGGACTACCACCACCCTTTCTTTCTACCTCCTCCACCTCAGGAATGAAAACAGAACCTCTTCATTGCCCTTTGCAGATGAGAGCAACTCAGCTAGCAACACTCATTGTCTAAGTATGACTTGTTTAATCTGGCACCCATGAAATGCAGGTATGGCAAGCATTCTACTGCAATATCAGAAGAATTACAGTTCCTTAATCTATCTGCAGTCAAAACAAATAAATCTGTTTTCTATGAAAATCTGTCAGAAAACATTGGAAATTATTTTCCCCACTCCCCTTTAAACTCTGCATTAGAAGCATTCAGTGCCACTCAGGTCTTTCAGAAACAGGCACAATTTCATTGAAGTCAACAGGTGGAGTTCAATAGATTGATTTTTCCTTTTTCACACCTCATGCATGCTCTTTCTTCATTCTGAGATGTTGGATATTGCTGGCAATCATATATCACCAATAGTAAAGCTTACGTTTAAAGATGTTCTTTTCTCCATAAATTCATTTTTAATGTTCCTTTCATGTAACACCACATCTGCAGTTGTTACTGTAAACTTGGCCAGGTGTTCATGTTGACTGCAGATAATGAACTCTTGTATTTGTGTGTGTGTGTGTGTGTATATATATATCTATACACACACACACACTGGTATCAAGCAGCTTTATTCCTTCCCAAACAGAATAGCTTATTTGGGACTTGAGGCAAAATAAACGTATTAGGTCATGTGAACACACAGTTTTATTCCAACCCAGCCTGTGCCTTGTTTCATCTGATGATGCTTCTTAGGACTTCCAAGGAAAATTCATCAATGGCAAACCAGCTGAGTTCAATTCATACTTAGGATAAGAAAATCAAACTTTGGAGGTTTCTCAAAGTCCCAGTTTCTATTCTCAGAACATTTCACTTCCATCTACATGGGTATGTCCCAGCCACTGACTCTATGAGAAGGAGGCAGAGAATTACCTAGAATTTCAACAACTAAGTCAAAAACCCCATCTGTTAAAATCTCTGCTTGTGGCATAAGGTACATTTTCCACCTCATCTTTCACAGGAGTAAAAAAAGCTTATGTACATTGGTGGGACATTTTAAAATCTGATTAATGTATTAGTTAACATCTCTGTGGCATCCTGAGCAAAACTATGCAGTCATTATGCAGAACAGAGATTCCCAGTTGGTGCTCTGAAGACTCCTGATGGCCCACAGGACCACACCATGACCCAGGCCCTTGATTCAAATCGGTGCTGAACAGGTTTCACCCACCCTGATTACAGCATAGGTTACTACAAGTGAGTGCCCCACATGTCCTTCCAGGTGCCAGGCTCTGTGTCAGCTCCTGCTGCTGCAGGGTGAACCACATGAAAGTGTTAACAGGGACCTTTTTATAGGACATTGTCCCTGCCACAGAGTTCAGTCTTTGGGTTTGCAACTAAAAGATCCATAGCTTTAAACACCTGCTCAGGTCCACCCTTCATATCCATTATCTAATTCAGCACTGGGGAAGGAGCATTAGAGATCCCCACCATCCCAGGGGTGTTAGCAAACCTCTAGTGTGCTGCTGCTAGCACTGCAATACATTTCTAAGCCTGCAGCAGTAGGACCTATCTTCTCAGAGCCAGTCAGTTGCAATGGAAAGTCCCCATTTGCCTTTATTCCCTTGGGCAGGGTGAGTGTGGGTATGCCATTTCCACTCCTCCCACTTCCTTCCTCATCTTTCTCCTACTGCACGCTGACCTAAGAGCCAGGCAGAGCTTTCTCTTGACATTTGGATTTGCATACACTGGTCCCACCCCTGATCTCTGTGACATTTGTCTATCGTTTCCCATTAGCAGACAAAGGAAGAAACAAGACATAGCTGGAAGCTGCTGGCACAGCCACTGGTTCTCATGTTAGAAGGACTGACCCTTGACTCTCCCCTTCAAGTGTCATCTGAAGCATTTCAAATATGTTGTCCCTAAAGATCAGAAGATACTGAAATATTATTCATATACAAACTAGAATTCAAATCCTGGTCCTGTTGGAATCTCTGGCAGACTTCCCAGAGACTTCAATCAGGACTGGATTCCACCCTCACAGGCCAAATTCATCTAATACACAGTACGAAAGATCAGTGAGCTTACCCTGCATGTCAGAAATTGGCGTGAGCCAATATAGACTACTTTGTCTTCTCATACCTTTGTGCACACACACACAGAAAGGCAGAATTTCTTTTACTTTTGCAATGCTTACTTTTGGGAAACAAATTTTTTTTACTCGTACTGTTATCACTGAGGAAATACTTTGCCTTTGCTGCAGATACAAAGGGCAGGTGAAAATTGCATTGCCCTTTACTACTATTTAATCATAAGTGAGGATATCCCAGGTAATGACAATGAGGCCTCCATCTCAAAGGACAAAACACACTGAAATCAAAGGCATTTTATAGTCCACAAACCAGCTTGTAAAAGTGCTTAGTCCCAAAATGAGCTCTGACTTGCATTCACTTTTTCTCTGCATTCAAACACTGGGAAGCAGGCTCATGCAATATCATTCACTAGTTGCCCTGGTCTTCTATCTACTTCTGCCAGTGAAGACCTTCAGCTTCCCCATGTCAATCTAATCACAAGAATGCCCACATCATGCATTTAGTCCTCCTGCATGCTTTGTCACAAATCTGTGGCCTGACTGTTGAAACTTGTGGCAGTGTCCCAGCTGTTGGCCAGCTTCATCTCCCGCTGAAATCTGTAAGTGCCAAAAACAAGTGCCCGTGCCACCATCTTCCAGTCAGGAGCAATTTGTTTCTTGATAATAGGAAAGAACAGACAAACATCAGTCAGAAACAGGTTAGGCCCAGCTCAGATGACATTCTAAATTGGAGAATGCATTTCTTCTTGCCCTATAAACGGCAATGCCAATGCCAATTTTCCCATTGATTTCTAGTGGGAAAAAAATCAGAGCATGGGAAAGAATATCACACAGGCAGAAGAAGCTGCCACAACTGTGGAAAAGACAGTCTTCAGTTTCTGGACCACAGAAATAAAACTGCCACATTGTATTCATTCAATTTGTGCCTTTGAAGGTGTAGGGAAAAGGAAAAATTACTTACTCTTGTCAATACTCTCTGATCTGACTTCACATCCTCTGGAGAGGGACACTCACACTAGCTCAGCTGGCAGATGTCACAGATGCACTGCACACCCTGATCCTGCCAGCTGCCTCCTCTCTGAGAGAAACGGCATAGCTGCGAGTGTGCCCAGTGGAGTGTGCATCAGGGCAGACATGTAGTGACACAAGCATCGGCAAGCACAGCAGCTGCCTGGGAGAGGGGCAGAGCCTGACCTGAACTGGAGCTAGGTGCAGTGGAGGTGCAGCCGGGGACAGAAACGCCCACAGGAGCTGATTACCATGCACTAAGCGCTAATCACCGTGATGCTGTTAGTCCCTTCTCAGTGTGCAAAGCCACAATGATCCCACACAGCAAGGTACCACCACAGTGGTGTGAAGCAGGACAAGCCACAGGAACAGAAAGCTTGCTGGGGGCTCTTGCCTAGTGGAGTTAATCACCCAATGATGTAGGCAGGGATAACACAAGACAAGGCAGTCTGGTGTCCATGATAACAAGCAGAGGCTCACACAGAGTGGCAGCCACAGCTCTGGCAATAGGTAGAGGGTCTGGGCTAGGAGCAGGACAGGCATCAGGCAAGGAAGATGTTGCTCTGTCCAAGTGCAGGAGCATTTCTTCTGCACCACAACTGGCAAGAAAGCCAGAAGTAGCAGTGCAGCTCTCCATACTTGCCTCTCCACTAGGGAGAAGGGTTTCCCCCTCTAGGCAAGGAGCTGATCAAAGATGGGAAGTATCTGCCTCTCTGCCTTCCATTACTCTGCTCCCATCATTTGGTGCTCCCCTCTTATCCTACTCTTGCACCATCACATTGACCTTCATGCAATATTTCAATGAGTTGTCTTAATTTGTGTCCAAGTAGGTTTTATGAATGTTTTATCACTCTATTCACACTCTTTCTCTGCATCTCTCAGGTCTTGAATTAAAAACCTAAGGTAATGCCATTAAAAATAGTAAAATGTTCAAGCAAGTCTAAGGTAAGGTTCCAACAGCAATATTCACTCAGCCAGACTTCAAACTCCACATGTTTTCTGGAACGCGTTTCAAAATACAAAATCATGATATATTAAGCTACACAGTCAGTCATAAAAAAGTAATAGAAAATAATATGAAGATACAATGCAGCCAGCTTACTGTGGCTTCGCTTTTGTATTTTCAACTCTTTTTCTTTTCCTGTTAAAACATACAGCTCTAGTATCCAGCCTTGCCTAGTGCTGGGCTTCATAAACTCCAACGAGAGTTGAGGGGTCTCTGTTGCTTGCTCTATTGAACCAGCAATAAGTAACAATACCAAATTTTAGTCATCATCCCTTCATTTTTAAAGAAAAAAGAAATACTATACAAAAACACCCTGAAGTACTTTGGTTTGCAGATCTTACTAATTGCACCCTAAGAGTCACTAAGTATTTTGAATCCAATCAGTTCCTCAGAAGAAACGAATGATATCGTTTCAAGTCTTGCCTGTTAGCTCTTGAACTTTAATTAACTCATCTTCCCTCTCAGTACCTGTATGCTTACTTTGCACAAACACAATGCATGTCACCATGATAGACACACTGCAGCTGAAAGTCCAGTTACTCAATGGCAGAGTGTCATGGAAATCTGTGGAATTCCACCAGGAATGGATCCAGCTGCAGAAATTTATACTGGACTTTTCTAGCTCACACTTTTAAAGTCATATTTAAGTCATCTTTACAAATGAAACCCAGATTGTTTCCTGTCAAGTAGCTATATCAATTTATTTGTAATGAACAGCAGTTCTGTGTCATTTTGCTTGAAAATTGAAGCATGAGGTCAGTGCCAGCTTTAAGGAGGTAAAGCAGGGCAGCAAAAACACAAAGCCTTTTAACAGGACAGCTCAAACAGGGTACTGCAAAATAGATGCCCCTCAAACCATTTGCCATATTTGAAGTTTATACCATCGACCCCCTTCATGCTGGGTTTAGCTGAAAGCAAGGAAACACTAACAGAACAGTGTCACCAAACCAGAAGACCCAACAGCAGCGAGGCTTTGTGACAACAAAAAAACTGATGGGCAAGATGGCACATTCACATGCTGTGCATGAGCCAGCATAAAACCTGACACAGCAAGATTTTGGTATTGCCAACTCTCTTCATGAGCTCAGTGAAGCTGTTAAATAATCTTGACAATAATCTGACTGCTATCTAGACATTGAGGCACAAATACTTACTGCCAGCAAATACCACAACAGCAATGCATCAGTACAGTACATCAGTAATGTTGTATGTGACTGTACAGTGTTTCACCCTGCAGGGGAACAGCATTGCCGAAGCTTCCAACAGAGGCTGGCTCAGAGTCAAATGAATGAGACAGGTGAGGCCTGAGAGTCTCCTGTGCACTTAAATACTGAGAGCACACAGACAGACATACTTTGTATTAACTCAACAAAGGAAAGTTACACTTGAGCACTGTATCAAGACAATACATTTTACAGTTGTTTAATTTTTTTTAGGAACAGTGCCTCAGACAATGTCTGCATGGTCCAGAGAAGAAAATGTCTAATTTTCCTTCAAAAAATCAATTGCAAAAAAAATACATCTCTGTACTATGCATTATCTGCTACCTTTCCTTAATGCCTCTCCATAAGGATTCAAAACCCCTGTGAGGTTTCCTCCAGTCTCCCTTGTTGCCATGTTAGGTACACCTAGCTCAGAATGAGACATAGAGCACATATGGCTGGTCACAGTCCAAGTTCTGGGCACCGAAGGCACATGAAGCACATTTTTCACACTCAACCAACAGAGCAGGATTGTATGTGTACAAATCATTGGCCAAAACCAGAATTACAAAGATGGAAGGGGAAGGGAGAACAACTTCCGAACTGTTTGTAAATGCTCTACAAATAGGAAAGCAGCCTATGTTTACTAAGCAAATTGTTTTCCATAACTCAGTCACTTCATCTTCAGTTATGGGCTAGCTGGAAAAAAAAAATATTGAACTCAGCCCTCAAATCTTATGCCTTCTTCAAAATGAAGAAAGCAGAAATAATTGCACTACTTAAGGCTGGCATATGTGCACTGAGGCCTTCTAAAGGTGAACGCTTCACAACTCACCAGATCCAATGGCTCTACAGGAGTGAAGTACAACTAGAGAGATAATCTCTGCAAGGATACCGTGTTAAATGTGGAAAAAAATGTTAGGAAGGCAAGGTAACAGAGGCAAGAATGGAAAAAGAGGTCTGAAGAAAGAAATAGACTTTGGAAAAGATGTACAAAGATGGATCAAACTAAAATCCCAGACCATAATGCTTGCAAACTTGGAGGATTTTTACAATCTATTCCCCAGACAAAAATCCTGAAAATAACTTACTCCCTTAAGATGAACAAACAAAATAAAAGCCAGATCTGAAAATCATAAACAAACATAAGTAAACTAGCCAGATTTTTCAGTGCTTACCTGGACCAAATAAAACATTTACACCTTGTAAATACTGACAAGTGTCACTTCAGATATTATTAAAGGATTCCCTAAATATAAAAGACAGGTTGGTCTGCAGTTAAATCTTTTCTCCTTTGCTTTTCCAATACTGAAAGTAATTGAAAACAGAAGGCATGTTTCTTGATGTAGGCTAACTTTTTAGGAACAGAAAGTATAAATGTTAGTTATACAGCTGACACTGCACTTCAAGTTTGCACTCAGTTGCACCCATATAACTTCACACAAAGCCAGGTGAAAAACAAAAGCATGAACACTTACAGTCATATAAAATACATGTGCAATATACCCTAGAGCACCTATTAAGTGAAAACATTTGCAAGACACCTAAAAAAAAAAAAAATTCCACATAAAGGTGGCACCAGTTCTTCTCCTGGCCAAGGAGCATTGGAGAAGACACAAACTCATAATGTACTTCTTTTAAACAAAATGGTGTCACAAGCGACATTAGAAAGACTGCCCAAAGCAAAGTGTTGTATAGGAAATACATATGAATGTGAAGTCTGAAGGATGTGCACATACTTCAAAGAGGGCACATACAGGGAATAGATCTGAATTTTTACTGTCTTTGCAACTAAGTCCATATTATTTTGGTATTTACATTAAAAAGGAGACAGAAATATCTTTGGAGATGACTAAGCAGTTTCTTGATTTCTATTAAGTACCAAAAAGCAGTCCTGCCAATTTATTAATATTTAAGTTTCTACAACTTAATATGAACTTGGTTCCAAGAACTACATAGGTCTCCTTAAAGTATGTGTAGCAAGAAGTCAATGCTGTGCCAGCTGGCAGATTAAACAAGCCATTAAAGTAGGCTCCTACTGAATTTAAAGGATTGTTTTTCATCTTTTCCCCTCTCTACTCCTCTACATCCAGATGTATTATTTAGGGAATATTTTCCAGTCCCAGTAAGAAAAGTAAAAGAAATGCCCTTGGCACTTAATGAGTTTTTCCTCCGATGTGGTCTCCTGCTGCACTTGGAATTTATTCCATTACTGTATGGCTTGCAATGGTCCAAAAATACCTCTGACTACATGAAAAGATGGGTAAAGTGTGTTTGGGGTAGGTATGGCTCTTCATTCAAAAGCAGGGACAGCTTGAGGTGATTGATCTTGCTGGACGATTTCATTCAGACCATCATTATCCTGGCACATCACCCCACAAGCCGTGCCCAGCAGCCCCTCGTGCAGGAGAACAGCACTGTTACCTGCACAGCACAGCTGGCAAAAGGGGAGCACACCAGGATTAAGGACAAGGCCAACACCAGCCTGAAGCAGGCTGGCAGAGAAGCACGTTTCTCTGCAGCCCCTGCAGGACTTCAGAGATAAGCAAAACCACAAAAACAACAAAACTGTGGCAAAACCCCGTGCCTTCACAGAACAGAGGCCTTCAGCATATCATTTTTCCTTCAGAAGTTCGAATGCTTACTTGAACTTTGTTAAAGCTATCCAAACTTCATGACCTAGCAGTATTCACAGGAAGAATGAGTTTAGAATAAACTCTGGTATTAAACCACCCTGGCGTCATCTATAACAGTTATACAACAGCATTTCAGATAAAAATGCCCCCTATCATGGTTTTCCAGATAAAACCTCCAAAAGATCAGAGTTGTGTCTGCTCCCTGGGGCCATTTCAGACTGACTGGAACTACAGGCAGCTGAAGGAGGAACACTGGTTTTTTAAATGCCTGGAAAATAATTTTATAAAAATTGAAATAGAAGAAAAAACCCATCACCTAGGCCTCCCTCAGTATTTCAGTTGCTGGGTAGTAAAATTAGTTCGGTCCCATAAACTTGCTACTGAACTAGAAAACAAAAAGGCCTCAAAACCAGGTATAGGCACGCAGCCAGAGGCTGAGGTGGCCAGCTCTGGAGCTTGACCACCGTGGCTCGGACATCTCCTTCCCCACGAGGAAGAAGCTCCTCCAGGCTCCTGCTCAGGCCCTGCCTGGTCCCACAGGATGAGCAGGCCCCTGGCTCACAGGCAGGCCCAGCAGCCATCCCGGCCCACGCAACGGCCTCAGCATTTGGCTCAGAGTTTGATTTGCCAAAATTACTGGGGGGGGGGGGGGGGGGGGGGCAACATCCCCGCCCCCTT
>JAVJGI010000060.1:22910853-23108418 GCA_035590275.1 Ibycter americanus
CTGAACAGGCCAACCCGGGGATAATGGGACGTTACATCTGTGCTGTATGGGTTCACCGTGGGGTCTCAACACATACCTGATCCCTCCTTCCCAAGGGGTCCAGACCCCCCCCCCAACAGGCCCTGCCCCCTTCTTAAGTGGTAGTTTAATTCTTAATTGTATAAAGCTAAAGTGTAAAAACTGTATTTTGCGTGTATTCTTTACTTCTAATACCCGGTATCCATAAGGGGACTCCCTCGCTTGGCTAGCAGTCGGAATTCATTAGACCTTTTATGATGATTCGTTCTGTTGTGCAGATATATGATGAATCTCAGATGTTTAAATAGCATATAACGGTGCTCCGTTGACCTTGCTGAGTACAGTTGGAGGGAAAGAAAGGTAATTTTCCTCAAAGAAATGCTAAAAATGTGTCTCCACTATAGCACAGATGCAGAGGATAAAGAAACTCCAGAGGGATTAAAATATTTTAGATTAATTTGGAAGAAGGCCACATTGTGTAAAGCCTAGTTAGTTTGGGTCTTTCCAATTCCACGCCATATAAACAAACCCATTTAAACTGCATTTGTTAGAAGGAATGTTTAAAAAAAAAAAAAAAAATTCCCCCAAAGTAGTTGTAACTTAAATGACCTCCAGTTCTGTATTCTCTTCTTACTGCCTAAAGAACAAACATATGTACAATATATTCTAGCCAGAGCTTGTGCAGTTGCTGCATGATTCATACTGCTTGAAAATTAAGTCATTTAAGCAAAGGGTTTCTGGCTCCCTCAAGCCAGGTTTTAAAACTGAAGCAAGGTTAGATCTCGTTGGTTTTGGAGTCGACTTCCATACTTTGAACAAGACCGTTGCTTATAGATCTTTGCTTTGGGCTGGGTGGAAGTAAAAGAAGAAAGAAAAGTGAAAGGAAGAGATGGAAAGAAAGGAGAAGAGGGAAAAAGAAAAGAACCCGTATCAGCACAACTGTGTAAGGACCGACCTAATGTTCGGTGTGCCACTGTCTGGCAGAAGCAAGTCCTTTAATGTTTACTCACTTTCAAGGTCAAATTTTCCTCCTTTCACATATACAGAATAGCGGTTTTGCCTGCAGTTTTCCAAAGAGGCAAGTCACAGAGTGTGATACTAAATAATCACAAAAAATAAACTGTTGCTGACCTTTATGAGTTAATCAAGTTGAGACACAAATGAATACAAAGTTAGCAATGAACCAGCCAGAGGGGTAACAGCATGAAACTCACAGTGAGTCATTTAGCATGATTAGCATCCACAAAACAGCAGACACTTAAAGAAAAGGGACTTTCCTTATCATAAACCATAAATCCCAGAGCAACTCAACATGAGGAATACCCTCCTATCTGGCAAGTGGATGAAGAGAGTTCTCCAGCAGTCCCAGGCCTCCTTGAGTTCTTTAAAGGGTACCCAAGTATTTGACTGTAACTCAGTTACTGCGCAAATTCCTCTCCCCTCAGAGGATGCGAGGCATCTGGCCCAGCCAAGGACAAGATATTGTCTGGTCTCTCCCAAATATCCAAAGGAGCCAACATTATTTCACCAGTGAATGTAACCATTTTGGAGAGGATCATAGCAACTTGACTGAAGTTCAGAACAATACAACTCGTTTAGAATACAAAATGAGGAAGAATGTAATTTTCATGACAAGTAATGCACTCTCAGAGAATAAAAAGATTAATTTAAATTCTGGGATTTGAGGGCTAGCATCCCTTCTTTTATTGAAGTTATTATGAGATGTTCTGAATATGATATTGCAAGAGGCTGTGATGGTTCTGACATCATGGCTGTAAAATTCAACTGTCATGATGACTTCTGCTGCTATCATACATTTGATAGCACATCATTTGCTTGCTACATTGCTACTGGGTTTAAGTTTTCTATGTGATCTTTTTCCTCTTGATGGTTACTGCACATTAGCGATAAACATGTCTCCAGCATCTCCAGCAGATTTTTACTTTGATTGCATCTATAGCCAGCCCCATGCTCCCATATTCAGCCTGGCTGCATGAATGGAATGGATACATTAAGCTCTCTTTGGAGATACTCCAGGCTTGCAGGAATATAACCATAACCAGAAAGCTGGCCAAGGGGATTTTTACATCAACGAAAAATCAATTCAGAAAGTAGAACTTCTTGTGGCTCGGTTTTGTTCTTCAAATGTCATGTATGGACCTTTGTTTGTTGACATACCACTCTACACATTCATGAAAACAAGATGTTCTCTAGTCACTTAGACTATGATGGTAAAATATTTTAAATAAATACTTCACATAATTTCAGAAACAGATGCTAGACAGTAAAATTGCATGTTTGCAACAGAAATGGCCAAGATCTATTTATTAATGCTTGGAATTTTTTATTTTGTGCTTCACATTATCACCAGCAATGCATGAAAAACACAACTGTTACATTCTGAACTTTCTTTTTGAAATGTATTTATTTGTTAAATTTACTCCAAGAAGTTTATGAATAGAAGTTAGCATTTTTCAACACTCTCATCTCTGCCCTTTCAGTCATATGCCTGCTACAATTCTACATCCACATATTTTTTCTTCTTTGCATCTTCAGTAGGGTTTGGGTTTGTCTGCTCTACCATCTCACATACTGGTTTATATAGAGGCTTCTCTACTTCATGTAGAAAGAGATGCAGGACCTGTGATAATTCCTGCCGTGGCCAAAATATCAAGTCATTCTAACTTCCACTTGTCTGAAACAGAAGTTATGGTTTGCTGAGAACTTTCCCACCTCTACATTAGCAGTAGCATTCTTCATTCGTGAAGTGCCACTTAAAATTTGGAAGGAGCAATTCCCTTCACAGTGCTTATAGTCCTAAAGTTACTGCATGGCCCCTTAAAAATAAAAATCCAGTTCTGAAAGGTTCCTCTTTCAAGATGCTTTCTTTTTTAGTTTAACATCAACACTGATAACCATTAATCTAAGAAAGTTTATAAGATATTCTCTTGGTAGTTCTAGCATAAATGTTGTTCCTTACAGTACTCCTAGTTAGACACTAGTATACTAATAACATAACTCCATTCTTAATATTGCCCCTTTCCTGATGAATTCAAATGGAGTATGTCTGTTACCTGTACTAACAAATTTTGAAATCATACTGGCTTTAATCAAGTGGCAGAAGTAAGATTAATTTGATTGCTTAATAAATCACATTGTTTCAGTTTAGTTACATGCTACAGCCAACTTTATGTTGCCTGAGGTAGTCAGTGGATATGTTAAGGTTACACAGATACGCAGCGGGGACACAGATGTACAGTGATGTAAAGTCATCCAAATGGCTTTGCTCAGAGCCATTTCAGTTTATGAGCAGGCTTTACGAGCTCTAGTAACAAGGGAAACCCCCAGCTGCTTCTACCCAAAACCCCTTGGGTATATCAGCTCTGCATTTCCATCCCCCTAGGCTTCTGGCACCCATCTTACTTGGGTGCTGGACACAGTAGGGAGGCTGCGCACAGCCACGTAGCACCAGAAATGAGTCAAGAGCCAACATGTGACTGCAGACAGCTGGGTCTTGTGTCCCCGCATCTGTATCACAACTAATCTGCTGCCTCAATAAAATGTACTCTGTTAATGCTGATTGTCAGTTTGTTGTAGACTTAGTTTGTATGGAATAAACACCCCTAAAAATTCTAGTAAGAAAAAAATAACTGTAGGCAATCAAATAATAAAAATAATTAATTAATTTAAATTTTACTTTGAGATTTGTGATTTCTTTTTGCAAGCTTTTCTCAAGTTTTGCTGTTCAGTATTTTCTTTGTACTTGTACGGAAAATAGCACATAGATTATCCTTAGTTTTAACACAAGGCAAAAACATGACAGAGATTTGTCTTTCAGTGATAAAACTAGCAAAAATAGAACACTTATGATAACCTTGTCTTTGAAAAACATCAGTAAAAAGCCCCCCGAGCTCCATGAACATGTTGCAGACTGCACATGTCACATAACTGAGGGCTACAATTTTTTGCCTGAGGCTCCCACATTTAACAAAGGGAAACACTGCTTTCAACAAAAGATGCTATTCTAGTTATGTGCCCTTTTACCCTGTCAGAGAAACAGCTGGTATCATAAAGTCACAGCTAATTTGTATCATGTCTGCACTAACAGTCAGAATCAGTTTGTATCAAACTGTCAAAGTTGGACTTAATACCAGTTGATGGATGACAGCTTTTCTTGCCTCCCCCCCTTTTCAAAACATACTTAAACATTGCCTCCCACCTAAATAACAACCCAAATTTTCAAAATAAAAATGGAATCTTTAACACGTTTCACATAACGAGAATATATACAAATTTTAAAACCAGTAAATTTAAATAGAATCCAAAAGAAGGGTGAGAAAATTTCACCAGCAGTTCTGAAGTTCTGTGACAAATAAGTAGTGCTTTAAGGCACACATGTGGGTACCAAGTGGAATGGAAAAGAATTTTCTCTTAAAAAGAAAAGAAAAAACCCCACAACTTACTTGCCTCAGGTAATGTCTTGCAGTTTGGGGTATCCATTTTAAAAAAAATTCAGTCTGCCTGCAGAGACTTTAAGGGCTTTTTCAAGGTCAGCACTCAACAATTTAGGGAAGACCAATTTAACTTTTTTTTAAGGGACCTGTTTCTCATTTATGCTATTAAATATCATCTACTTTCATTTTAAGATCCCCAAAGCTGAATGCCTGAACTGTGTAAAGGGACTTTAGTGAAAGTAAGAGTCAGGCCAAAGACTTAACAGGTCCAAACCTGCAGTGCTCATGTGAGAAAAAGCTGCAAAGATCAGGCTCTTCTTGGAAAACAGGCATGGGGAAACTTCCAGAGACTGGAGTTCAAGCTCAGTTCAGAAAAACATCTAACAGTGCTGGTGCGCTTCTGAGGCTACCCTCCACAGCACTTGGGTCTCCAACAGATACTCTTTTGAGACTTCAGCTACTTCCCACTTCCAGATGATCTAGAAGTATTTGACCAAGGCTCTTTCATCCCATGATTTGAAAGCATCACCACAATGTAGGCAAGGAAAAGCTCACAACATTCTGGGAAGTAAGGAATTTTTTTTTTTTTTTTTTTTAATGCTGCACAGTATAATGATTATCAGGGTTCTGAACAATTAGCCCCATTTATCAGAAGGAGATTGGTCTGCTCTGCAAACTTACATACACCAAGTGAACAACATCCCTGTGAAGTTCAAAGCAGCAGTATCAGTAATGCAGTTTTAAAGTGACAGGAGAGTTTATTGTGAGAGACCTGAGAAAGAGCAGTTGTCAATGAAGACTGAATAATCCCAGTTCCCAGCCTATCTTTCCGTCAGCACATGCATTTCCTGCCTTAGAAGGTTAATATTGTGCAGAAGACAGAAACATACAAGTTCTGCTGTGCCTAAGCTGTGCTTGGCAATGCTCTCTGATGGACTCCTTGCCAGCGAACAGAGCCAAAGCGCAGCATGCTCCTGCCACATCCTCTCCAGCGAGCTATATCTGCTCTCTACCTACTGGGAAGATGCAGATAATCAACTCCACTCCTTTCACTTGGAGCACAGCAGTGACCCTGCCCCTACATATGATCCTTGTGCTTGTTCAGATATTTTTTTTTTAAATGTTCTCAAACCTCTGCCTGGCAAAGCATGGTTTATTAGAGGCAGATTTCTCTTCAACTACTTAGTGTGTCAATTTTACAATTCCTAGATGGTGTAATTCCTGGAAAATAAAAAATGTCCTTCATCGAAACTTTTGGTTTACTTGTTCTGGTTCATCCTTAAATGAAGCTTAAATTTCTGTATCTAAATGATGTTCTGGTTTACTTTGTTTCAGCTGCCTGTTAGCTCCAAATTTCTTACAAGCAATAGACTTTTCTAGCAAATGATGCCCATCAATTGGGCTCAGTAGCCAAAGGCAGCCATCACATTTTTGTGGGACTGTGAATTGCATCAGGAAGAAGGACACTACTGCTTCCCAAGCCTGATCCACTAAACAAAACTCAAAATGATTGTCTTTAACACCTCTTCAGGAATGCAACAACACAAAACCCACCGGGTTCTCATCTCTCACAAAAGAGCTTTTACCAAGAAGTGCCCTGGTTGCACAGAGAGGTCACCTGAAGTCCCAGAAGGTACAAGGAAACTCAAGCAAGATTGAGTGCTGCACCTCCTCTTCCAAACAGCAGAGAGGACAGATGAGAGAATAAGACCCTACAGTCATCTCAGTTTAATTCATCACAATAAAGCCATAGAAAAATGTTTTCAGAGACTCTACAGAAATGCTTTCAGTCTTGAATATTTAAGAGAAAAGCTGACCAAAACCTTTCTTACACAATGTTTCCTAATGGCAAACATCTTGACTTTTAACAAAATGACCATTTCCAAGGAAGATAAAAACCAATCATCACCAGCCAGCGGCTTTGAAACTTAACCTTATAGGGCATCACCTATTTTTTTAAAGTATTTTATATAAGCATGTCTCAGATTCTCTTCCAAAGTCAGATTTGGCTGAATTCAAGGACTCACAGAAGAGTTACAGGACTGTCATGATAATACTAAACTATATTACTGCTTTTTATACTCAGAGAAAGAGATATGCCTTGTTTCCAGTAGTTTACAGAAATAATGCTTGTTTTTTCGTTTCCAATTAAGTGTCTACGTCCACACCATTTGCTTTAATAATTTTTCTAAAGGCAACTAATGTCTTTTTTCATGGTATTTTCATTCATGTCCCCTAAAGACTATCCTCCTATTTGGCCAGCCTTACAATGTGAAAGAAGAGGTTAACCGTGGAAGGTATTAGCAGATTTTGCCTTTCCTTTGTGACAGAATTCTTCCACCACTTTGACAAGTGCTGTGCAAGCACCATGGGGACTTCGGCATGAGACAGATGACACTCATCCAACATCCTGCACTGGGAGTAGATGAATGAGTCCCTCAAGGACAGATTTTCAGATGCAATTTATACATCAAAATAAGGCACCAGCATCAGCTCAGAATTACACTGAAGCACAGTTTCAGTTTTGAGGGACTGAAGTGCCTCCTTTCAACACCACAGTCTGCAGGCTCAGACATGCTTACAAATACAACGCCAGTTGCTAAACTGTCAGAAAAACTCTGGAGGGCAGTCACTGCTCTCTTTCAATATCCTATCCCAAGCACAAGGGGAGAGCACTTGCATTTCTGATCCCATCTTGGACAGTATGGCCTCCCTCTCCTTGGGTCAAATTTTTAAGGAATTTGCATACCTCAAATGCACCCCCAAAGGAAGCACATGGGAACTTAAATTCAGTGATCTCACTGGAAGAAGTGTTTCATGGGAAATCTTAGATGATTTAGGCTGGTTCTGAATCAGAAAGAAATCCTAATTTTGGAATATCAGCATTTCCACAAACTGGAAATCCCAGACTGTACCTGGCTTCAGTCTTAAATACTCCCCTTACAAAGGCTCGAAAGCAACGCAGAACTCTGAAACAGCAACCAAGGGCAGAGAACAGCCTGCAACAATTATCAGCCCATTCAGCACCTGCACAAACCTTCTCAGAAGAGTAGGCAGAGTTAAATTCACTTCCCCAAGGGCAGTGACAAAAACACCTAAAAGGGGCCCAGACCCAGCATTCCTGATGAAGGGGGAAGGCTGCTGGAGATGAAAGGTAATGCAACCAGCGTTCAGCCTGCCGCCATGTCTCTCTCCTCTTCCACACTGCTCTTGCCAAAAGAGTGGGAATGAAGCAGAGGTACAGAGGAGGTCCGGGCACACAGAGAACATCGTCACTCCTCAGTGAGAATAAGCAGCTCACTGCACCCTGAATTAACTGAAAATGATGGTATCTAAGGGAGTGCCTTGACCCTGGTACAGTATTTCTGACCCTGTCAGTCTGCTGTCACAGGCACTGCTTAAACTTAGAGCCAGTCCTCAGTTTGTCTCCAGTCTGGAATTTCCGTATATTGAGGGGCTAAGGTTTACACATATTATAAACACTTCCTCCAAATGGTTTGTGAGCCCTCACTTATTCTGGAAGTGAAAGAACAATGTCTGTAAAAAATGTTTGTAAAAAAAAAAAAAACATTGTAAATAGTTAGTAAACATGGTTACTTGGGCTCTCACAGACTCCTCAAAGCCTGCTTGGCTCTAAAAAGGACTCTGTCTAAAAAGGACACAACAGGATGGTAACACACCAACACATGACCTTAACACAAGTAAATATGATTTGAGACTGCCATTGCAAGGAAAAAACTTGCTGAAATCCAGAGGAGAAATAAATATAGCTATTAAAAGAATGGCCATACACCCACAAAATGATTACTGTAAAATTCAAAGATTTTGATTTGAAGATAAAGTTCAAGATGAAATCTTTTAAATCTACTATCAGTTCTGAAGAAAGTAATCTCTGGTGGCAGTGGTCCCAGAGGAACAGGAGTCAAGGGTTTGGCTGCAGAGCTGTCCACTGATTTTCAGAGGGATTCAGATCAGCCCCCAAAGAAGCAAGCAAGCACACAGGGAAAAAATAAAATCCAGTCTAAAAGCCTCAGTAATAAAAAATAAAAATGAAAAAAACCCACCAAAACAAACAATATAGAAAAAACCTTCTGAATAGCATAGGCAAGGAAATCTGACGTAACTACTTTGATCATACTCACAAGAAGGCAGAGGAAATATTCTGAGCTTTTTTCACTTCAAACCAACTGTTGATGAATTCAAAATGATGACTCCAGAAAAGAGAGGTGATCACTGTACAGAAATAGGAAATAAAGAACATGGTTTAGCAATGGCATAATTATTGTGCACTCTTCATTTTTATTTGGTAAAGTATTCTTTAACAACACACCTACAAATGTTCCTTGAAGTATGGAATAAAACAGAAAAATCTTGCAAGAGACCAACAAACCCCACTATCAACAGCTCTATAAATTCGAGTTTGACAAAGCAGAATTTGATTTCCCAGAATATCTCAAAGTCACTCACTAGAAGCTTTTTAAGAAGTAAAGCTGATACAGACTAAACTGAACATTCTCTTGTAATTAGTAAAGGACGGACTAAGCAAAGTGTCAGACCTGCAGTGAGTTGTCATAAGAGAGGAAGGTTTCCAGAGTACCTCCCCTAAGGATCTGTAACAACACCTGTAGTATTCAACATATTCATAAAAGCACTCTGCAAAAGCAGATGAACAGTGGGAAGACAAAGTCTGTAGATGCTACAAAACTATTCATTATAATAAAATCTAAAGTCAATACAATGAACTGGGGAAAGAATTCATAGCAATAAATTTCTATGGGCAGACTGAATTCAGCGTTCATAAGCAAAAGTAGGGGGAAAAAACTCTTATATCTGTATACACACAGCAATCAACTCTAAATGAGCTAATAACACTCAGCAAAGACATGTTGGAGTCTGAGGAAGAGCTCTCTGAAAATATTAGCTGACTAGCCAGCAGTTGTCAAAAGGCAAGTTAAGAATCATTAGGGGAAAATGTAGGTTCTATCTAGGTCACACATATAAGTATATGGTGTATCTATGTTTTCAGTTTTGCGTGAAGTTCTGTTTACTTTTTCTCAAGAAGAGCTGCAGTAAGGGACACCAACAATGATCAGAGCTGTGGCACAGTTCCCATCTAGGAGGCTATCAGGAGTACGACTCTTCCATTTGAAAAAGAGGTGATTAAGGGAGGATATAAGAAAGGTCCTGAATGGTTTTTAAATAGTAAATGTTGTTTATTGTTGTACAAGAACTATGATTCAAGAAGGAATAAAAAAAAATATGGAAGATAGTTTCATCAGATAATGAGACGTGATAGTCTGGATGTGACCTCTAGCTTAGAAAGTCCCAAAGCAAAGATTGCCAGGCTCTGGGAGAGCACATAAAAGGAAGGGCCATTCCACACTCATCTGCTTTCACTTGCTTTACTGTGACTGTCTCAGTCAGAGATAGGATACTAACCTAGACGGGACCCTTGGTCTGAGCTGATGTGATGACAATTCTACATTGAACAGATGAAAGCAGATGAGGCAGAGCAAATGAGGTGCCACGCTTATACAAAGACAGTACAACAATTTGTGGGTGATCTAGTGGAAACTCATACTATCAATGGATACCAGGAAATACAGTAAGAATAAGCTTCATTGAAATGGGGTACTTTTTCCCCTGAAGACTCACTGTGCATTCAGCTACCACTTGTATACCACTGGTATACAGACCCACCAGAGTGAAAATAAAAACTGTAAGCTTTCTTCAGAGAACCTCGCAATGGTCCATTCTCTTTAGAGCCAAGGACCTTCACACAGAACATCCTGCTGCCAACAGAGGAAATAGATTTTTTAAAAATTAATGAAGCTTATTTTCAGTAATTTTAAGATCATAGTGTGGGGCCGTTACTTGCATTAATTTCTGTTATTCACTGGAAGCTCAGACTTTTAAGGACTCTTGATGTAAATGACTATTCAGCAATTTCAAAAACGATTTTACAGTCTGGCCTCTAGGTTTTACAGACACCTGTCAGCAATTCTTATTATTGAAAACTCTGGGGTGGCCAAAGCCAAGACTTTGACTTATTCCATTAGAAGTTTCAGTATTAGATTCAAAAGAGATCTTAATCCCCTTTTGATGCTTAGCGTTACTATGCATACATCACATGGCAGAAAAGAGCAATGGAGGAGGATGTCCCTAATCATCAAGGTCTGAAAAGAGCAACCAAGAGCTTCAAGTCACCTTCCTCTCACTGGTTACTCCTGCTTACAGCAAAAGCAGACTGTGCTCTGTCAGTTCACAGAGCCCCAACTCATGAATAGCATGAAAGTCCTAGGTCACTGAATTAATTCAAACTTTTTCACTGATTTGAAAAGCTGACTTTGACCATTTCTATTGTTTAGTGTGCACCACGACTCTCAGCAGGCATAACTTCATGATATTCAGATCATACATTAGGACAATCCTGGGTCTAAAAGTCTTTTTCTGTTTCAGAGTGTTTGCTCTCTTCCAATTGCTTCAAAATTTTTTCAGAAATGGAGACAACCCCCAAAAGATTTTCTTTTTCTTTCCCACAGTCACAAAGCCCTCTTCTGCTATTCTCCTTGTATTTGCTCTGTCCTAAAGCAACATTTTTCTGAACTGAGCTCAACCTAATTTGTAATATCAATAAAGTGATTGAAATATGCTCTCTCACTATTTGCTATCCAAAAAAACCTCTATCACACCACAATTCCATTGTGAGCTGACTGTGAAGGGCTAAGAACAATTTAACAAACAGAAAATTTCCATACAACTTCAACATGAAGGAAGTTCAGGTCCAGGTCAAAAACCAGACTCCATAAATCTAAACCTTGCAATCTAAGAAACATTACTAGGGTTTGGACACATTTTGGGCTGTAATCTTCAGCGGTAAAACTGACATAATTTTTAGTGATTCTTCAGTCCTTTGAATTCCCCTGACCATAAACATTGGGTTCATGTTCTGCTCTCATTCATGCAATGGCATTAACAGCATTGCAGACCTAGGCACACACCCAGCACTGCACATGCAAGCACACAGTGGAACTCAGTTTCCAGCTAACATAGGTACTAGATTCTCAGCTAACATAGGTCAGTATTCATTAAATACTATTTTCGTAACAGAAATGCTTTCATCAGAAGTTCTTGCAAACGCTTTCATCAGAAATACTTTGTGGCTTAAGAAATGAAGAAGTTGTTACCATCTTGATTATGGAAACTAGGGAAACTAAATCACATTCAAGGGCATTCAGAAGCTGACCTGTGACATTTAAATGGGGGTTTTGGATTAAAAGTATTTGCACACACACAAAGAAAAGCATGGTTTCACTGCACTCTACTCTGTTAATGAATTGGGTTCCATTATACCAGGTAGCTTTGAATGGAAATAAAGTTATGGAGCCCAGTTATCAAAACTATGTGCTGCAGGTGCTTAATTTTATCCAATAGCTCAACAGGTAGGGCTGTGACAAGGTTCAGATCTCATCTCTTCTTGCAGGAAGTTTAGTCTAGATCTTTCAAAGTACACTCTAGCACTAGGATGTTCCACATCCTTTCCTACCATTGCTGGCGCTAAGAGTATAAGGGGAACTGTAACATACTGAAGATCCAGCTAGCTCCGTATCCTGTCTCTGGCAGCAGCAAATACCAGATGTTTGGGACAGAACATAAAACAGGGAAAGCATATAATAATGCTTCTCCCAAATACTCTACAACAGCTTGTGATTTCCAGAATGCCTGAGTCAAAGGTGGAATCTCTATATTTACTGATCTCCATGGCAGGTTTTTTCCATTATTATTTCCAGTAGCTGCCAACACTCAGCAAAATCCCATAACAGAGAGTCCCACAACTTAATTATGTGAAGATATAGCTCACTTTGGACAAGTGATTAAACCTTCAGACTGACACTAGGACTTAGCTCTGCCACTTCCCAGCTGAAGGCTCACTCACCTAATGCACATTTAGCTGTGGTATGCATATAGGAAGTATTCCTCATTGCATCACATATAATGGAGCAATCCCAAATTATCCAACAGCAAGGTGGTTAAAAAGATTTTTGGAAATAACACACCTGGGTTTCCGTCCCAGTTACATATTTAATCATTTAAGAGATTAAAACATCAGTAGGAGAGAGTGGGAGCACCATAAAGAATAGCTGGAAAGTGCACCTTACAGTTCTTTCGGACAAAGGAGGTAACCCAGTCTACATAATGGGTTCTGAGTTAGTAATCTAATAGATAAAAGAAGGATTCCTCCCTCCAATCTTTAAAAATAGCAAATCATTTCACAGAATCACAGAACAGTTCAGGCTGGAAGGCACCTCTGGAGATCATCTAGTCCAATTCCTTGCTCAAAGCAGGCTGCCCAGGATCACGTCCAGATGGGGTCTGAATATCTCCAAAGATGGAGACTCCACAGTCTCCCTGGAAAATCTGTTCCAGTGTTGATCTCTTACAGTAATAAGATTTTTTCCCTACATTTAAATGGAATTTTCTGTATTTTGTGTCCCTTTCCTCATGTCCTTTCACTGGGTACCATTGAGAAGAGGATGGTCCCATCTTTTTTGTCGTCATCCCTCCCATAGTTTGCAGAGTCACCAGGTGTGACAGCCATAGAGTGGCTGTTAAACTTGAATCTCATTCCAGTTACAGCTAGGAATTTTTACCCATAGATTTCAGCATTGGCTCTTGTGCAAATTATTTTTTTCTATTGAGTCATGAAAATGAGAGCAGGAAACCACCTTTTAAAAAAAGTTATTTAGGTGAAGTATTTCTTTGTTTACCCATTTCTTCCAGAACTCCTTTTCTGCTTTAGATTTTTATGTTGTGAGAGTTGCCATGTTTATTTACTTACGAAGATGTTACAGAGGAAGCTCTTAAATAAAACTTCACCTCAGGTGTGCTATGTGCACAAAGAAGGTTTTTCATTACAGTCTTTGGCAAACAAGTGTTGCCAACAGAAGAGAGGAAGAGGAAGACCCAAACTCATCCATTACTATTTAAAACAGGTACCCAAAAAATTTGTTTTCTAGGATGACCTAAAAAGAGGAAGTGTGTTGCCTTCTGTGAACTGCTTGCCTGACCACTTACAAGCAGCTTATCAGTACAAAACATCAGCATTCAAAGTAAATAAAAATACCCCTCATGCAGCAACACACTTCAGTTAATTTAAAAAATATAGTCAAAGCACATTGACTTTGGGCTGAGCACACATTTACATGCTCTGCTGAACGCGGACAGTTTGCTGTACCTGAGCTCGACTTTCAAGAGGACTGCAGCCATCTCCTAGTTGCCAATTTTTCTGTCAGTGTTAGGAGTGCAATACTATCACCAAACCCCAGCTTTCTGGGTTCTATACAAACAGCAGGACAAAAAGGTAGTTCTTACTCCCAAAGAGTTCATTATCCAGGTACAAGAGGGATGAAGCTACCCATTAGAAATTTCTGATCTAATAGTTACTCTCAATGAACTTAATATAACATTATGTTATATATGCTAATATATTATTTAAAAAAGGGTTTCGAGTTCAAGTACCATCTTAATCTCAGCTGAAGAATGACCATTAAGGCACAGCCCACAGATCTTCAAGGAAATACTTTTTTCTTTGAAACATGTAGCTACATGTATATACCATTGTTAGTTTTCAAATGTTATGAAGCACTCAACCATTACCACTTCATCTTTCTGTGGCCTCATTTGAGGAGGATTTCTGTGATGCAGAAAAGTATCAGTAAGTACAGGTTGAGAGGGAGAATGTGAGCTGGAGGAAAAAGTTTCCCACCCCATCATATTTTCTGGTTGAACCACACAGGCTGCATTACACAGAGGGCTGGTAGTCCTGATTGGCCAGATGTGTTCAGGGTCTGGAGGTAAACAGCTGGAGAGAGGAAAAGCATGCCATCAGCAGTGCCTCTTCCAGCCCAGCTGCAGAATGTATCAGAGTTCTGAAGAGCAGGGAGAAAAGAAATCTTCTCCAGCATGCCCCCATCCTTTGCAATTTAACTTCTTGAGGGCCCACTGGGCCTCACTTTCAATCCATTCCCAATGCCATGGATGTAGCAGTACCCAGAAAGGTTCTTCAGACAGGGACTCAGGGGCACCCTGAGCACACCCCATCCCCTATACTAAGCTGCTCAATGAATGTTCTTAATTACAAATTTGAATCAGAGCTTATAATCACGATTGGTCTTTAAAATAAAGCCAGACAGCCATACACATTAGGGGAGAAAGTGCGTGAAAAAGAAAGATTTGTATCTTCCCTTCAACCAAGCTGCTAATATCCTTTTAAACAAGAACTCATTTAACCTACAGTTTCAGAAAATGACATATTTCTTCTCCACCATCTTAAAATGCCAGTTATACTTACGCTGACCTCAGCAGTAGAGCACCCGTATACTTTGGAGAACAGTCACCCCTCTCACAGACACAATAATACTCCCTCAATAGAAGTGAACATCTTTTAGCTGCAATGACCACCCTACACATACAGGCTTTTATTCTGCACGTCTTGGCATGAGACAGGAAAGAAAGAGAACTGCTTCCTGAGGTTAAATACAACCAAAAGGAGGATTAGATACAGCTCATACTGAGTGGAAGTAGATTGCAAGGTCTTTGCGTGGTTATTCTTGAAAGCAGAGGCTAACAAATAAGTGAAGTATGTGTGCATCTGAGATGATGTGGGCTGGAACATCATCCTCAGCCATGCAAATATAGCACTTGCTTCCTTCTTTGGCCATATTCATGCTGCTAAGCAGAAACCATTTGCTAACCACACAGCAGTGGCATTCATATTAGCAGAAAACCAGACTCCTTGTCTCTTCCTGCTTTGATCAGCAGTTACTGACCACAGGAATAAACAGAGGGTTGTGTTCTTCACTTGCTCCGTGCCAGCTCTGCTGTTCTCACATGGACATCAGTGGCAGCAAGAACAGGCCAAGCCTGTCTCAGAATAGCCATTTGTCCTCATGTAAACCTATCCTCCCAATAAAGCTGTGCAACAGCAAGGGAAAGACAATTCAAGAAGGGTTTTCCCCTTTCAAATTGTGATCTGGAAGAACAAATATATTAAAATTTAAAAAACAAAGCTTGCCATATCCCTTCTTGATCATCTGGAGATTGAACATAAGTTCTGCTACATCACTGGCAATGGATACAGGCATGTCTGCTACAGAACATGCTACTGAGGGAAACCATTTACTGCTAATAAGAAATCCCAAATTCCCTGCAAATTCATCGTCCCTTTCAGAAAAGGGTTCCAAAACTCTTGGAGTTCTAATCCAAATTATTAATAATCCATAAAGAATACTGCATAATAATTCAGAAAAGAGTTGCTTGCAGCAGACAGCAAATGGAAACTGGCTGCTTTTAAACATATTTTGACAGCTGCTAGCATCGTTCAACACAACAAATCAAAGAATTTGCTCAAAACAAGCTGAGTAGGGCAGCTAAAATAAGTCTGTAATAACAAAAAGGTTGTCTCTTGTGGAAGCTCTGATTTTCTCGTCTCCTGTGTCTTCTTCAGTTATTGCATGTAAACACACTGCTGGGGTGGGTGTCAGGAGAGAGGGAGCTGCAGGAAAAATTCTCTGAGCTGTATCCTTTCCAGAGAAGTTTAATTAATGGTATTTCTGAGAAGAATTCTGATTGACAGGATTAGTGCCAGCACTAGAAGTTACTATTTGCGGATCCTGGAGCTCACAGCTCCTATAAAAATAAAGCAGTTCAGAAAAGAGCTTTGTGCAAATGAAGGCAGTCCCTCAGCACGGAAGGTTCACATGAACCTCTTCTGTGGCTTCCCTTTGCATGGGTTTTTCCATGAAGATGGGATAGCAAAAAGTCCCTGGAGAACACCCTCCCCCGGGTGCAGAAGGTTTGATTCAAGTTTTCTAGGTTAGTCCTTGGGGAAGGTTTCTATCATGAGCCAAAATGAAACTTGAAGAATGAACGTTCCCAAACTTCATGGAGGGGAACATTTGGTTCCACTTTCTTTGCTTTGGGATTTATTTCAGATTTGTACTGAATACCTGTTTCTTTTAGTTTTCCAGTTCATACTGCCTTCCTACTAAGATAATCTTCTAGTATTCTTCTAGTGACACAGCCCAAAACACAATTTCGCTGCTCTAATCTCTTATAAAGACTTGGGAGAAATTACTAAATTGACCACAAGCATTGTATTTTATAATTATTATTATTATTGTCAAATCTTTCAGTACTAACCCAGGTAAACCGTCTTTTAGAAGGGGTAAAGCATTACATGCCAAAACAAACTGGAAATAAGCCAATGCTGCTCTATTGCAAAAGCAAGGGAAGGACCACAGCATCCCAGCTGACACAGGAAGCACCCACCAGTTTGCTGAACCATCTCCCAGAAACCATGAAATGGAAGAAGAAGAAAAAAAGGTGATTCTTTCCACTTAGTCCATCCCTCTCAATCACCTACCTCCAGACAGATGACAAAGTAATTCAGATACAGAATTATTCCCAGCAATTTTCAGACACTTGATTTGCATCGTACCTTCACTTTCTTGCCCCATATTTTCCCTGCTCTTCTGCTTTCACCTCCATCATGCCTCCCCCACTGTACTCTTTTCCAACTTCTTTGTTGCTCGCTCCTGCTCGCATTCTTTCTACACCTGAATTTAACCAATTTCTTGCCCCAGATCATATTGTCCTGCTCCTCCTACTCCTTATTGCTAGCCTCCTGATATCCACTACCTCTCAGTTTCTTGTCCTGATCCCATAGCTCATCATGACAGCAAACCTTATCACTTGTGGATCTTAACACAGCAAACACCTTTTCGTAAGTAAGGTATGTGTTCAGTCTCACTGTGGTCATTTTGGATCAGGGGAAATACTTGCAAATACTATGAGGCAGTGTCCTGGTTTTGGCTGATATCATAAATTAATGAGAAGTATTGAATCATTTCTTCAGAATTCTGAGAACAAACATTGTAAGGCTCACAGTAGCATCACAACAGATGTCAACCATTCCCTGTATTATGATAGATACACCTTAGCGCAGACTGGCATATACCATCTTATTTATATTTCACCTGTTTATTCATTTCTCAAGCAGCCCACAACAAGGGAAGAGAAAACTGGTCCAGGTAAAATAAGAGTCATCCTAGAAGTTTTTCCAGAAATCTTCTAACAGTCTCAAATCCTTTTTAGGCCTTAAAAATGCTTGGATAACATTATTTCTTCAGATTATAATTGTTCGTGTTGCTTTTCTGGCTTTTAACTGAGGCAAGATGAGCAAAGCTAAACTTCCACAGAAGAAAAATATCATAGTACACCAGAAATGCTGCCACGTATTCAGGAATAACCAATGCAAATAACTGTTTTTTTCAAGTGACTAGAGTATATATGAAAAGCTTGTAAATCACAAATTGCAAAGACTGTCCCTGTAGTAACATTATTGCTGATTAATACATATATCTTCTTCCATGGTCCGGTTCCAGTGACCCAAGAAACCGCTACTTTTATTCTAGCTACTACATTTCTGTCTGGGAATATCTGTAGCTTTGATGCTGTCAGCTCCCGCTGCTGCTGGCAATGTTTATTATGGATGGCTGGTGCATCAACCTTTAAGGCTACAGCATTTCTATCTCAAATTTAATTAGCTGAAAAATGCCTGCAGAAAGTACCAGATACTCCTGAATACTCAAGGGCCTCTAAATGTCCACACAAAAAATTAAATTTTAGTCCACTCAGGAAACCAGATCGACCGTTACAGATGGACATCATCTTCTCCACTATATAAGTAATCAGCCCTGTCATGACATGCTGAGAAATGCATCATCACCCTGACTTCTTCCTGTTCTGCCCCACAGACAGAGGAAATGAAGTTACTGGAAAAGGCAAGGGAAGCATGTATATTTTCCAACTTTTCACCTAATGTGCAAACACAAAAACTGGCAGTTTGCAATCGATCATCTACAGAAAAACCACCAAGGCTGCCTGTCAACCTTCAAACACTACCTGTGTACTCAGTGATACCTGAGCTTTGCCAAACCCACTCCATTTATTTTAATGACCTACAACTCATAATTCAATAGGCAGTTTAAATCTCTCCTCACTTGGCAACCACATAAACAGCAAGGAATGTGCACATTTTTTAAAAAGTTATCCTGGTCACACCTATTACTCTTCCAAAAGGAAGTGCACGCTCAGGTACTGTAGATGAGAATCTAGATGACTGAGCCCCAGCTACTTGTTTAGACTGTTGGCCTTGCTTTCAATGGTAGGAAATATTACATAAAATCCATGTAACACATACAAGCTAAGTGCAAATGATGAAAGAAATCAGCAAGGGAAAAGAGGCCAGAGAGCTGTTGTGATGGAAGAATAGCAGCTGGGAAAACTGAAGTCGACCCAGCTATGTTATTTTTTAATTAAAAATAAACATGGGCTTTGTTGCCAAGGGATTGGTTAGCATTCCATTTTAAAAGGAAAAAAATAAAGGAATTTTGTTTTATTTCACTCTCATTCCCCTCCTAACCTCCCTCCCCTCTTCTTCCCCCTCCTTTCCCCCCAAGAAAAGTATTTATAGATTTTGTAGAAAAAACACGGTCATAAAATTTAGGTCAGTATGCAGCACCACATAGAGCCACCTATTTTTAAGGCATTCTCTTTCTCTCACATGAATGCCTCTTTGATTAAAATTAGTCATAGTATCATTTTCATTTTGTTAATTATTTTGTCTTCAGTGCTGGCCTCCTTGCTAGCTATACAAGTGTGCATGACTGCACAGCCTGAGGCTGTACGTGTGTAAATTATAAAGGCCCTCTTTGGACAGCCCTTTTAATGAAGGTTTCAGACGACCCACATTAATCCTTCCAACAATCAAGTACTAAAGCAGCTTTTACTCATGCCTGGATAGGGATTTGTCCTAGTTTTTATGGAATTTGCTTATGTCCAAGACCACTAGAGGTCTTACACTCTTTCTGTGCAGTCCTCACTTCACAAACAGGAGGGTGAAGTCACTAGCAGAGAAAAACCAAAGAATCTAAGACTCAGTTCAGGTTTTTCAACACATTCCAAGGACTTTTAAAGGCCAACTACCTCATTAGTGCCTCTTCTCCTATGTTTTTCATTCATCTACCTTATACATTTCTTGTGTGCTCTTATCGTGCCTGGCCTCAGAGAAGCTTTCTGCTACAGAGGTCTAAGCCACAGACCAGCCTTATTTGCCATCATATGCAATTATTTCTCCACACTGCTTCCACATCACATTTCAGAATACTATCTTGCTTTATCAGCTCTTACCTTCTCTCTCACCATTTGCTCTACTAATTATTTACATTTTGTTTAAGATGTTTGAGGCCATAATTCATACGAAATACATATCTAGAGGTAGTTGCAATTGTTCTGATAAGACAAATAGGAGCTGATGGGGCAAACCTACTCCAAAAAAGATCAATGAAATAGAAATTTGCTATAGAAATATCCATCTTCAGCTGAGTAAATGTATCTGTTCTGATTGAATCAAATAAAGATCTATCTAATAATCACTCATTGAGCTGACTGGCAAGAAAAAAGAATTCAGGTGAAGTAAAAATAACTTGCATATACCTTCTGCATCTCAGATAAGTACCATCATGCACAGCAAGTCACCAGCCTAAGGGCTGTTCTGGAGAAGGGCTTGCTTGCATCTATCTGGAGTCATTCCAGTTTGCATTTAAAAAGTCCATTGACAAAGGGAATAGAATATTTAATTATTTATTCAGTGCAGAGCAGCTCTAAAAAGAAAAAGTCCTGAACAGGAACAGTGAAGTACAGGATGGTCAGTGCACCCACATTTCAAGAAGAGAAAGACCCAACTTCCACCCCAGCTGCAGAGTGGTATTTAAACCTTCAATCTTGCAAGGAGACCAAGCCAACAGATTAGACTGGAAGTGTCTCTCTGTCTGCTTTTCTGCCTTATGAGGTCTTTCTATGCATCCCATCACATCTTCAGAAAGATTCTGAATTTGTGAAATAACCTGTGACAAAGACAGAAATAATTTTTTACCCAGCTCTGGTCAGTATCTGCTGACTCACATCCAGATTCCTCTAGTATCTGAATCTTCCATTGACTCCAGAAAAAAATTGTGGTTGACCACAGAACATAAGGTTAGCTAACTAAATAGCATAATGCATATTATTTGTGATGCAACAGTAACACAGGAGAAAGGATACTGGGTTGCAAAACATTGTTCTTTATGCTTTGCATATTTTTTGGAAGAGGAAAGAAGACCACATTAGGCAAAGCAGTGTATTTGTTTTGTCTCAAGGACATTGGCTTACAAAGAAATGTTGCTGCAACTAGTGAGAGTTCAAGCCATTGTTGCCCAAACCATATAAAAAAAAACCCCAACCACACAACATTAAAAAGCTTTTGGAACTCAAATGCTATTCCTCATCCCAACCAAATGTAAATAATTCAACAGCTCAGTGACCAACAGTACACAACAGAGAATGACTTTTCTGGGTAATTAAGCATCGAAGCAGAGCTGAAACATTCCATAAATATTAATGCTCTTTTGTAGGAACACAAAATTGTATTCAGCATTAGAAAATAAGGGCTGGAGAAGAATAGCTTGGCACTGGCAGAACCTAAACATGCTATGCTTCAGCCTCCTTGAGTTGTACACTGAATTCCATGTAAGAATAGAACTTAGTTGAATTAAACATGGTCAGAGTCTTGGTTTTATCTTTCAGATGGTCACTTGCTGCTTGAGTCTAACAGTTGCATGAAAATAGAGAAGTCAGAGAGGCGTCTCAGTTAAACTCTTCCTTTTCCAGATAGGGTGACTATTTGACTATCAAAAGAGGAACTTCCTAATTCTGACTACTGAAGGGGATTCTACCATCCTTCCCACAGTATTTTTGCTTTCTTCAAGATCTGCAACAGCTCAATCTAAAAACCAAAACAAAGCAAAAGCTTTGGGAGGTTTGTTCTATTGCCAGTATAATGGCAGGGGCGTATGTATTATCACAGAAATACTGAGGAGGACAGGGAAAACAAAATAAAACTCAAAAACACAAATGGAAGATAAGAAATCCTGTCTAGTAGGAAAGAGTTTTAATAAATCACTTACAAATGACATTAGCCTTTTTATTCAGAAAAGCAGTCATATCAGTGAAGAACCACTCAATGATTCTGTTGTGTTTTAAAAGGCTGGGAGCTTTTTCTTGTCACATGATAACAGCACTATTTTGTCTTTTAAATCTTAGACCAAGAAGCTAGGCCACTAAAAATGCAAGCATGTGCCAAAATGGGCAAAACATTTAAGACCATCCACATGTCCCATCTTCATCTGGCAAGCAGAAAATGGAATGCTATTCACAGCCCTTTGATATTTCTTTGTTTCTCATGGGAAACTAGTTAATGTTGTCTATTGTCAGCTCTCATTGTTAACAACACTCATGTAGAGTTTATTAATTTTATGTCTTGATGCCATTTGTCCAAAGCAGCCTTTCTATAAGGGTCACATTTGGCTAATAAACAGCAAAATATCATATAGACAACAAGATTCATTCACTAGTGGAATTCAAGAAGACTGATGCTTAAATTTTATATATTTTTTATTTTAAAACAGAACCCTCATCAGCCTCAGGATGTCCTTGATGTTTAAGTTGTAGAAATATACAAATCTAAACAACAGTCTCACACTCCACTAATTTTTCCTATCATATAATATATAAATACACAGTCCAAAGAGCATTCCCATTTGAATATGCTCCATCTTCCTTTCCTGGTCCTGTTGAACATCTGGGAATGAGTAGTTCATATGTGAAATTATGCCTACCTACATTCATTCAATGGATGCCAAGCTTGACTTATTTAGCTGCAATGGCAGAGCCCTACTCCATCAGAATAAACGTCACATCACGACAATGACATTAAGTTAGCACCAGTGTAGTTTCATTTGTTTTGACATAAGTCAGAGAGAGGAACTCCGATCTTTGCAGTCCCAATTCTTTTTAAAGTATTAGACCACCCTATCTATTACAATTTGCATCTACTTCACGCAGACTAAAAATAACATTACCACTGGCAGTTGAGTGAAAGAAGCTGACAGAAAGGATAGCTATAGAAAGAAGTCTGCCCTATGTTTTAGATGAAAAATACACCCAAAGACACAACACAGGGAAGAAAAGGGGACATGGAAAATTAAAGCAATGGGAAAGAGAATGTTAAAAACAAAGGAAAAGCAGCAGTGATACAAAAGCAAAGAAGATGAAAAAGATGGGAGAATGGTTGGCACAAGAGAGAATGAGACCAACCTGAGAAGCAGGTACAAGTTTAGCAATAGGCTTGAGCGAGGTCCTCCATTACACTAGAGGCTCAAAGCAACTCTTACAGGTCCTCCAGTTTAAGGTTGGGGCTTGTTGCAGCTGCATGGTTTGACATTCAAGACATTATCACATTATTCTTTTGTATTTACAGTATCCTCAGTGGTGCTTGTCCCCTCTGCAGACACCAAAAAGACAGATGATCTGCAATGCTTGATTTTGCATCTAGAAAAGAGGCCCACACACCAACAGAGAAGGAATCTGTGTTGATTTACTGTCAGATAGGACTGCACAAAAAACCTTATGATAACAAATACTTTGTGCAGCTGGGCTTGTTCTATCTATCTTTCCAGAAACAGGAGATTAAAAATAGATAATCAAAGAAGAAGAAGAAAGAGACAAGAGAGAGAGAGAAAGAACACGGGTTTGAGAAGTTAGATGGCTAGTGTTGTAGCTCTGAGTCTGATCTACAAAACAGCTTTCGTCAAAACAATTAGATTGTTCTCCTCCAAGCCATTCATCATCTCAGATATTTTTCTAATTTTGACTTCAAACCACTAGAGAGCAGAAACCTTCTAAATAATTATCATCTAGGGATTCCTTAGCTGGAATTTGGACTGGCCTACATAATTCCTCCAGACAGTGCTCCTCGACTTTTTCCCATAGACCTTGCTATTGCACTGCAATGCCTGGAATGCCAGCTCCATGCTGCAGAAATCAGCCTTCTGAGCAGTAATGCCAAATTCCATCACTTGGCAGCAAGGCTGTGAAAACTAATAGTATACTCCCATTTCTGTATGTGAGCAATGACTTGTTTCTAAGATGAATTTAAAGGGGAGGGGGGCAACCAAATAAGTAATTATGAGGTTTTCTAAGGGATGTTGGATTAACAGTCTCATAGAATGGAGTCTTTCACTGATCTACAAAGCTAAGAGAGTACTGGTGACAGCAGTGGCAGCTGTATCAGCCCAGTCAGGCGCAAACTGACTTCCAGTTAATGTCTGGCTACTTTTGATTTTCCATCCAGGGTGCCAGAGTGGGACAGTAGCTTTAGTGATCCTTCTAGTAGCAGGCCACTGATTCCATACATGCCATTGCCCTCTGCATGTCTATGGGAAATCAAAAGAGCTACATCCCAGCATGAGAGGAACATGGTTGAAACTCCACACAGGGAAGGCTTCAGGTAATACACTATCTCTTCCCCTGGCTAGGTTTGTATGGTATTTTGCAATACACAAGCACAAATATATTCCTAATCACTTTTAGTCAACATTCAATCACAGTAAAGTTTTTGTTTCTATGACATGCATATAATTTCCCATAGTTTTCAGTCTTACAATAAACCTATGAAGAAAGGAGTAATTTCTGTTCTCATTTCTCATTTTACAATAGGCTGATCGTAACCGTACATGGGGGCCTCCCGGTGTATCAGACAGTGGACCAGCTTTTTTTTCCTTTTCCATTTGGTTTCCTTTGGGGGTGGGGGGTGTGGGATGAGGGTGGCAACTTTCCCTGAAAGAAACAAATTCTTCATTTCCTAAAAACACAAAACTGGTTTCCGTCAAATTCTTTCAGTAGTATTCTCTGAAAAGGGAGAGAGGGAAGTGAGAAATGTGGCAGAGGATGATAGAGGATGATAAACTGCTGTCTTCCCTAGAAATAGCAATTCTGTTGCTGTTGACTTCCTTGTTTGAGCCAGAGCCAAAGCACACATGCGGATTGAAGGGCCTCTTTATACATTCATAAATTATATCCAAACCATTAAAAATAATGGGAGGAAGAAGAAGAGAGGAAGCTTCAGACAAGCCCCAAGTATTGTCTTGTTCTAAGCATACAAAACAGTAGCAGTATCTTTGGTGCCCTATTAGAACTTCAAGTAGGATCACCTGTGCTTGATAATTGACCAAACATCTGTGAAGATCATACATGGTAAAAAATCTCTATATGGTTAATGTAAAGACCAATTTATCAACCCCCAAACTGCGCAACTTTCTTACTTCAAGATACAGCTAATAAAATTTCAGACAAGCATTCATGAGAAAGCTGAAAAATTGTGTATAATAAAAAATTTCTACTTATATACCACAGTCTTAAGGGTTCTTGCCTCACTGGGATTCTTGAAATCAGGACACAAAACTTAAAAAGTATCCTCTTATCTACTTTCTTCATTCTTTTAAAGAGGAAGGTATTCCTTGAGTGCATTCAGAAGCAGTATGTGGTATGTACATCTACACTCTGACATGAAGTCTCAAGTCTTCTTGAACTATTTGCACCTCTTCCAGAAGGTGTCCATGGCCTAAGACTCATAAGAAGACCAGCCAAGTGCAAACCAAGCTCTCCCAGTTTTAAGACAAACACTCAAAAATGAATGCATTCTCAGGGGTGCAGATATCTCTGTGGATTGAGTTGTCACTGTTTTCAAACACCTGCCTCAATACAAAGACTGTTTGGTTGAACATAGTAGCTTTGTTTGCGCTCTTCTGGTGCCCCATGCATCACCTCTCTGGTAACATGTCCACAGCCAAGTAATCATGGACCACACCATCTAAGTAAACTTTCTTTCTAGAGCAGAAAAGAAAGAAAGAAGAAAAAAAACCCAACCCCCGAACAAAAAGAAGCACCACAAAAAAATTCACCAGTTCAAAGTTCAATCTCGCCTTTACAACTGCAGCCTTTGGCTAATATGCAAACAGCTTCTTCTAGGAAGAAAAAGCTGCTCTGCTTCAATGAGAGGTACAATTCTGAACAGATGCAGCTAAGCCTTTACAAATCCCTGGGTAGACATAGTTATTTCAGCTTGAGAGCTCAGAGTGTGACTGAAAGTCCAAACACTTTGAAGATGACGTAAATCAAAGTAGCCTATCCTTCAACATGGCAACTTCCCCTACTTGGAGTTCCTTCCACTGAGAAAATGGATATAAGCCAACCTCCCAAAGCAATGCACACTGTTCACTAGATCGTGTGAAGTACTGTTTGGTTTTGTTGGTTTTTTTAAAGAGAGAAAAAGGAGCCTTTTTTACTCATGTCTGCCGGTACAGCTTAAAAACTTGTTATAATGACATGGTGCTGGGTAACTACTTGACTACAGAACATAGAAAGTCAGCTTCTTTTTAATTTAAATGCAAACGGAAACCTCAGCACTGTGGTATAAGGGAAGTGTGGTGACACACGACAAGTACTCTTGTACCCACAAGCATATGCCAACAGTGGGGTTTTCAGTACGTTTGATAATAAGACTGTACACTAAAATAAAAGTCACGTGAGATTTCTGCCTCTGCACTTTCTGCTACCTCCCCCACCATTCATTAGTGCATCAGAAGATTAGCTCTGTTCCCTTTGGGATATCTTTATGTGCCCCATGTGAAGGTGGCCAGCCCAGCTACTTGAACAGAAGTCATTTCAAGAATGTAGGTAGTGAGGTACAACTGAAGCACCACTCAGCCTTAACGATACAAACTACCATGGCCATAGCTGCAGCTGGTCCTCCCAGAAGAAGAAATCCTGGGACCACTCTGTACTAGCAAGGAACTACAGCATTGCTCCTGTTAGATTGGCATGAAGCATAAGAACACCATTTTGATTCTCTTCTTGCAACAGTTCCCCCCTATTATTTCCTCTACTATGAAATACCCAACACCACACAGACAATACAACATAAGAGGCTTGTCACACGCTTTGCACAATCCAAAGACTGATTTTCAGCCTCCAGATTATAAGTGAAATTTGTCAACGAGACATAATTTGAACTCCATTTATATACTAGCATCCCCACTGGGGGTATAGTGCTCTATGCATTATAATATTCATTCCTAGTAAGTAAGAGAACAATCCCTGTTTATGCTTACAGATGGCTGCATCAAGTAATCAGACATTTTAAAAGAGACCAAAACCAGGGTAACCATTCATAGAACCACGTTGGTTGGAAAGGACCTTTAAGATGATTGAGTTCAACCTACTTCACCAGAGTAAATGCGGACAAATTCTCAAGAGTTTTGTTCTGGATGCAGAAATGTAACAGAAAGCAAAACACAGGTAACGCTAATATTAAAAATTAATAAACAAGCTACTGAGAATTATCAGGGTTCTAGTCATAAACAGTTTACAATGGGATAGAACATATTCTTTAAACAGAAATCGGCATGTTAATGGATTTAGTTACCATGACTAATAAGCAACACTATTTTCCACATCATTCATATTAGTAACTTTACTGTAACTTCCTGTGATCACCTACTAGCCCTTTAAAAAAAATTTTGGAAATAAAGTACTAAAGTGGTCTTAATGGACAAACTTTGATCACAGAGCCCTACAAGAGGTTCTTCAAGATTGCAGCCCACTCTTGCCTTGCTCTCAAGCTCCAAAATAAGTTCTGACAGACAAGTACTTGGCTTGGCCAACATGCATGTTCCTAGGGAGACACAAAATACAGATTTCCGGTTTTCGCCATAATATTTGGCCATAATAATGCCATAAATACAAAAAAAAAAGCCATAAATAACAGTTAAGTGCCCAAGACTCTTAAGTTTTAATAGTATTTAAGTACCTTGTATCTTCGAAAATTTCTTTGAGACTGTCTATTGCCTTCAACAAAGACTGAAAAGAATCAGGTTTGGATAACTTAATTTTCACTCCCAGCTACACCCGTTTACATTTAAAGATGACATAACACTCCAAGCATGGGTAAAGTAGACTACTTTTTTTAGGTTATTTTGAGATCAGGAGAGCAATGGATGTTGTTTATCTCAACTTTAATAAGGCTTTTGGTACTTGTCTCATAGCATATAACATCTGTATAGACAGACAAAGAGATGGATTTAAAACTGGAAGAACTGTCAGGCCCAGAGGCTTGAGATCAGCCTTATGAAACCCAGTGGGAGGCCAGTCACTAGTGGTGTACACCAGGGTCAACACTGGGACCAATAATGTGTAACATCTTCATTAATGACCTAGATGATGGAAGAGTCCACCCTCAGCAAGTTTGCAGACAATATAAAACTGGACAGAGTGGTTGATACACCAGAGTATTGTGCTGCTATTCAGATGGACCCCAACAAGCTGAAGAAATGATTCAACAGGAACCTTATGAAGTTCAGCAAAGAGAAGTCAAGGAGCCTCCATCCGAAATCCAACTGTACACAAGCATGGGCAACTTACTATAGCTGACCCTACTTTGAGCAGACGGGGGTGGACTACAAAATCTCCAGAGATTCCTTGCAACCTCAGCTGTTCAGTGATTCTGTATTTACAGTACAGTTTCACGATAACTATAAACTCATACACGTTAAAATATATGTAACACAAAAACACAATGTGCAAACATACAAACCATACTATCTTCCATAGCATAAAAGTACAACAGGCCAGTTCCTTAGGTCGTAACTTCTCTGTGGAAACTAGTCCTATGTATTCCAATTTACATCAATTGAGGTTATGAACAATGCACATTAACAAGGTTTTGTTCTAAAGAATAAGTTTCAATGGTACCCTGATAAAAATACTTCTGTCAGAACAACTATTTTTCACAACTCAGCATCTTACATGGAACTGCTCTAATTACTGCCTTAATCAACATCACAACTTACAATACAACTTGCAATTAACATATGGTAAATAGCATCTGCCAATTATACTATCATGTGCACTGTACATCTGATTCCTGTTTTCAATGGAATGCAGCTATTTGTGCTGGATCTTGTCCAGGGTCTCTGCTTTGGCCTCTAACGCTCTTTGGATGAGCAGCCCTCAACTTTCTGCTGCAGTTAAGTGGAAGACAAGATTCCTGCACATATGAATTAGGTCATAGATATGAACCTTGAAAGGAGGTTCATTAGTCATTTTTAGAGCTCCACTACTTTAAAGTAGAAGAAAATAAATCACAGAACACATGCACTTCATCACTGCATGCCATCATCACAGACAACAAAGTTAAATCTGTATTAATTGCACATAATCCACCATTTCTCCCTTTGTTCCCTGTCCATCCTTTCCCTTTCCTTTTTTTGCTAAACTTCATGGCCTAGAAAGAAATATAGACATTTTATGTAATTATTCAAGATCACATCTCTACTGTTGCTGAGTATCTTCTATGGATGGCTAAGGATTCATGTTTTCCAGGGCCACCTATAGCTGCTCAGCATCTGTCAGGACTGGATGATTTATCTTGACAAGTAATTAATCAATTTACTATTAATGATCCCTTTCCTCAGATGTGCCACTTTCTCTAGGGCAAGGATTATAGAGTAGCAACAAGTGACTGATTCAAAGTTGTATACACACATAGGCTAAAGGACTGACTTGCCCTGTGCTCAGTTTTGCACAGAGCCCACAGCTTCTGCTCCATCAGATCTGCAATACCCAAACACACAGTGCTCAGCAAACCATAGAGCAGAGGTATCAGATGTGACGCCCCCTAAACCTCTTGCACATTAGAAAAGTACAAGGCAACTAGGAATTCTAAGCAACGACATGATCAAAGCATGAAGGAAAACTGAGAACTATCTTAAAAGTCAAAGTGTTGCTTTGACTTTTCAAAACCAAAATCATTCAAAGGAACACACTCCAAATTTTAAAAAGCACCACAGAAAGAGTCTCTACTTTTACCTTCCTCAATAACTCATGCTTAGAGTCACAAAACAACCTTTATCAAAAAGATTCCACCACTGGCATGGGTAACAATTCTATTTAGGGTGCCAGAGGAAAAGCATTGTAAGGAGACAACCATTTTCACCATTGTCAGTCAAGCTACAGAAAATAGTTTGAGCCTTTAAAAGACATCCTTTTACCAGCAAAAGGGAAAGCTGTGACCTAAGACTCAAGACAAGACTTCTTTGCCTAACTCTGTCACACGATTTGGGGAAAGGTTTTAAGGTGAGATTGGGGGCAGGAGTTTGACTCAGTGCTGCTTCTTCCCCTCCTGCCCTTTGATTCCCAGCTGGTGAGATTTTAAGTCTTGAGGTCTTGGAATGCTTTTCAACATAAACAGTGCTTGAGCTCCTCACAAGTGTGGTATAAAACTATCAATACAGATAATAGAAAGTGGTTTGGTTTCTTTTCTCTGGGATAGATTAAATGTCAATAGAAAGTCAAAGGCAGCATGCAAAATTTTCCACACTAATCTACTGACTGCATGTTGCAGAGTCAAGGTCCATTATGAGCAAATGAGGCTTTGCTTCAGCGTAATCTATGTAATGCACATAGCAAAGGTTTACATGCAATGTTCCATCATATTGTTCTTGTTGCTGTCAAATATAGAAAGGGAAGAAAATGGAAACATAATTCAATGAAGTCATTTTCCTTCCCACTTAAAACCTCAAGCTGGGGTGATGTCAGATTTCACAAGCAAAACAAGTTTGAGTGGCAGCAACATTTGAGAGGAGGAAATCCAAAGGAAATTATGTTCAGCGGTGCTGATGATTCAACAGGCAGCATCCCTACTGCAAAGTCCATAATGAATCCAGGTCTTTGTGTGATACGTGGTTGCTGGGGAGCTTTGACTTACATAGAACAGGGGGGAAAGTGCATAAGGGCTATACCCTCTCCCATGCCAAACAAACCCTGAAGAGACTATAAGACTGGTTCCCTTACTCTCAAGGCATCCAACATCCTGCTGATACATAAAAATCATACTGGTCTAGTAACTGCTGTAATTTCTGACAGCTCTTAATCATCTCTACTAAATTATGAATCATGAATGAATAAACAAAGAAAAACAGCCCTCAGGTCCCTTGCATTCTTTTAGTGGAGTACAAATAGGAAGGGTGGGCATGGGGTCCAGTTATGCTGGCATTGTGCCAGTTGGGATGCTGCTTGTGCCAGGGAATTTCTCTGCAGGATAGCTGTGGTTGGGTTTCATCCTTTTTTGCACCAAGGGGACAAGATTGGGACTGAGAACATAACCCTCAGTCCTGACCCTTCATCACCGCTGAAAGTCCCACTGTAATTTTCACAAGAGTAGAAGTGCTTGGGAAAATTAGATTCAAGTTCCCCTCACTCTACATCTGCTCTGTAGATTAAGATGCATGCATACCTTACCTAGGCTTATGAGATCCTGCATACCAGGTTCATCTGGCCATATCAGAACATAGCTCTGCTGCCTTCCCCGTTCCTCCACGTAGTCAAGTGGGCTTTAGCAAAAACAGACTGGAGAGTTCAAGACAATCAAGTGGAAAATGCTTCCCTGTCATTTTGCTCTCCTTGCTCCTGACTTGCTACCATTTCACATGCCCTACTATTCAGTACAGAAGCCTCCATTTGAGGTAGGATTTGGAGAGGATGATGGAAAGGGGACAGAGGAAAAAACTGACCTATTTTTTCCCCTTGCATATGACTTTTTAAGACAGACAGGTGAGGAAGGTACATGGCACCTTAGCTGATGTATTAGCTACTGTCATTTCAGGGTAACTTTAGACTTGGAAAGAAATGCAGCAAGCTTGAACCACATTAAAGACCTGATTTAGCAAAGTGCTTTGAAACACATGCTTACAGTTAAGCATGTGCCTAAATGCTTTGCTGAATTAGGACCTATGTTGGTAAAAGGGGCAATTGATTAATGGCTTCTGACAACCACCAGAAACTAATGAGCCACAGACCTCCACTTTTTCCTCCAAATGACTGTACTTAAACCCAAAGGAAATTTCATTATGGAAACAGAAAACACTTATAAATAAATCATACATGTCTCCTTTGCAAATATTAATTTTTATCTGCATTTAGTGGTAAACCCAAACTTCCTTTTGTACAGTAATCGGAGACAGTGCCATTTGCCCTATGTAACTGGTTACTCATTCAAACCCATAAATTTCTTTCTAGAACTGCATGGTTTATGGAAAGCTCTGTGAACCCAGCTAAATCAACCATGAAATATGCAACATCCAACATACTAACCAAAAGGTTGCCTGACTGCAACAAACTTCAGGATTAATCACACCAGCACTGTACGATCCACCTAGAAATTAAGAGTTTGGTAACACAACATGCTGAAACCTGCTTCTTGCTGAGACACGT
Source organism: Ibycter americanus (assembly GCA_035590275.1). NCBI lineage: Eukaryota > Metazoa > Chordata > Aves > Falconiformes > Falconidae > Ibycter > Ibycter americanus. Next base: position 22,942,593 of record JAVJGI010000060.1, read on the forward strand.
TACAGGATCAGATCTCAGGGAATTAACACAAGCTATTCAAGCCCTCCCACATGAGAGACGGAAAAGGTCCAAAACATCAAGAGGATAACCTTGGTCCTCTAAGATGCAATCCAGTTCTCTATTTGCCAAGCTGTACTCCATCATGGAGGTGTTTTAACTGGCCATGTGTTTTAGCTGACTTCACTTTATTTGTATTTAGAGACAAGAAAATCCTGTGACCAAGGCATATACATAGGAGCCGTGACATTCAGGTCTAATGTCAACCTTACCTACACATTATTAAACTACTCATCTTTTACATCTTAGCACCGTTGTTATTGAAAAGCACAGACAACACTGTCAGTATGACAACAGCAATCACTTAACATTAACACTGTGAGGTCCTGTTCTAACAGATAAAGTTAGGAACTTTAAGATCATAAATTACGAAACAAGGATACTAGTATCTTATGAACGATAACAGTGAGACCTCAGGTACCTAAAATGATTCTCCTTTCTTCCATTTTTACATGTGTATTTTAGTCATCTGAACCAGATTTCAAGAGTAGACATATGCTATATAATGAAAAATAACATTAAAAATATATTATTGGTGCCACACAGCAAGACTTTAAATGGGTGTTTACAGTGCTTGAAGGACAGAGATGGAAGTGGCCTTCATATAAAATGATAACTGCAAGCAGTTTCTTTCTTTCACACATTCTTTCTTGAAAGTGCACTAGTTAACCTGTAATTCTAAGGATAACTAAGGTAGCTTTGAATTCATAGCTGGCTGACCAGTTACACTTAGACTGAGTTTTCACAATCACTAGGTTTGTGCACAAACATATGACCAAAGCCTGCAGATCTGATCATCTGTGATCCCATTTTTGTCCTATTAGCTTATGGAGTTTACACTAGCATTACACCTTTGTACCTGTTCTGTGACTGCTTTGCGAGCAAAGGCAATACGTAATCCACCAAAAATCCTGCCAGTATAAAGTTAACCTGTCAGTTTGCTTGCTAGTAACAGGAATCAGCAAAGAGAATTTGTATCACAGTTGCATACAATGTTTGTTATCGATTACTAGGAGCCCTAATACACAATTTACTTCATCACTGAACACATCACTCTTGTGAGATGGGGACTTCAGCTTCCATAGTTTTATTTAAATGTTTCTTGAATATCCATTACCGTCTTTTTGTAAGAAACAAACTCTTAAAAAGGCATCTCTGAGGACAGAAGTGACACAACTAACATGCCTGAGCCTTGGGGGAATGATCAAAACTTATCAAGTCAGTGGAAAAAAATTGTTTCAGTTCCCTAGGTTTGGATCAGATCAAATATGCATGCACTTGAACAATGCCCCGGAGGAAAGGGTGGGTAGGGAAAAGGAAAACACTTGATTTTTCTTCATAAGTCTACACAAATAAGATATTACATTACTAAATACATGCTCAATGTGTTTACACTCCTGTTACACTGTGGAGAGGAAAACAAGTATTTACCTTTGCACAACAGGCTGTTACCAATACATTTATGCTAATTCCGAGCCTGGCTCAAAACCTACTTGAAAGCCTATTTCATGTTTCCATGAATCTCAATTAACATTTTGTAAATATGCATAATACACAAATGGAATTTTATTAACAATACCTAGCACTCAATTGAGGTCTACATCCATGCCACAGTAACATGCACAAGATATTCCTAGGTTCAGACAGAAAACTTTCAGCACAATTTCAAAAAAGACAGACAAGGTGGTGAGCTTAAAACATATGTCCTTCTTCATTCAGTGCATGGGAAAGTTTGAAACAGAATTTATTTCCTATTCCTAGGACAACATAAATCCAGAGTGTATCAGTTATCACCCCAAGAGGTAAATTTTGGTATTTCTAAAGGTGAATACTGTAGCTAGGCAGTCATCAACACAAGGAAGTTTATCCTTTTAGTAAGTCTCTTCTGAGAATATAGGCCAGATTCAGCTTGACCCACACCGACCCCACAGAGTTGCATCACAGACATCTGGCCCCATCCATCACAACCACACCTGGGCAAATAATGTAAAAAACTTGTATTCTTCAAAGGATTAGAGCCTTTTCTCTGCTTGATTATAGTAACAGACCCATTGTGAACTCTTACCATTATGGTTCATTACAATAACAAGCTCAATTTTACATTTCTTTAGCTTTGTATTTCCCAAGCTTTTTTTCTCTACTGCAGTGATACTGACAGACACTCTATTTCATTCCCCCTCTCTTTTACAAAGTAGAAAAAGCTGGCTTGAATAGAATGAATGGCTCTGTAGCATTAAAGAACATATATGAACCTTTCCCTGCAAGGCTGCTATTCTGAATTCAGCACATTCAAACCATGGCAAATGGATGCTAGGAACTGATAATCTCTTTCTACTAATGTAGATGTTCTCAATTTACTACTTTAGGGGATGTATGTGGTAAGAGCTGTCCTCTTCATTAACGATCATCTGAGCATCTAGGAAACCTTCAGAAGGCCAGGCTTGAGAAGCTCTGGATTATTGTCCCAGTGCTATGGCAAATTCACTTCAAAGACTCCAAAGTCAGTCGTGGGGTAGCAAGGAGGATTAGAGGAACAAGCACCTCACCTTAAGCTGTTCATCTTATATGGAAGGCACTTGGCTTCCACCCTAATAACACAACATCTTCCACAGGACTCATTCCACTTTCAACAAAATACGTTTGCTCTTCTGTCATAGTGCTGTCTCTTCATTCTCAAGATTTCTAAAACCAGATATTAAAAATTAATATGAAGCACACCCATATGTGTTGAAGAAACTTGGCTTCAGATCCATCCTGCTCTCCCTAAAGTGTTGCTCTAACTGCTGTTTTAATCACTTGCAAAATCTCGTTGAAGCATTTCACACGTGCATTTCTATTTTCCTCATTGCTCTAGGACTTGCCTCCTTATTTCAGCCTACTGTTTTTCAGCCTGGCCTATCCTGTGAAGCCACTTGGTCATGATGTGACTGAACATATTAGGTAGCCCAAGTCATTGATCAAAAAGATCAAGATTCTTCTTTGATGTACGTTTTGCTATTAATAGCTTAAAAATAACATATAAGTTGGAATTGCAAGTGAAGGCACTATTGACTAACATCAACATGCAAAAAACAGGCAATTTTCAGCCCTGAGCATTCTAAACTTGCAGGCTAAATCTCTCCAAAAATCATGATAGTGGTTTGGTAATTGCTTTCACAAATGCTAGATAGTGATTTACTAAATGAGGCAGTAATTCTTAGTTCTTAAAAATAAAAAGGGGAAAAAACCCAGCACCCAGGGCTGATAATGAATCACTGTAGGAACAATGTCATATGGATGGAAATACAGCAATTACAAACAGAACTCTGTTCCTCTCAAGTACTGGTCAGCTCCTGGCTGGAATTCCATGTCCATCTTCAGGTATACATCACTTCAGGAAAGATGTGGGCTAATTGGAAGAGGGCCCAGAAGGCGGCAACAAAAGTTTTCAGAGATCTGGGAAACATGGTCTCCATGGAGAAGTTGGAGGGTCAGGTTTGCTGAGCCTAAAAGACATGGTAATTCTCCTCACATATATTAAAGAAGAAATTATAAACTCTTCATATCCACTGAGGGCAGGACAAGATATAATGTGCTTAAGATGGAGCAATGGAGACTTGTTTTGTCCCTTGACACAAGCTATTTCCCTACCAGTTAAGACACTTGGGGAAACTGTGTGAAGAGAAGGATAATTAAGCACTGTTACAGGTCAGCTGAGGCAAACTGTAAAGCTCTGCATGGGACACTTCCAGAACAGAATACACCACTGAAAAATTATTTAAGTAGTAACCTCTGGTTTCAGCCAATAGAATGGACTGGATTACTCGTCAACATTTTTTCTGGCCTACCTTCTATATTTTGTAATACTACCTGCCAGTTTCAGCGTAAGTGCTATATGTGTGTCTTCAACAAGTACAGCAGTAAGCTGGGGCTCATCAAAAGACCACAGGAAGGAGGAGGAGGTGCACAGTCATTACCTGCTCCACAGAAGCACTTGCAGAGAAAGATTCCTAAGGATTCAACTGGCAAGTCAGCATATCCTCATAGCCAGAAGGCATCAAAAATCGATGACAGATGTAACAAAACCAGAACCCAAGATACTTTTGACTATGGACATTCTGTTAACCATAGCTAACAATCAAATCAACATACAAACCCCCAATTTAAAGCCAGATCAGGATAGCTGTATAAGTATAATGAGCTCAAGATGCAGAATACTTTTTGCCAAGCATACGGTTTTAAAGTCCATTAATTCAATTTCTTTTCCTTAAAGAAAAAAAATCTGAACCTGAGAATTTAAAGAGGTATTTTAAAGAGATACAACAGACAGTTACTAGCTTTGACTTTCACTGAGCGCCTATTTCCCATCCTTGAAACTCTCCCTCTAACCACTATTATTTTCACTTTAATTTCTCAACATATTTAATTTGCTTATAAAATTCCTTTTCCTATTATTATAGAGCTCTGATCTGTTATTTTTGTTTGGATCATAAGTATAGTATCAGTGATACCAACTGTAGCTGCTGTTCCACCAACATCAGCATTCTGCCTCCAGCAGTAGCTATGAGATACTCATAAGAACATGTAACAAATCCACAAGTCTCCAAACAAATCTGGCAATAACAAGCAGGATAAGACAGGTGAATTCTTCTTCTGAATCCGTCAGCATTCAGTTTACACTCTGAAGCATGAGATCTGCTTACCTTTAACGTCACAGGCACATCTACACATTTTATTAAGAGTCATAAAACAAAATCTTCTTTTATATTCAAGCTACTTAATCAAATTCTTGGCAAGATGATTAACTAAAATTCTGGAACAGATAGGAGGGGAGGGGAAAAAAAAAAGTAATAGAATGACTTTTCTCCCCAAAACACAAGTAGATATATCAGTAACATTAGCTCACTCTGTTACGTGCTGCAGGCATATGGAAGGAAGCATACAGAAAAAGCAATACACAAAGCAACACCATAATTCTGTCCCAAGAAGAACACAGGTGGGTCATAATCTATCAGTGCTTCAAAATAGCTGTCTTTTATACACATAAGACAGGAGGCTGGATCCAGAACACATCCAGATCTCAGCTTCATACTGCTGGCTCACCTCTAGGGAAAAAAAAAAAAAAAAAAATCAAACCCAAAAGTCTCCTTCTGGGTTATTTAGAAGTTCACTGAAAGCTTTGAAGTTTGGGTCCAGGCTGTAACCAGCTCATCCAGACTCACGCTCAGGCTTGGGAAAAACTTGAGTTCTCTGTAACCCCAGCCAACCCAGCCTTCCTGCTGTCACAGGGATATTCATTTCATACCAGTGAATCCTTTAGCAAAGTCACCTGTCCTTAAAAAGGGACCAGCTCTGAGGGTTTGAGACCCCCTTAGCTCAAATCAAAACTGTCTTTTGCCTGTATCAGAGTAGTTAATATTTAGGCCACCATGGGGTTTACTGAGACAGCCACTGGAAGACCTTTCTGGGACCAGGCTCCAAACCCTGTCCTCTTCTAAACAAACTGCGATCCCTAGACAAGCCAGTCCACATCTCTGTTCCCTCTCTGCACATGCCTTTTTTTGTCTATTTTAACTTGGAAACACTTCAGGCAGGAACTGCATCTCACTAAATATTCACATAAATGGAGCTGAATAGTGTCACTGACATACAAACACGACTCCTGATCAAGCATATGTTGCCTAATCTGATTCTGCCATGTCAGATTCTTCCCAATAGGAAAACTGAGGTATGGAAAAAACAAGGCATCTTGCTGAATTCCTGTGTCTTCTCACACAGCTCAATCCACTAGCCCTGTCCTGGTTGTTTAGGATTAAGCCGAGGAAAGGTCCACATGCAGATGCCAGCAACAACTGGATTAGTTGTGGTGCTGAAAACAATCCTATGGCAGGAAGGATTTCTGCTAAGGCTGCTCAAAGCCAGCGAAAACATAGGCTACACTTTCAGCAAGTGTAGTGTGGGTCACTGTGGTTTCTGTGCCATGTTACCCTGCCACAATCTCCCCTCTTGCTGCTGAGAAGATGCTGTCTTTGCTCGTAACTATCTGTATTTAAACTATGCCTTACTCTAGTCAAATACAAATTCCGTACAACTTTTTTGCTTTCATATTCTTTATATGTTGTCATTTGTGCTGTTGCTTGGTTGTGATGTTCTGTTTGCACATTCTGTGTGCAAGCTGGACAGTGTAGAGAGGAGACATTTAGATCCAAATCAGAACCTATTATGTTCTTCTCATAGTTAAAGTTGGATCAGAGTTCAGATGAAACAGTGCCAACATCTTCAAACTGCTCTCAGAAGATTTTAGCTGGAATATCTTCTGGACGGTAGCTGTTCTTGGGAAGTCCACTCAAGGCCAAAATTCCGTAGAAATGTTTCTTGCAAGAACTGAACTACAACCCTACAGCACAGCTCCTTTCTGTACTGGATCTAAAATGGGAACCAACAGAAGTGTTTTTCACTACCCACTCCCCATTTCCCTTCAGTGAATTCAGTGCTGAGGCTGCATTTCAATCTGTTTTGTCTTAGTCTGATGTGTTGTGGGAATGCAGAACGCAAATAGTCACCTAGAACCTCCTCCCTCTTGCCCCAAGAGCTCATGCACCTTTGCACACACTCCTTGCACTTTTCAAATCTTCCGCTCACCTTTCAGTCCTCATCCACAGCTCCAGTCTATGACAAAAGCCTTTACTGGGCAGCAACTTTCACACAAGTGATTTTGTGATCTTTCAATCACCAAATTCTATAAACAGCTACATACAGTGAAAAATTCAACTATCACTAAGACATCTTTTTTCAACTATGTTTATCCTCAGCCACCTCAGAGCATTCACTTCCAAATATAAACTTAGCTTACTAAAACTATAAATCATGGATGTATTTGTAAACCTCAGAGACCATTACTGCAAATTTCTCAACTCACATAAGCAGTACTAGACCTGACTAAAAAGACTGTCTGTAAGTCAGCCTGGGTCTCAGATATGTTACGATACTCAGAGAACCCTTCACCAGGTATACACCACCAATAAACACCAGTTCCTCACAAATTAACATCAACTGGATGTTTCTGCAGTGAAAATGTCACCAGCTTTTATCTGACAAAGATGATGGGCAGAGGAGAGTTGGACAAATCTACCTCCAGCTGCATCTGCTTCATGCAGCAGGGTGTGATGCATTTTTCTTTAATCCAGTAAATCCATACGCTGTGCCAGTGAGATAATTACCAGCCTGGGTTCAGAAGAAGCATTTGCGACTTATCATCTACATGAGTTCAGAGTACATGTAAAAATAATGTTTTATTTTCTCCATGCTCCAAACCTAGCTCTGGTACGTTTTTTTGATGATATTACATTCATTTTGCACTGATATAAACACACCTAAACAAAAGACAGGCTCACTTCCACTTCCAAGTATTTTCAGCTGATTGTATACTTGCTTGTGCAGGTCTCAAAATAAAAGTCAAGAGCTGGGCAAAACAACAAAGCAAATTTGGACATGTTAAAACCATATTCTCAATGGATCTCTAGTGAACTTTCCAGAGGTTACACTCAATATAAAGTTCACTCTTTTCATTTGATCTAGTTCCCCTCTTCTTTTAGCAAACAAGGTGACAAATGATTATGCACAAACAGAGTTTTTAATGATAGCCCTCCTCAATTTCCACAAGCCTGGACAGCATAAGCTTACAGGTCATTTAATGTGGTTTGCTGCAGCCTTTTGCCCAAATATTTTACATTTCCACTTCTTTATGTTTTCCAGATCATGTACAAACTTGAACCTACCTTCACAGCAGCCTTACCAAATGCAGCTACTGTAGTGTTATCCTCCTCTAACACATACAGACATAGGGGTTAAGAAGTCAAACAACTCGCGTAAGACCAGACATATCAGCAAAAAGCAGAGTTAGAACTCAGGAGATGATTCCCGCCTCCTGGCCGCACAGTCCTGTCTTTAGCTACAAACCACGGGCATGGCTTCAGCCATTTTTGCGTCTTTGACAGATGTTACAAAACTTTTCACAAGCAAAAGGCTCACAGGGTTTAAAGTTGGCCTTGTTTAATCCTGTTTCTTAGGAGTACAAGTCAAATAATGCATGATGTAGTAGCAGAAAGAGTCCAACCAATATTAAATGAAATACAAAAGGCAACTTTACAGGGCAGAAAGGTAATAACCCTTACATAGCTCTGTGGTGATCACACCTGGAATACTTCATTCAGCTCTGGAGAACTCATTTCCTGAATGACAATAACAACCCAGGGGAAGATCACGAGAGAGCCATAAAAATGTTAAGCAAGCAGAGAGGGACTGACTTACAAAGAGAGATTAAAAGAGCTAAGGATGCATTGACTGACTAAATCCTAAGAAGGCGACGTGACAACTGTCTGCAAGTATTAGAAGAGCATTAGCAAGAGCAAAGAATCATTTTAGTGAAGCAGGAGTTTACAGCTACAGAGACTAGTAGCAAATTAAAAATTATGAAAACATTTATTGATTAAAAACGTCATTTTAATAGCAAAATATACCAGAGTATGGGGTAGACCTGATAATGTGCTTAACCAACACTACTGCTTCTCAACTTTTTGTCCTTTGCAAACACAAAAATTGTTGGCTAAATCCTGAAAACACTCTGTTTTGAAATTTCAGGTTGAAAGCAAGTTTTGAAATTCCCCCAGTGGAATATTCTATCCTTGGTTGGGGAAATTGCAGAGATCCTTAACCCTGAAGCAACACAGACATGTCAGGCTCATTGCTTTTGCACTACCCCAGGTATAAGCTACAGCTCTGACTAGAAACTCCCTGACACAAGTAGACCAGCCTGCATGTACAGACGATCAATATCCCAAACGGGGCATTCACCAGTGGCTCCTGTCTCTCATCTAACTACCCTGAACAATCATGAAAATAAATGCCAGATCTTGCTCTATTTGACTTTGGGATAACTTGCAATTATGATGGAACTAAACTAAGTATCTATTATCTTCTGTTTCTCCTCTTTGTTTTCTCCAAGAAACAGGACCGGCACATGTGGAGCTTCTCGACAGTCCATCCGAACACAAAAGGCTCCCTCTGCCAAACTCAAGCTAACCTTGTTGCAACAGTTTAGTCACCAATCCACTTGTTCACCTGGCATCTCTGCTGGGAGCTACCAAAGAGAACAGGTATACGTGTGCCTCCGCCAGTCAGGTTCACTGCACTCCTGTTTTTTGCCTGAATAACAGCATAATATTTAACTACTGGGCTTTTACTGGTATTTGATTTACAGAGTGATCAAGATCTATGGATGGAAATCACAAGGGAACCACAAACTTGTGTCATAACAATGTTAGCTTTGGGAACGTTTGTCTTGGGAAGTGATTTTTTTTTTTTTTTTTTTTTTCTACCAAATTTTAACGACAATTTTTAAAGGTTTCTATTTGTCCTATTTTATTAAACCTGCTAGTTCTTAAGAAAAGCAGTGGCTGTCTACTCCATAAAATACGAGCACAAACAATAAGTACATCAAAAGTCTATTGCTGGTTGGCCAACTTCCATATATCCTAATATGGTTAAGAAAATGTTTGACTGGAACCCAGAGCAGAGCGCCAAACTTAACAGCTCTGCAGTAAGCAGAGTGCCCCAGAGCCCTCTGCTCAGGCTCACTGTAATTTCAGTTCGGTGCAGCTACCACCTCTTCACGTGAACTAGACCATAATTGTACTTCTGCACAGTTACAAAACCCAGACACTTTTCTTCTCTCTCCCTTGCCAATGAAGATTAATACTAGCTGCTGTACACGGCTTTCAGAGATAGAAGCTCACTGGAGTGTTTCCCTTCTTGGGCTAGATATATTAAGGAAATCCTGGGTATCCCGAGGATATAAAAGAACATGCACTGTATAAGGCACTCTGCATTTGCGTAAACATCCCAGAAAGCAGAGGTTTTAAAGGGCTCCAATACAAGAATACTCTTTGTATATCTACTGCTAACGTACACATGAGAGGTTTTACAATATCAAATCTATATGCAGGGCAGGTATTTTCCTCATTATCCATCTTGCTGTTACAGCCATTTAGGAAATTTGGCAAGGCACAGATTGCTTCCCTGCCTCTGAGCCCACTGCAAAATAAACCTTGCCCACTTGTGTTATGTATTTGCATTTCTGTCTTTCAAATTTCACTGGGCAGCAAGTGGTTTAGGATTTTTAAAATAGTTTTAAAAGGGTGACAAAGCAAATGAATTATATTATCACAGCCAGCCTTGAAGTCACACTTCAGTCCTCTCACTCTTTAACTTAATGCCACTGAAATCATCGTGAAGTCTGATAACAGGGATTTGGTGACAGAGAAAAGTGGATTGTTGAGCTTGTATCAGTGAATCAAGTCACTTTAGGCATTAAAAGAACAATGATACCTTGATTATGCAAAAGGCTTAGCCAGCCTCTCCCAGATCATTTCCTATGAGATCATATGCAGACTTGAAAACAGAAGGGACTGGTTTCAGGAAGCTTGGAAGCCTTTTATGGATTATATTAACAAGGCACAGGCTGCTCCCTAAAACTGATTGTACATCAAATTCCATTACGGCCACATGCCCTTGGTTGGAATGCCTTTAGCATATATGACAGTACTAACAACGACCAAAAAAACCGCAGCAATTCTGTCATGTAATCCCTATGACTTTTGTTTTGGGGTTTTGGTGTGGGGGTTTTTTGAGTACAAGTATTAATGGTAGTTTTCTGGGTGTAGATAGCACACAACAGGTTACAATGGGATCTCTGTTAGGGTCCCTAAAATGTAAAGCATCCTACAGAGTTTAGCCACAACTTTGCACAAAGTTAAATACCTGTCTTACATAGGTAGGGAAAAAAAATGCTACATTGCAAGATTTTAGAATGATACCTAGTAAATACTAGGGGCCAATTTTGATTTTTCTTCTCCAGTAAGTACTAACAGGAAAACATATATCTACACAAAACCACATCAGTGCCTGAAAAATACTAATTCGGTGGTGGCTTTTTTGCTATTTGAGGTCTTAGCTAAGGCGTTTACTACCAAACACATTTTCCAGTTAGTTTAGTTACCATAAATTCATTCTTGATATAGAAAATTAGAAAGCAAACCAGCAACTGCACTCCTTTTCTAAGAATTAATGCTGTACATTTTCTTATTTTTTAGAATTTTACGTCTCGATGTAAATTTTAGATTTTACATCTCACCAGGAGGTGATACATACGAATGAGGCAGACGCCTCGCATGCACCAGGAATACCATGTGGTTCCAGGCAGACCCGTGAGTCTATAAACACAACTCAAATGCTGTAACTCTGTTTGGAAGTGTCAAGGCATTATGAAGGATCTGGCCTTCAGCCTCTTTAGCAAGGCTTATGCATCACTTGGGTTTCATGTTAACTCTTTAGTGATGCATGAGTTGCATGCTGAGCTTTATAACACCTGCACTGTAAGAAGCTGAATTCCACTGTGGGAGGCAAACTAATCTGTTAATTGCATTAGCTAGCATTTTCTATTTATTAGCAATGATATTAGCAGAGTTTGTTCTCAGCTGAAAGTAACACATTTTCAAACAGCAGCTCTGAAAGAAAAGTAATACTCTTCCCTTCTGTTTACACATGGGGGAAGAGAGGCATGGATAAATGCAGTTACCTGCCCAAGTCCAGCTGGTCGTTCAACAGCAACACCTCTTGCATCCCCGCTAAGTGCCTTCCCCTACTGGGCTGCACTTTCTCCTACTATCTGCACAGTCCTAATGCTAATATAATCTGCATTAGTGCTGCCGAGGCTGGAGAATCAGAACATTTAGAGTGAAGATTCCCCAGTGTAAAACTGTCATCTCCTATTAGAAATACGACACATTTTTGTTCTTGTTGGTACTGAAGAGAAATAAGAGGCACCTAAGCAGAGGAACAAAAAACTCACAGATTTATTACAATTATTTGTTAATCTGTTTAACAATAATGCTGTTCTCTGTGTCAAAGAGGATGTGACAAGTAAAGACAACTGTTGCCTTTGCTCAGTTTGGGGAACAACCACCCCGATACAATCTCCCAGGAATCCATCCTTAGAGCCTTGCCCATCACTATTTATAGCTGAGTAAATAGTAGATGATTCACATCTTTTGCCCTGAAAAAACAAGACCTTTGGCCTTAATATTTCTTTGGAAAGTGCTTCAGAGAAGGCTGCTACTCTGCAACAATGTTTCCTTCCATTAAAATTTCCTCTCAAAATATACGGCCCAAAGGAGGGACACTTAGACCTCAAATATACCACAAATATGGACAAGTCTGCCTGAAGGCATTTGGAGGCTGGGAATTTGCCCAAAACATTATCCTTACAGAATTAACCAACTCTCTGTTAGTAGCATAGTTAATGGCCTCAAAAAATAATTTTACTCTGGCATACTTTTGGTCAGGACAGCTCACCAATTACATATTGCATTGTTTTCTACTCCTTAAGGATTAATTATTCCCAAGGACTGAAACTGGAGCCTTTACACTTCTATGTGCAAATAAAAAGTGTTTGGAGCTAATACTGCCCAACAAACTATGACTTTTAGGTTTCTATTACTCCTGCCCTTACCCCCAGCTTACCCTGCCTCTCTTTCCCCTTATGTCCTGACACAAGCTGTGATAGCCAGAGCCCAGAAAAGCAGGCAAGCTACAGCTGACCGCACAAACTCAGTATGCGCTCTGGACTCTGCCCTGCTTGGGACTCTTGGATCTGCCTGATGAACACCAGTCATCATAAAAGACAGAGTAGAAAAATGGTGCGAGACTGGCAACATGACTCAACGGCAAACCTGTATCTGCTGTTCACTTACTAATAGTTAACACAGACACAACAGCCGTCGGTTCTGCCATGTATATGACCATGACTTCTTGGGACACTTACAAAACACTACCCTCACGGGAAAAGTCAAGATCAGATCTGTGATATCCCTCCTCCAAGACACAGCCCTTGACAGTGGCCAGTCATTTCAGAGAGGTGTTCAGCAAACAGGGTAACAATTCAAAGCAAGTCCTTTCCTAACCTCCTCATTGAGGCTGGCTTCTTCACTTAAGTTTTAAATCTGTTTTAAGTGTTTTCCTTAGTCTTCATTACTGTAAGTCTGTATTAATTAATACTATTGTATTAGTATTTTATATAAATGTCCTATCCTTTTGGATCAGTGAGTTTGCTATGCATGACATCATAACCTCCATCTGTGTAGTCAGAATGATGGAGTTCCCTCACTTGAAGCAATTTGTGCTGAACAGCAATTATAAAACAAGCGTAGCCTGGGAACATTTATTAATATTACCACTGCTTAGCAAGACTCCTATCAAGTGCCGCAGCAACAGCCTTTTGAAAGGCAAATTTCCTCCCACCTGGCAAGCAGAATTGTTTTACATGTCCCTATCAAACTAAAACCAGAACACCTAGGGAATATAGTAATTGACTCTACTAACATATTCAGCAACATTATTATCTTAATGACATATAATAGTCTCCATATTCATAACCTTTCACCAGGATAAAGACTAGTATGGCTGTTGAGCTGAAATTATTACCTCAGTCTCTACCCTGTGTGTACAACTGATGTGTGTGTGCAAAGATGACCGCACGAAAGTTTAATGACAAAGACTAATTTAGGCCTTCTCAAGGGAAGAAATGCTCCCTTCCCATTCAGGTAATACCCAGGGACAACAGGAGCCACAACATAGAAGAATTTCTCCAGCGACTCAGAGAGCTAGGTTACCATGCACATACTTACTCATAATCCTTTGCACACAAAACACTAATAAAAGGAAACATCAAGGTGGAAGACTCCTAAATACCCAAGCAATTTCCAACAGTCAGTTCAGTCAAGGACTACCATGAAATATCTTCCCAATGTGTTAAATTAAGCTGAATACTAACCACTAGAATGGCTTCTTTGAAACTCAAGATGTGGTGTGGAAACTAAGATAACACTGAAGTGCTGCTCATGACAGCAATCGTCTCAACTGAACAGAAAATATCTCCAGGAAAAAAAAAAAATATGTATATAAGCATTAATAGCATATCTCACCAGGTATGATGCCCCTGAGCCTGCAAGATGCTGCCTCTTTGGCTCCCAAGGGATTCTCCGAGTAACCAAATGATTATCACAGGCACTGGAAAGACAGAAGTGTTTATAGGTGGGAATGAAGAGAGCAAAGGCAGAAGAACTTTACAGTAAGGGTGATCTAGAAAGCTGACCAGATCTCGGTTCCCTGCTGCAGTTGCTAGGTACTATTGCATCAGTGACTAAGCTGACTTACAGGTCCTTTCCTTTTTCCAGTGACGACTCGGTGAGGAAGAAGAAAACCTCAGGTGAAAAGGGGCAGACTGCACTATGCATCCGAAGTCCTATTAAGGGAAAATAGTTGCTTCCACTTGCAGGGAAAACTGCTCCATTCACCTGATCCTGCTGCCGTGACTGTAACCCAATCACAGTGTAATACAATCCTGAGAACAGCCTCGGAAGCATCAGCTTCAGAGTGAGAATTTTAATAGCCAAACTGCACTGATTAATATGGAGCCAAACCTGATCATGTCCCCATGATTCACTTCACAAAAAATATCTGAGGGAATTCCCTATTTGTTTTGGCTGTAGACCAGCATGGTTCCTTGATTGCTAGCTGCCGCCACTCAAAGATGCAAAAACACTCGGCTATTTCTGCATAGCTGCTGGAGTGCATTTACACAGTTTTTGGTGACAGGTTGTTTGTCTGCCTGTACATGTACTTAGCCACTTCGTGACTGTTACAGTGGTAGAACAGCCACTTCTGAGTAACAGCCAGAATAAGTGATAACAGCTTGGGTGGTGGGCAGTGAAGACTGGAAATTGCCTCCAAGCGATTCCTCAGCAGAACTGGAGGGAATTCCTGGGGGAATACTTGGAGTAAAATAAGCCCACTGGAAAGATGCTCAGGGGCCCTGGTGGTTCCCATCCCCTTTCATCTACAAAGGCAGTAAGAAGACAAAACTTCCAAATGTCTATATACTCAAAAGACAAAAGGCTTGTATCACAAGTTCCAGAGAAATGTTATTTATCTGTTAAGTCAGGTGAAGTAGTGTATGTCAGAAATGAGCTGGCTTCACAATCAGCCTTTAATTACACAAATACAGTTTATCTTCCCTGTTGTCCATCTAATCAACACAATCAGCAGATGTGATTAAGAATATTCATTAGATTAACTGGCTTGAGGAGGCAATTTGACAGACCTCTGGAAAAATATATCATGCTTTCACAAATGACACTGCATTTTTTCTAAATCCTTAAGCAGTAATGTTGAGGGGGCTAGGGGTGGTGGTGCTTATCTTAGGGAATTTTGAGGGGTTTGTTTAATTTTATACTGCCTGCCAAACAAGGTCTTATGAAGACAGAATGCAATGGGATGGTGGGGAAGTCAAAGTCTCCACAATACATACAGTACTGTGCCCCACTATGGCTAAACACAACTTGTATCCCATTTTACAAAAACAACACACACCTTTGTTGGCCCAAGAAGTACCGAGATGGAAAACCACAGCTGTGTCCAGCTGAGGTGGCAGTTCCTACAGGAAACTCTACTCTGGACCTTCCTAAGACTGCATCACAGTACGGGCTGAAGAGATCCACTTTTTCTGAGGTCTGCCAAATCCAGGAGGTCTAGTGAAAGGAATACAGATTCTCTCTGAGCATTGCAGAGATCCAGGTTTCTGTACTATCACAGCCTCAATAAAACTCCCAATTAAAGCCAATAGCAGTTGAATGTTCTAATCCAGAGAAAAATCTAAATCTATCTTTGCATCAATATAATGCAAAACTGCTCCAGTCATTAATAAAATCCAATGACTGACATGCCATCCAGAAGTCATGTAGCTACATGAGGTGAGCCAGACGATCCAGTTCTTTCAGTTAGGAATTCAGCTTTTACACTGCTCATCCTACATAACTTACTGTAGCCATGAAAAAAATAAATACACTATGATTTACATATGATGAGGAAAATAAAAATAAAAATTCAAAGGTGCAATATAGTAAACAGCATTAAATTTTGTAACATCCTGACTGCTGAAATATTTCAGAGATAAAGCTCCATCAAAGGTGGGCATTAGTTGAATCAGAAGAACATCTCATTTCCATTCTAAGGCTTTCACTTAGCTTTCTTTCCTGTGATACATTAACAACAAGTCATTCTTAAGTGCTCACATTCACAAGGTACTTAAGCATGCTCCTCACCAACCAAACAAGATTACTCGCCTACTTGAAGTTAGGCACACATTTGTTGAGGCAGAGCCAAAACATACGTGTACACACATATACCTGACCAAGGGCGTGTTTTTCTTTCCCGGGCTGGTTTTATTCTGTAGTCCAAAGCAGAAAACCAAAAAATGAAACAAAATAAAAATAAATCCATTATGCCACATCCCTTCAAGAATTCCTCAGTGAAACAAAATTAATGAATATATTTTACACCATTTATTTCCTAATTGCAATGATATTTTCCATGCATAAAATCTTTATGTGTGCCTTCAAAGCTATCAAAACTTGAATCATCTCCTAAAAGGAAACAGTAATGAAACATCTACGAAATGAAAGACTATGAATGAGTGAACACTAATGACTAGGCGGGAATTGAGGCAGAGAAGTGTTTTATCCACTTGTTGATATACTTTTATACTGTTTTATATCATATAGCCTGCAAAATATCGAAGTCAAGGGACACCAACAACTAAAAAGATTGTATAAAACTAATCTATTTGGTTCATTCTCAAGCAATCTCTGGATGACACATGTAAAGAAAAGCTGAGACAATTATTTTGCACTTCTTTCCTAAAGGAGGTCAAACTATGATACAAATGGATATACCTTATTATTTCTTTAGTCCTTCATATAGATCATCTCATCATTATATTTACTTACATACTGATCAACTAATTACCAGATTGGGGGAATGGAGGTATCGGTACCAAATCCAAACAGTTGTGGAAATACAAGCTTTCTCTTCCTTTTCAGGTTGTCAATACTATCTTTCTTTCATAATTTCATCGGTAAAGATAGCTACTTCTTAACAGAGAAACAGACCATTTACATTTTTATAAACAAACTAAAGCATGTTTTTCCATTGCTCTTTTCCAAGATGAAACTGCTCTCTGTAGGAAGGGGAAAACAATCATTTTCCGAAAATAAAGTCATTACAGCTTAGATCACAAGGCATTAGTCTAATATTTTTGAGAAATTCCTTCCCTGCAATTTAACTTGACCACTACAACAAGCAAGATGGATTCTGTGGGTTACTTTTGCATACTGGAGCAAGCTCTATGTAAACATGGTATAGCACTATAATTCTTTGTAGATCAAGCAAAACAACCAAGTATACATTGTCTATCTCTCCCCTTCCTCAAAATAAAAATTAATGGTACACTGCAAAAGAATTTGTAAGTTTTCTGAGCTATTCCTTAAAATGTCGAGTGCCTGTAAATTGTCCAGATTGACATAAAGTGCAACTTTTTAATGGTTTAGGCCATTTTGATGACATGAATGAATGTGAGATCTCACTCACTGTTACATTGCTACTTATTTGATATCAGGTCAACCCAAGTGATGTGAGCACAGGAGCTGTAGAATCAGGCCTGAGCTGAGGAAGATGACCTGCAGGGCTTCACACACATCCCATTTCACAAAGGTGGGGGTCTACTGACTGGTCCTTTCCCACATCAGTAAGTAGTAGGGTCAGGATGTTACATGCGGATTGGGCATTGGGTTTAGGCACCATAGTCTCTCACAGCAGGGCAATCCTGGTGGGCCTGTTCCGTGGTATTAACTGTGGGAGCACTTAGATGGTAGAGCTTCCATTAGCAAACAAAAACCATGGCACCACAGGCTACCTACTTCCATTCTCCTGGAAAGGGCTTGATCCTTTTTTCTACAACCTAAATAATGAAACAAAACACCTTACTTCATGGCCACATCCATGAAATGCCACACACTTTGAATTTTTGTTTGGCCAGAATGCTGAGGACAACTGCCCCCATTATGGCATAAACATCTAAATACCTATAGAAATCAAACTTTGGTTTCTGAACATCTTTGGAGCTCTGGCTCAGGGCTATTAAAGCAGGAGGCATGAACAACAGCCAAGCAACTCATTGAAACCATATCAGGTATGGCGCTGATTCAGCGGAAAGCATTATATTGTACTGAATTACCCTGCTTTCCAGCAATTCTGGCTGCAGAAATTCCCAGGGATTACTTGGCCTAGTTCAGTATTCAGCTCCTGAGATCAAAAGACATCAGAACCCAAGTGGATCTGGGCTGCAGACATTTTAAGGGAAACAAATGGCAAAAGTATCTTTCAGTGCAACCAGCAACACCACCTTCCACTTATGATCACCTGAACAGACAACACAAAAACCACCATCCATCACAGACAGCAGTTCCTCTTTAATGTCCTAACAGCAAGCAACCCACAGTGCAGAATCACACCTATACAGAACCACATCTGAAATGCTCAGTAGGGTAGCCATCCTCAGATGCAAATTCCCAACTCTTCCACCTGATCAGGCTGAAGACAGAAATGTGGCAGAAATGTGCAATAGTTTCAGCTTATAGGCCTCTCGGATGCTTTTGCAAATCTCCCTTAAGAAGTCATCTTTCACAAGGTTTTTACATATATATACATATATATGTGACTAGTTAAAGTGACATAGTTAAAATGGCAAAACAATAATTCTTCCTGCCACAGCAAGGTAACTTCTTTTACACTTTTATCTTACCTATTAAAATAAGTGCTTTAATTTCTCCTCTAATAGCATGTAAAAAAGAACTAAAGCAGTTCTCCCTGTTACTTGAACTAGAGTAGCACTTCTTTTCTCACAGTATTTTTCACCACTGATGGGAAAAAGCACAGGTAGCCATAATCTTGCCAGAAGTACAGCTTGTAGTCTGTTTCATAACTCCAAAATGAAGCTGAATTTCTGACAATTTGTGTTACCAATAATTTGATGACAACTCAATGTGTGATACTCAACAGGAAAAAAAGCAATGCAGGTTATCTGTTGTTTCCTTGTCAGTGTACAAAAACCATAGCACATGCGTGATTGCTACATGTATAGGCAGAACCCTGTTCTAAAATCTCTGATCAGACATTTTTGGTTAAAACTCCCACCATTCACCCATTTATCCTACTGCCTCTATCAATTCTGGTATCAGTCATCAACAGAAACATTTGAATTTTAGAAAAGAATGGCTTTTTTGAGGATCCTTAAAGTTTTTCAAATATTTACTCCAAAGAAGGTCGTGTCCTATCTTAAATATTTTCCCTTGACATTTTTGTTCCATGTTTTTCTTTGTAGAAGACTGAAAGATAGAGATTCTATACATTTTTGTGGGACAACTGTATTGGGCAGCCAGCCAATTCCTAAGCCAATATCAGCAGTGAATTTAGAGCTCAAAGAAAAGAAAACTCTGAAGAGACAGGGGTTTATGGGAGGGAGGTTTTGTTTGGTTTTGTTTTTTAAATCTGCAAAGTTGTTTTTGACAAGATTGTCATCAGGCTCACAAAGGAAGAGTGGAATTTAAAGCATCATCTGCTCTGAAGGATCTCTAGCACCCAGTCACACCATGCTGAAACACCTCACCCATACTACAGCTCCTGTCCCTGGGGTTATTCCTACTTTGGTACACACGGGCTGACCTGATGAGTGCTCCCTGCCCATTTAAACTGACCATTGGTGGTCTCGATTATGAAACACAATTTTTACTTCATTCCTTATTTTCTTAACTTAGTTCTCTGGAGTTTCAATCTGTGCTGATATAAGGAATAAAATACAAGCCAAACAACATTTTGCCCAGTCTGAGGCACTGCTACAGTGCTGAAATTTAGCCTTTGTTCATAAAAACACAAGGGTTTTGAAGCAAAGGTTGTCTTACAGGCATCAGTAGAACAATTATAGTTCTACAACTGGAAAATACACTGAGCATCAAACACTTAATTTTAACAAATGCTGTGTTGACAGCAGGCACCCAGCGTAGCTGCAGGACAGGCAAAGAGCTGGATGGGACTGAAGGTTGTGTCTGCAATACGAAAGCACAACACTGTCACAAAGCTGTCAAAGCCATGCATCTAGCGATAAAAACACATCCCAAGATAAGGCAGCAGACTGATAGCAAAGCCTTACAACTTGTTGCTCCAGAGTGAGGAGGACAGCTAGACAAGCAGATATGGCAGTGAACGCACTGAAGACTGAGTGCTAATGGATGTTCACACTCTGGCTGAGCACGCTTTGGCCCTCAGCTGATTCCCACACATTGCAAGTAAGGGAGCCAGCAACGAGTCATTTTTTCTTAGCATAGCTCCTGATCAATCCTAGCAGCCAAGCATACACATGAGCGTGCAGGATGCACTCCCTTGCCCGATGCTCTGTCCTTTGTCACATCCTTGCACAGTAAAAGGAAGGCCCATGGGGCAGCATCTCCCCACAGTCAGCAGGACCGTGACACCCCCTGAGCATGCTGCACTGCTGCCAGTATCCCCCATCCTGCTTTTCAACCTCTAGCCAGCACTGGTTCAAAGCTAAACATCAACTCCAGCAGAACAGCTTCTGTAGCGCTTCCAGCAAAACACAGGCACATGCCTTTCTACAGACTAAAACTCAGAAGCAGGCAGTTCTTCCCTTGTTTGGCTGCTGGAGATCTGCTGCTTTTAAAGCACATGCTTCAATTTTTACTCCTGTTTCTGATAGAAGCATGATTCTATGCCAGCTAAACATTTCACAGAGAATCCGGATCATCCCTGAATCATTCCCCATACGATTAAAGGTACAGTTTTAGAGTTTAAAGATTTTTTTTTTCTTTTTACCAGTAGCTACAGTGTAAATCATACCCTCCTTTATGAACCAAGGAGCTTCTCAAATGATGCAAATTTCACTCTATTCATTTCAGACTGGTATGGTTCACATAACTGATTAATGAAATGTTGGGAGATCTCACAATATGAAGGTGAGAAAGACTCTCTCACAGAATCCCACAATGCCAGGAAAAATTCAAAGGCAGGCTCCTACAGCAACCAGAAGCAACTCAGACACTCTTCATGCAAAAGAGGGCAGCATACAACAGACATTTGTATTTAAACAAACCAGCAAATAGTGTCTTGGGAACAGGGGATGGAAGAAAAGAGTGACAACTTTTACTGGAAAACAGAACTAATGAAGAAAGTTTGAGACATTTTAGTTGAAACATGTTTGGGGAAAAATATTAATGAGCCATTTGAAAAAGATGCAGCATTTTTTGTTGGTACTGCGTTTTTTATTTGGTACAAGCCTAGTTTATTCCACAGATTTTAAGACATGTTTAAGATTCCATAGGTTTAGCATTACGTCACTAATGGTTCATAATGAAATTCCAGGCAGTAGCAAAAAAAGAGATTTAATGATAGTACTGCACAAGATATGGATATGGGGCCCTTTGTGCAGATTTACTGATAGGAATGTTGAATGTGGATTAAAACAACATACTTGTCTGACTCACTTGTGCACGCTAAAATGTTGTGTGACAGAGCACAAGCTATGCTGTTACTTGAATCTCTTCTAAAAAGTTAATCTAATTCTGCCCTTTGCTGGATTCTTCAAAAGATTTGTCATTTGCTACGGCTCTGTTATGCCATGGACTATTGTAAAAAGTATTTGTCCTGGTTTTGTATCCCACCCATCTCCTGGATGGATAATATTTCAATGGTTTTAGTGGCACGTTTGATACTAGCTGGACTGTGAGATTAGTGCCCTTCAGAGCACAGCATGACATAGTGGACAAAGCACTCGGCTGGCATCAACTCCAGTCTGGTGCTGTCACAGGAGTAATTTTTCTTTCTTGTGCTTCAATTTCTCAGACTGACAAAAAGGAAAACAATGCCAAGCTCCTTCATAAAGAACTTTGAGATCAACACAGAAACAGGAATGCCTGACAGCTTGATCTTAATGCCATTTTACACTATAGAAGGAAGGTATGTTTTAAAGATTTCTTTCAAAATAAATAACAAGAAAGCTATTTAACATCTTACTGCTACATAGTGTTGAGAGTTATTGAGAATAACCATCTATTCTCTGCAGGTAGATAACCTGAGTCCAGGAAAGATTACCTACTGGAGTCCGAAGTGAGATAAACTGGCACCAGTGTATAGGAAATTTTCTAACCCAAAGACATTCACTGTAACAACATTTGCTTTGGGTCTACAAGAGAGTTTGATATAGTATCTCAAATAAATTGTTGCTTTGTCAGTTCCCCAACAAATAGTTCTGATTAGAGTTGTTCAGTTTCATGTTTTTATGCCAAGGGCAGATAAAGAAAGCAAAATGTTGCTGAAATACTGAGGGAAAAAGATGTCTATGGAACAATATATTCAAAGAACCACCTTTACTTTAAAACGCAGGAAGGGACTATGTTGCCAGATCTGTGACAAGTCATGAATAATCCCAGGCTGACATTTGAGGACCAGCATTAAAAAAACAAAAAAAAGAAAGAAAAAAGAAAAAAGAAAAGTGAATGAACTGCTGAAAGTCTCCTCCTTTGAATACAACAATGTTGCTGATGGGTCACACAGGATCCATGTTGCAAGCAGACAGACCTGAGCTCACAGCAGCTTCTTCTGTTAGGGTCCTGACAGTGCTGATGAGATTTCCACCAAATAAGGTGCTTCCACACAGTGGCACACTCCTTACCATTGTGGATGCTCCTTATCATTGGGTAGTGGGGGAAGCACACAGTCCAGCTTGTTAGAGTGGGCTAGATCCTGCAGCTGCCCAAGCTCCCACAGAATTTAATTCATGTCTTGTGTCAATGTCAGCTAAGTATAGTACACAGCTCTTCATTATTTGGCTTATTATATATATACATAAAAGAGGAAATAAGCCAAGCACAGTAAGATTTCTGCTATAGAAAAAGGTGTATGGATGTGCATGAGGACAACAGAAAGGAGAACACACTAGACCTCATCTTTAGCTCTTTAAAGGACACACTTTTAAATTTTGGTTAAAAACTGATACGTAAGAGAGAAGATATGAATCCTCTCTTAAGCTTATAACTAGTGCCTTGCTGTTTTGTGCAGTTGAACACAAACCTCAGTATGTTTAGATGAATTTTTTCAAAAGCTTTTAATGATTTTGGCTGCCTGTGTTAGGCTGCTGTAAGAGCATTTGATTTCCAGGGTAATGACAGCCAGGTCTAAAATATCCTAATTGGACACCCAAGAATCAAGGCATTTCAAAAATAACTTAGAAAAAAACCTGCCCTTTGTTTTGGCCTCTTCTCTTTGACAGAAAGAGTGTCCACTTGCCAAATTAAGTAAGGAGAAATATGAACGAGCAAACAGACCTTTGACCTATCGCAAGAGCCAGACTATTGTTTTACATCCCATGACTGTCTGTGACAGTATAAAATGTGAATTTAACAAGACTGTTTGGGAGCTTTAAATTATGCATGCACACTCATTCTGGTGGGGTCAAGATTTTTATATGGGGTCTTTGTTCAACTCATCCATTTTACTCTAGAAGAATGGTGACTTTTGATTAAACCATTGCAATTGCTGTGCAGAGTTCTCAAATCTGCCAACAATGACAAGTCAAAATAAGTAGAACTGAAATGTTTCTATATCGGAATTACTGTCTACTGCACTGATTGACACTGCAGTCAATTGGAATCAATCTGAAGCACTAGGCATACTAGGATAAGAAATGAAAATGCTCTGCACTTAGGCACTAAACATTTGTACAGGATTTACATACATCTAGTAGCCTAGGGTACTAGACTTCCAGAAAGCTTGTGTATTATTGCCAGAGATTATTGCTAAAAACACTCAACAGCCAAAAATCAGTGAGACTGCCAAATCTGAGAACGGACTACAACTGGATAGGAGAGAAGCTTCGTCATCAATTTCAACAGGGCCAAAAGCTCAGCATCTGTTTCTTACATGCTAACTTTCACTTTTCTTAGAAATCACTAGAATAGTTTCATTTCTCGATTTTAAAGGAATCACAACCACCTGTTCTGACCATAGTTTTGAAGGCTTTCTTTTATATAAGAAGCTTGGTCTCCAATAAAATCTATTTTTAAATCTGAATTCTGTGATGTTTCATAGGCAAACTATTTCACAATCTGATCCAAAACTCACTGAAGACCTTCCACCAGGCCCTTCATCCTGCAACTACTGAGAACAAGTGCTGCCAAATTACACCCTTACATCTTTGTTTCTGTAAAGCAGCCAGGACCGTCCATGCTATGGAAGAGAGCTAAAGGACCTCCTTGCTCTGTGGATCCTCAGACTCCAGCTCTATTAACCTGACTACAGCTCCTCGGAGTGATGCTTTATATTGGAAGTTATGAAAATAAATGTAAACACGCTCACACATCATAAAATTGAGTTTGTGTTCTATTTTAGACTACAAGATTTAAAAAAATATGCCATGAACAATAAAATGGAACTTACAAACACCTAAACAATAAAGGGTTATGCACCATGGAGATGTTTCTGGTCAACATTCCTCATCAAAAAATGAAAAATGCATCAGAAATTAACAAAGTCAACACTTCCGATATTTGTCAATATCTGTACCCTTTCTGTATGCAGCAGTTGCATACGCTGGGGTTCTTCTCCAGCTGACAGAAAAAAAACCCCAAAAGATTGTCATGTATCTAGCCTACTAGTTCTGCATCAGGTTTCTAGATTTCCCTTTCCCATTTCATGTGTAAATTCAGGCGAAATCCTCTGGCCCAGTATGCCACAGTTGCTTCTGATATTTTCAATGAAGTTTGGCACAAAATACACTTTTGTAAAGATCTTTGAGATCTTTCAGATGAAAAATACTTTTACATGTAACGTGTTATTAATGACATTTCACCAAATGTAAAAGGATTCCGTATTTCAGTGCCAGAAGATTATTCTTACTTATTATAAGCACCATTTTTTGGTTGTTCTTTTACCTTCAGCAAACTGTCTGATTGAAAGGGTGTGGTCAGCTTTAACTTCAGATCCCCACAGTTCTGGGGACATTTACCAGCTGCTGCAACAACACTCTTCAATAGGCTGCACACCTACCATAACACCTACTTTCCCAATATGAACAATACCTTGCATCAAAACTAAACTGCCTTACCTCAAAAACAGCAGAACTTCTATCTATATATAAATGCTAACATTTGATTCAAATAGGAGGAATAAACAATTTCAATAGGTAATTATGCCTCAGTTTACTACACACTGATGGTCTGCTCAAACGAAACCTGCCTTCTCTACTTGGAAACTCAGCTATTCCTTACATTTTCCACACTCAAGGCACCATGACAGTTTTTCTTACTTCTCTGTTTTTAAGGCAATACAAACTGACTGCTGACTTTCACACCGCCTCGCAACATGAGAACTACAATCCTTGATCATTAACTCCTTCTCTGCATTGTAGAAAAGGTATCTATTAAAAAATAAGTTGTTGCTCTGCTGAATTCACTTTGCACGGCAAGAAATTCCCAACAGGAATGAGAACAGTTTCAAACTCCAGGGCTGTGGGAGGATTATAATTGTGGCTCCATCTCTCTATGTTATAAATATGAGACAATGAAACCTCCCTCTGGGCAGGAGGTACAGGATTGCCCCACAGCTGAATGGGGATGCGTCACTGCTGACCCACTCTACATGCGTGCAAAACAGAGCCTGACTGGGCCTGACAAAAAGAACATGAGTAATTCACAGCAGCAGCAGTCAACATAAAACAGCAAAGGGCTCAGCCAGAGAGGACTCAGAAACTTTCTCATCCCCCTGATCCTGCAACCATCGGAGATGAAGCGTGCCACAGAGCCAACTAGCAGAGTTAACACTCATCTGTTTCCTGGCACTGGTGTGGAAGACCTCAAGAAGAAGTGGACTTCAGAAGACCTCTACTTCTTGGTGCTTGCTGTTGGTCAGTCCTGTTCCTCTGGGGCCATATTTTCTGCCTAACTTCCCCCATGATGTACATAGGCATTCCCATCAGACACTGAGATACCTAAACATCAAGAAAGGGCAACCCAACTCTTGTGTTCAATCACACCCAAAATGCCACTATTATTGTGGCCATCAGCCATAGATTTCAAAAATTTGAATCCTAGTCATTTGCCAGAGGAGACACAGGAAAACCTGAAGAGAATACTAAGTCTGACAAATCGTAGGCACTACTTTACCCATTAGACACTACTTTCTCCAAGATCTCTTTGTTGTTGCATCTGCTGGGAAACAAAACATTTATACAGCTTTAGCAGTATAATTCTGCTTCTGCTGCCTTAGAGATGTTAATGTCACACATAAATCTGTATGTTTTACTAATGGCATCATATATCTTCCCAGGCATTTTTAATTCACCTCTTGTTGAGCTATCTAGGTACTTTATCACATAGGGTTACTCTGTGTCAGGTATTAATATTAAGACACTGTGCCTTGTCTTTCATAGGAAAGTACATGTTCTTATCTAAATTGCTGAGACTAATAACTTGAAATATTGTCCCTGCAAACATACTTGAATGCTGTATATTCAGATAACTAGACCTCTTTTTTTCTTCCCTCCCAGCAAGTGAACATAAATTAAGTCTCCACAGGAAATAACCCAAGAATAAGCTGCATTCCCAATCTGGAGGCAGGGAAGATGACTGTACTGTAACAAGGAAACTCATGTTTCATGTGACTGGGACCACATGCCACACCAGGCAGGATTCACAAGGGTGCTACAGTCGTTTTGTTCTCCAGCAAACCCATGCCTGCAGAAACATGCACTAGGAAACAGCACTCCTTTCCCCCTGGAAGTTTCTTCATTACAAGTAAGCAGTATTACACACAGTCCCCATTGCTTTATCCATTCAGTTGAGTATGCACTTTAGAACTTGGATACGTGACAGTTAAGATTGTTTGCAACTGATAACTGGCCTAAGGATGCCCCTTTGCTTATTACTTCTTTGATCCAGATAAGCATTTGGCTGTTTAATCAGTCACAAAGCTAAAGCAGAAAGAGAACACTCAAAAGCCTTACAACCCCACATACTTAATTTAGTCTAAAAGTAATTTCTGGGCAGAAAGAGAAAATTTAATTAACTCTTTTCTATAAAAATGTACGGTGAGATGTGTAGCGAGATCTTATGCATTCCTTTGAAGTTTGTCATACATTCCTGAATACCTTTGACAGCCTAAGAAGTTATGTGTCTGCTTCTGATTAGATAATTGAAATAAATCTACACCAAATAAATTCAGATCTCTTAAAATAAACTGCAGAGGTACATGAACTTTGTAAAATGCATGTAGTACTTCAACAAAAAGGCATTTCTGCAAAAATCAGCTATCACGAAGGAATTTATTTCTCTATTTTTTTCCATGCATGTAGACTGCAGTTAGTGTCCAAATTTTAATCCAGGCTTAATTCCAGTCAGCATCAACTACAGTTCCTATGTGAACTGAAAACCACCACTGCAGAGGGAAATCACACATTTTACCTTATTACTTTCTCCATTTCACCCCTTATATTTAAATGTCCATTAAATATGCGCGTGTCAGTCATTTACTCCAAAGTCTGCCAATAGTTTAGTGGTAGACATGGCAATCCTGGGTTAACGGTTGGACTTGACGATCTTAAAGGTCTTTTCCAGCCTAAATGATTCTATGATTAAATACTTGCCCACTACTTCAACGTGAGACAACACTGCGAAACCTAACTAACAAACTATAGGGAAGAACACTGCCTCACATGATCACTCTGTATTCACTACATCTAACCCAACAAACCACCATCCAATCCACATCGCAGTAATGCTTCTGCCAGCCTACAAAGCTTGTAAAGGTATATATCTGTAATATATACTACAATGTAACATAATATATAGACCCAGAAATATTATATAAACTAGGAGATGGCAACAAAATTTTATGTATTGCTTGGGCATACATGAACAGAACGAGGAGAATTTGAGAGTACAACTGGCCATATAGCTACCTAAGATTCAGAGAGAACGCACAGACATCAAAGCTTTCTGTGAAATGCCAAAAGTGACCACATAAACCCAAGCAGTGCTGATCAGATGGATCTTATCACACTGTTACTGCTCAGGTAGTCCTGCCAATCGTTGTGCGATGGCCTACTGAAACCACAGAGAGGATGGCACACAATTAATTCAAGATGAATCATCTTGATAAAAATCCTCATAAACAGAGAGATTACAGCCGGATGGCCAAACAGAAACCTGAACGCATTGCAAGTTTCAAGAAAGTGATAGGTCTTGCAGAGATGTTGAGATGATACACTTGAAGCAGCCAGAAACTTCTTCAGAAACATGGAAACCAATTAACATTCACAGGAGGCTAATATTCTCCTTGTCCTTGTTCCTGGGACACTAGCACTATCAAATCCAACAGGAGGCAAAACAAACAAGGCAAGTTTAGGCAGAGGGGTGGCACAGAACAAGGACTCTTGAAATCGATCCCAGCCATCTGTCTACATTACTTAGGAGCAGGCCTGGTCCAAAGCACAACTGGTGTTGACAAGATATATACAGACTTGCAGAACATCCTGGGTCACCAGCCCTGCGTGAAGGTACATGAAGTCATAGAACTGATGAAGTGCCTGACATTTACAGGGAGACATCAAGAAAAGGTGATGAAAGATGCAACAGAGAAGCCTATACAAGCACTCATTTCAAAATACAGATTCGAGTCACAAGAGAACAATTTCAAAACGTGTCATAGAGTCTTACTGAGAAGTCAAGCCTCAAATTCATGGGCAGAGAATAGAAGCCAAAAATCGAAAAATACAAAGATGATGACAAATTCTACATTAAACATGAGTCCATCTGTCTCAAGCTAACCCAAAACAACTTTGATGAGAACCTGCTTCTGAGGCCTCATGTGACGGCAGATCCACTTTCTGTCACTTTGCATGAGGTCCACATTCAGCCAGTTAGAGTGCGAGACTGATACTCTGTCGTGATGTGTCCTGCCCAGTACATCAAGTGGAACACTGACCTGGGGCCAGATTCATAGAAATAGATTTAACCTACATTTCAGCCTGTACATCTTTTAGTGCTTTTCAAGGGAAGAAAAAGCTGGAAACCCTAAAATTTTATAAAGAGAGTGTTAGTAATAATTTTTTTCTGAGCTTACGCAAACACTGGCACTACAAACAGACCAGACACAGAAGATAGCAAGTCTTAATGATGCCTACATACACCAAGCATGCATTAACAGATAACACTGAACACAAGGATTAGCTCCGTCATTCTAAGGAGATATAAGGACAAAACTGATGGTATCCAGCTTCTCTCATCAGAAGCCTATCTGTTCCAACTTCTTGTGCATGGCAAGCTATCACCAACCACAAAGCGCAGATGATATTGCAGTGCAAGCCCACTGTGTCACACTCAAGTTGTAACCAGGTAAATGATACCAAAGGAAATTCTGACATTCAAATAATAACTTGCTGTGCTGGGCAAAGGCTGTCCCAGACTTACAAAATGTGATTGCTTCCACTCCTGCCAAACCATGCAACTATAATGCACTGGCAAACAACTGGAGTTTGCAGAAAAGTACAAGACACAAATGTACATTACCAAAAGACTGATGATGAGTAAGAAGATAGTGTGTATAACCATCAAAACCTTTTGGAGTAGAAAGCAGGCAATTTATATAAAAACTTACTTCTACTACCATATAGGTGTCTTGCACTACTTTTTTTTTCCAGGACTGGAAAGTATTATTTGCTTTTGGTCCATTAAAATATGGGTGGTTTGGTTTTTTCCACTCAGAATCACTTTTTACCATCAGATATGTGAAGTGTCCACGCTAAACAAGAAAAATATTTTTCTACCAGATGGAACAGTGCCACAATTAACAAAATTGTCACTATTAGGCTACAACTTACTAAATAATATCACACCTAAATAGAAATACAACAGCCTTCAAAAATCTGTGTTAGTTTGTCACCTTTAATAGTGCCAAGAGCTGTTATTTCTGATCTCAGCTCCGTAATGGATCACTCCAATCACCTGCTCATCTTCGGCTGATTCCTTCCTACCCTCTTTTACACAGCACTGTTTCAGACTGATTCTTCAAAAACTGCACCCATCTTTGTTTCTACCTGTCTTCTTCATCAACTCTTGACAGTTCTGCCCTCCCTCCTCTCTCCCAAACTTGCAGATTCAATACTATCTTCATTTTTTCCTCACCTTTCCCCCCAAATTCAACAGTATCTTGCTAAATTCCACTGCCATTTCCCACATTTCTTTTCTCTTAGTCCTCCTCAGGAGTATGAATGTAAACTTAAAAAAAAAAAAAAACACCAAAAAAAACCACAAACCACAAAAGCCCATGTACTTTGCCAGTTCTTCTTAATAGCTGCTTTTCTTTGCAACCATCCCAATTACTTGGTATTAAATTCCACAGCAGAATTAGCCTTCCTTTCCACACACACACACACCCTACTTTCTGACAACATCACACATGAAAACCTACCAAAAAAATGCATGTGCCCCAATTTCTGCAGAAAAGTTGGACAGTATATAGAGATTCTAAAAGGAATGTGATTTGGTTTTCTGTTTTTAAGTCATGCCCACATTGTGCTATAGAACTGTTCATCAGCAGTCACTAATCGGGTCTAGGGATAAATACATAGTGCAAGACAATATTACTGTATTCCTAAAAGCAAAATTAATATGAAAGGCACAGATAGCTCAAAGTGAGTTCATTTCACACTGTATAAGCTGTAGATAAAAATAAGCATTAAATAACATTTTCTTGTTCTATTATGTCACTGAGGTACCTTGTGTCTACTGAAGTGTTTTGTAATTAGACATTATATCATTATTAGTTATTAAAATGGCTTGCTCTCATTCTGTAGATGCAGCAGAGCAGCATATCTCACATTATCTTTGTCCAATTTACATCAGTCATTAATGTGAAGTTAAATCTACAATAAATTCCAGTCTAAAAAAACTCTCATGAAGGCATCCATTCACAAAGCCTCTAGCATGTACCTTGCCGGTTGCTCCTAGTTTCTGGTCCCCTAATGCACAGGACCTCTAAGCCATTTTGCAATAGGCCAATATCACCCTTCATGCTCATTCTGTAAGAACTCACTATTTTCCATTTTGCGTGTTTCTTGTTTTTCCACATGTCTCTGGACACTTTTTCTGTGAGAAAAAGATATCCTCCAGATAGGCTCTGTAGAACAGTTTATTAATCACTGTAAGAAAGTATTCCTATCAGAGTTTTAATTAAACAAGTTCAACACTCCTGTTACAACACACTCACACTTCAGGTACAATCAGAAAGATTCTAACTTGTCTAGCAGGACTCCTGACCCCGGTGCACGTGTAGCCCCAAAATCAATCTTTACATTGCACACTTGAGGGGACTACTGAACTGAAAGAAAGAAGAAGAAAACCACTGTGGGACACTGCAACATAAAGCAGATGTCATATTTTGTTAACAACTCTGAGACAAAGAATCAAACAAACCTTATTCTTCCAGTGGTTCGTCATCTTGAGTGTAAAAATGTGTGTCTCATTTACTTGTCTGGCTTCAGATTGCAACTATTAGATAGGATTTTCCCTGCTAGAATCAGAGAGCCCCTTAGCAGCCAATATCTCTCCCCAAGGAGGTACCAATATTTGATTTTTATTAGAGTCTTCTATATTGTTCATACACAGAAGGTACAATCCCTCATTCTGTTTTTCTTGTTCCTGGATATATGATTTTGCTTTTGGCTGCATTACAAAAATTTATCTGAATAGACTCACTTTATTGAGTGATACAGATTGCACTATACATTTGCCTTATCTACATCACTGCTCACTATCCCCCCACCACCCTGATCCTGGTATCATCTGTGCTTTTTATCTGAATTGTAAGTAGCAGCAGCTGTAACATCTCCCAGTAGTAGCTCTCCTTAACTTTTGCTCCTCGCTTCACTTTTTCCTGAGGTTTCCAGTTCTGGTGTGTTATCATAATAACTGTTCAAGAAAGACTAGCATGTCTGATACATGTTTCCCCAAATCATGTCTGAATTCCAGAGGGACCATCTGCTTTAAGATTACCAAACAGAACTACTGTCAGAAAGAGCCAAGCCTCCCTTGCTAACCCATTTCACTTGAATAATCCCACCAGAGCTGTGGTACTTTTCATATAGGAAAGGCGTGTTTATGGGAGTTACGGGTTACAGAAGTAGATCCACAGTATATTTTGTTGACCTTGGAATATATCCCACCACTGATTTTATGTACAAAGCTTCCAAGCCCCACTTCTCTCACCACCTCCACTCTGTAAAAAACTTTTTCAGTAGGGAACATGGTAAGGAGATTGCTTCTTTCCTTGCACCAGCATGTTATTTTTTCTTCTTTCTCTAAAGAATTATTTTGGAAATTTAGAAAGTAACAAGTAAGCAAACCCCAAAAGTTGTAGGCATGGGACAGGGCAGACCACAGAATTTCCACAACCACTAAGTAAGCTCAAGGAAATCTTTAAAATATCATTCTTGCAAGTGATTTGCAAGAGGCTGGATAAATGCAAATATCTGATATGTACTTATATTTTTCCCTAAGGTTTCAAACACAATAATGAAACTGTAACCTGGAGAACCTGGAGCATTCCCAGTGCCAACTGGACACTCTTAACCTCTACACTGTTAACTATATAAATGTGTAGCCTATTTGCTGAGTAGATATTTATATGTACTTCCTGTTTCAATGCTAACTTTTTAGTTACTGGAAAAGAACCAGAAGCTCTCTATTCCCTTGGGAATCATTTTCCATTAAAGAGGCTTTAGATAGACTATTTGTTTTTTCAGATTTAGAAAGAGAACCCAACGGAATGTGTATTTTGAGTATCTGTAGTCTTTTTACAATAACAGTCAAGGGCTAAATGGCTGGAAAAATTTGCAAACTTGTTTTTTCTAATCTACCTCATGACACCTGATGATGCTTTGTGCCAATGGAACCCCATTTCCTTAGACACAACCCTGACAGGTTTTTTACTTGACTAGAAAAACAACAACAGTTGTTAAAAATGAGAAGCCCTATTGACAGTCGGCATAAAAAAAGCCAACCATTGCATGAGCATGAAGTCTGCACACGTCCTTTCTTCCTAACAGCTGGGCTCTTTCAGGGTAGGAGGGAAGTCTGATAAAAGCTGCTGTTTAGACTATCTTCTTCTAGAAAGAAAATGAAATTAATTTCAACACAGCTTGTCCAGCACTTCTTCTAAGCAAACTTCCATGAAATTGCATTTTTAAAGAAACATGATATGAATGATCATGCTGAATACCAGGGTAGCTTACCATTAGCATGTTCTGCCATGAGGGAAATTAGAGGATGTAGGACAACCAAGTACTGAGCAAAAGACTAGCTGCTTCTTTTTATTACTACCTTGGGCTTGCCAACAATCAAGAACTGTTGCAGAAAGAATTGAAAAGCTAAAAACCCTAGGAAGGATGGCAATGAATCAGCAATCTAAAATAACTTTGCAGGTATTGTTTTAAAAGAATATTCCAGATCACAGCATTGAGAAACTTTCTTGGGTGGCCAAGATTTCAAAGGGAAGATGAACTTAAGGAAAAGAAGAGAAATTAAGATATGGGCTGGGGATTTAAGCATCCCCGTCTGGACCAATATTCTGTCTTTGCTTATTTGAGTACAGATCCAGAGTAAACCCAGTTTTAAAACATGTATCTGGATTTCTACCAGTGAAAGCAAAAAAAGAATGTCTGCTTTTGGTGAGGTGTGACTTCTGAAAAACATGACTCCACACCCAAAATGCCACTTCACTTGAACTGGTTCTTGATTTTAGTAGTACTTGCAAGAATGGCAGCACTACCTTCAGCTGGCTCATAGTGGCAATTTTCACGTTTAAAAATCTGTACCAATCATGTATCAATCATCCACTGCAGCCTTTTTACTTTAGACTTTCTTTATCCTGCCAGTCACCATCATGCAATTTCTCAACAACTAGGGAGAAGAAAAATGTGAAGGAATGAAAGCCTCAGATAATATTTGTACATTTTTAGCTGAGTGCAAAATTCATCCAGCAATGGAAGGTTCTGCATTTAGAGGAATTAGTCCAAATGGCACTGTGAAAACAAAAAATAGTAAGCTGCTTCAAAAGCAAAGCAGCTCGTCATGTCGTATGCAACTATAGCCATGTCTGTTTAAGTATATGCATTATAATAAACTTTTCTCTCTGAGGGACCTGCCTGACTTTATATCACTGTTTCATAGCACTGCATGTTTCACTCTTCCAGCATAATGTTCAAAACAACCTCATTGAACATGCATGCTTCAGAGGTTACTGCAGCATGACAAACTGAGTGAATTCAGTGCTGGTGAAAGATGCTGGATAGACAGCCCTGAAGGTGAAGTCCTCTATTTAGAAGAAGTTATGGCAGAGGCTAAGCAATGCAGATTCCATTATGCTTCCCTAAAGACAAAACTAAATCCTGAGCTATAATCTACTAATAACTAGAATGACTATAAATGGTGTACTGGAAGAATATGTCCCAAGAACTCAATTGAAAAGCATTTCCTGAACATTGCTGGAATATATTGCTTTGCATGCCTTAAATCACTGTGGAGCTGTAAGACAGCAACAACTTTGGGTAATTTTTCTGACATCAGCTGGATCTGACCTTATAGTTCTGCACCACATTGTGCCATTCAGTCCCCAGAACTTCAAGATCATGTAGTCTCATTCAGCAGATATCTCTAAAAATGAGCCATTCCAAGTAGAGGTCAGGAACACAATTCAAAACTAGTATCTAATTACAAGCTCCTGGCATATTTTAATGTCTTTTAGCTACCCAACTATTTTTCAAGATCGAGAGTCAGAAGAAGAAAAAAACCCAGTGAAAATTCAATAAAGCCTTTGGCTAGTGAGAGTTTCTTATTTCAAATGTAGGACCTTGAAGCAAAAAAAAAAAGTAGCTCCCACTTTATTGAACATGCTATGCTTTATAACTGCTATACCTGGACCTTAAGGAATTGATCCTGCTTTAGCTGAAGTCAATGCAATACAGTACAAGACAAATGCCCCAGCCCTTGTGAAATGGCTTCAGCATAGTCCAGTTCTGCCCCTAGTGCATAAACATTGAAAGGAAGAAGAGAAGGTTGTCTGGTACCTACCTCATGACACAGAGCGAGCACACCATGCCACGCAGCACTAGCTAAGTTCAAGGAGAGTGGAGAAAGCTACCTTTTGCAACCCATTAAAATCTCCCTGTGAGTAATGTCACCACTAGGTTTGGATGCCTCCCACCCCAAAAAAAAATGAATGGATGTGTGTTGTATTTAATTCAGATGCATTTCCAAGTCATATGTGTTGGTTTCTTCTCTTGCATAGGAGAGAAATAATTTCCAAGTCATATGTGTTGCTTTCTCCTCTTGCATAGGGGAGAATTTCAGTGGTCAATCTCACTACATGCAAACTTCCCCCCAATATAATTTATCTGACTAACCGAAGTGAGTAAAGGAAGACTGCTAGGGAAAGATAAAAACTTATATCAGCCCAACACACATAGCCATGTTGGGGAAGGGTGTGGGAGGAAAAAAAGAAAATGAAACAAAAAAAGACACTAGCAGTTCTTCAGGTCACTTGTTGGGAAACTTGCAGCAGACAGAGAAGGTGCTTCTAACTTATGGCCTTTCTCCCCAGCAGATTTCCAAGATACCAAGTTCCTCTAATTATGTAAATCATAAGATAACTTTAAATGAAAGTGAGAGAACTGAAAACGCAGGGATTTCTACTGAGCACTGGACTTACACTGCAAAGCCACCAAAACCTATCGCCATCTTACACCAGCTGAAGTGTTAGCCCTCGAAGGTGTTTAGTTCTGAACAGCTGCTTCCTTACTGCAGCTAACAGCTGCATTTTCAGCTGCATCCCCTATCAGCTTCGAACCACTGTTCATTGCCTCAAGGACAGAACATCTAAGGAGGAAAAAATAAACATTTCTCCAACTTTTTTTTTAAATCAAATGAAGTATAAAAGTAAAAAAATATCTATTTTAATAGTAGCAACATAAAAGCATCATCTCAAAGTATTTCTATGAAGGAAAACCAATTCAGCCTACACATGCAATTATCATTTGATTAACTTTTTAATACAAACTTCTCCACATAACTCTATACGGCAGTACATACTGCTGTGTGACTTATGGTCATATTTGTTAAGACACTCAGCTTGATAAACGTTCACATCGTAGCCCCTCCTTACAGTAAGTGCTCAGGGTCTTTTAGAAGTCGAGCTTCTCAGGGGACAGGCAAAAGGAGAAGTCACCTGCCATCAGTCGTCCACTGTGTCTTCTTACAAGACCTAAAAAGGCTAAAGATTTCCCAAAGCACCAAAGGGTTTCAGGAGCACAGTCTCTCTTAAAATTACACTTTTTAAACTCCCTACTTTAAAGCGCTGTCAGGGCTTAGATAGGGTGACCAAAACGTAAATTTAAATCCTCTGTAATTCTTTCACTACTTTAACCCAAAACCATTCCATTTTCTGCTAATTAAGTAGGTCAAAGGTACCATCTAAATTCACTTCAGAGTTACACTTCCCTACCCTCAACAGTAAGCTCTTGTAACCTATATGCATTCTACAGTGCCAGCATATGATTTTCCTATAGTACCTGCAAAGTTAATTCCATCTTCCTCAAAAATAAATACATATATAAATAAATAAATGAGAGGGAGATTAGTAAACACTTCCCCATCAATAGACACAACACCCAGTGTCAGACTACAACCTTTACATTAAATCTCTCATTGGGGAAAAAAGAGCAAGCCTTCACATTACTAATTTGCAGGCTAAATATACCAAAACAGAGATTAAGCAATTTGTGGCTACAGACACCACTTTTCTGTCTCTATACGCCCAAAGAGTTATAACCATGCAATAGTGTGACTAGATGTATTGAGCTTAATTCAACGGGTATCACAGAGCCAGATTTTCATCCTTCCTGCTATTAGAATGAATTCTTCCATGTTCCTCTCAGGTGGGCGGACCCAAAGGGCAATAAACTATCTGTTCTAAAGTCACAGAACTAGTAACTCCCTGTCTCCTACCCAGAAAGCCTATTTTTTCCAGTCATACTCTTGCATAAAAGCAAGCTCTTTGATGAGCAAACTTCATAAAGCCACATCAGTGCAGAGAAACAAAGTGTATTAATTTGATTCAGGCAGAGGACTTGGAGGCTAGACATTACCCCATTTGCCTATTTTATTAAAATTTTTTTCTTCTTTTTTAAGGCATAGGATACCAATTAGAAGCTTCAATACTTAGATGTCAAGCTACAACCCATCAATACAACTTCTATTGAAACCCATGCTTTCATGCATCCAGAGCAGTTAGATTTGTGTAAAATAAAAAAAAAAAACAACAGATGCCCAAGAGATGTAAATCAGAAAAGACCTACTGATGCCAGTGGAGTTACAATGATTTATACAACCTGGGAGTTCAGCTCAGAGAAGCTTTTTGCATTTGGCGTCCTCAGAGCACACACTATTCTCTCCCTTCCCCTCCTCAGATTCCCATCAAATGCAGCTCTGTAACAGAAGTGTTCTTTTCCTAACTTGGCTTCAAGTCATGGCTGCAGCTCTCAATAGTATATAACCTGTCAAGATAAAATATGTTTGGGGACATACAATCTCTACTAAGCATTTTATTGACTTAACTCTACCATTTCTGAAAGGCAGCCAAAATTCCTCAAGGTTTTCAAAAGACACTGTTTTCTAAATATTATCCATGGACAGTTATAAGAACATGAAAATCCTCAGTTGTTTGTGTAGTTTGACTTATGTGCCATGCATTGCCCATCATGATATATTAATTTTCTTTTGCAAGCAAACAAAACAAATCTCAGCTACAAGTTGCTTGGCGTTAGGGGCCATATGCAATGCAGAGTACCCTGGGAAACATTTGAAGCAGGAATTATGCCCACATAATGTCTGCAGGTCATTCAAAAACTGCAATTTTCCTTCTAAAAAAAAAAAAAAGGCAACGCAAAGCAAAAAAAAAACAACCAAAAACCCAAAACAAGACACACAAAAAAAAAACCCACCACACCCATGAAGTTTAAGCCTCCACTGCAGCTTTTCTTTCCAGATGCTGCATGAGAGGCAGAGGGGTCAAGATGAAGATACAGAGTTGCTACTAATGCCACAAAACACTCCCAGTAACATCTCACAGGAGGAAAAGGACTCTTGGAAAGACCAGAGTATGAGAGTACAAGAATGACGTGGCCTCCCAGCAAGGTCCCACAAGTACTCTCTCTGCTAACTCCCCACACAGAGTAGCCCAAAGAGCGATGAGCCACACACGACTCAGCTTTAACGTACCAGAGGCCAAGTTCATACTGGTCCTAGAGCCAAGACTGGAGCAAAGACAGAGGTAGCAACTTATGCACCCCTGAATCGGAGACAGGGGACCCCCTAAGGACTGTTATTGCTTGTGTAACTGCCACAAAAACCTCCCCAGGGAACAGAATTACTGTAGGGGTAGGAGATGAACTGGCTGCAACTCCTTGCACCCAGGCCTCAGTATGGACCACACACCAGGAGTGATGCTTCCCCCTCCCAGTGTAATGCTGAGGAACGATTACACATCTGTCCACAGGAGTACAAACATTAAGCTGCTTCTTGCAGTGGTCTGAAATGCATAGGAAGTTCCTCTGAGTCCTCTCTTCCTATAGCCGTCCCAACGCAGCTGGACCTGGCTGTAGTACCAAGATCCTTGACTGTTTTAAATCTGATAGTGTTTTTCTAGGGTGGTGGTGATGTTTTAGTTGATCGATGGAGTAACAGTTATTTGATTAGTAGTCTTGTCCTGTAACCTACACTGGCTACTCAAGGCAGTAATTTCTATATGTTAAGCCTCCCACAGTGCAATTCTAAAAAAAAAAACAAAAAAACAACAGTGGTCTAAGTTGAGACTGAAATTGTAAACCTAATAATTTGCTCCAGTTGTTTGGATTGGTGACCCAAAATAAGTTGGTCCACCTTACTTCACCAACAGGCATTCCTTGCAAAGGGGAATTTAAAACTGCTGAAAAGGAGCAATTAGAAACCTGCAAGATCAAAGAGCAGGCACAGAAAAAGCTTAGCAGTTGATGATAACCTTATCTAGCCACTAGGTCTTGTGGGCATCACTTTAGTTAACAATATCGCAATGTTCTTATCACTTCCAGGGCATCTTTCATTAAAGGACCTCTAAACACTTTGTAGACACTAATTAAGTCTCGAGTCACAACATTCCTGTGAGAAACAAGATTTCTAGCTGTTGAATTTTCCGAAAGATCAGGAAATAAGTATGCCTTTGTAGCAGAGGAATAAGGTTCTACCCACAATAGGAAATGACACCAAAGTTTGTTGGGGAGAATCTGGAGAATAACGAAGATTGCTACACCCATGCGAGCAGTGCTTTGTGCCAGCCATCTGACCAGAGAGCGAGCTTCTAGTCTTTCATGAGCTTATTGCTATCACCATAGCAATCACTAACCAACACTGAAGTGCTTTGCTGCAGTCAGCCCTTTACCCCTGTGCTACTACAGAAACCTGAAATAGCGTTTTATAGATAAGTAAACAAGGCCAAAAAGTCTGCTAAAGCAAAACCAAAGCAGCACTAGAAATGGAGTGCAACAGAGCCCCATCTCCTGCCCTAGCACGCTACCACCTTGAAAGAGATCGGTGACAGCTTTCAGATGCCTTAGGTGTTTTTCAAGATTTTATCAAGTGTTCAATTTTGAACCAGTCCACTTAGCTACAATTTTACCCCAGCTTTTGAAATTACAAAAAGCTACTCTCACACCAAGATGTTTTAAACAGAAGAAAATTGTGGGAAGAAATGTCAAAGGTCAGAACTGCAACTCAGTTTAATTCACTTTAATGTACACACAGAAGAATGCAAGGCAATAATTTTTATCCTCCATTCTGTCTGCATAGCACAGCTGAAGCCATCACCTCTGTCTTCTGACACTAGTCAGCCATAAGAAACAGGTATCTTAATGTTAAACCTGGCCAGCTGTAACACATTTGCTAAAGTAATTACATTTATTTTTACAGATTACATGTGCTTAGGTTTCACTGACTGATGCACTAGAAAATCAGAGGTTTCAATTTTGCAGATGCAGTTCAGCACTGTTATAATCAAAGACAGCATCCAGTGCTTAAAGCTGCTAACCATACGCACATTTTAAAAAATGAAATACTGTAGCTAGCATGTACTACAGGATATATATTTCTTATCTGCTAGCTCAAAGTACTTTATATTCCTTTCTCTTTTCTGATCACACTAACAAGGCTATGATAATTACATAGCAACTACCTAACTGTCTAAATCTTTGGTCTCCTTTAAATTAAGTTTTTTCAATCCACATAATTTTATGCACAAGTGATGACATTATTTTGAGTCAACACCTGAGGTTCCTGACAAAATCTGGGACTTCTGGCAATAAAGCAGTGACTGAACTCTTGATGGCAAAGCAGCGTTCAAATCTAAATTGCAGGTCCTGTTCCCCTCAGTCACCAGTGGTGAACACAGCTGCAAACTAGGAACTGTAAAGCCACTGACCACGTTCAGATGGGTAGAAGTCAAAGGCAGCATGCGTTTCTTTGAGTGGTCTACATCAGATATTAGTAGAAGAAGAAATGCTGAAACAGAATTGAACAGGCATTGACAAAAAACTCCACAGCCAACAAGGAACTGCTCTTTTAAGAGAGTAGGTCCCAAACCATGACAATTAAAAGTTCCTAAAGCACTGTATTGGGGCAATTCAGATTCTATTGTGCACATCTCATGGGACACCCCAAAACTGGAATGATTGCTTACCACAGCTGTTGGAAATACCATGCCTCAGAGCATAAATAGGAAAGTACCTACCACTTCAGATGCGTAACAACTCTGATAAGGTATTTCAGTGTCTGTACGGATCATCTCTGAACAACGTGCTGGGGATTGTTCAGAAGCATTTTTCTCTAGTAAACTCTTTCTTTAGTACTCTAGTGAACATGATAGCTTGTTTTAATCTCAAGGGAGAGGGGAACCAATTGCTCTTTTTGCATTACTTCAAGATGTATTCTGTAGTATGACAAGTGGTTAGAAATGAGATAAGCTTCAGATGTAAACCTGGCCTGACATTGCTCAGGTTTCAAATGCAATAAGCAATAAAACACCACAGTATAATTGCCCAAAAGCTACTTAAATTGTACAGAAGCTTTTTATTGCTGTATAAATAGAAAATTGCTGATAAACCAGAAGTAATATCTGATCAACAAAGCAGAAGTGGAGCAAAACACATACAAAATAGAGCAATCTGGAATAGTGTTGTGACTCAGTCTCATACAAACCAGCATGTTTGAGGCTTGATGCCCTCTTAGTACTGCTGGCACACCCAACAGGTTTGAACTGACACCCTTGCCTTGTTAGGAGGAAATGTGCTAAGAGTACAGCTGGCTTCCCACAGAGTTTGTAGGGATCAGTGAATTGAAAAGGTGAACATTGGGCAGTGATTTGACTGAAGTCAATAGATTTAATACAACAGTCTAATTCAAGATCTGATCCTTTAGAGTTGCAGCATACCATTTTACTTCTATTCAGTCTCCTCCATCCCTATCCATTCCTTGCAAAAAAAGAAACAAACCAAAAAAACCCCTGATATCACCTAAGGAGCTTAATTCAAAGCTTTGTTAGGCTGTATTTGCATTGGGAACTTGCACTTAACATTGGGCACTCCAGTCAGATTTTTTGCATAATGCATATTGTAGGTCACGTTAGAACAGCATGCAATGGACTGGAACAAGATTCAGCTGATGCTATCCATATAAACATTGTAAACCACTAATTGCATTTCTTTTTAATGAAGAAAAAAAAAATGTATAAACAATTTCCATTTGCAAAAACCAGTGATTTCAGCTGGGTGGAATTCTGCAACTGCCTCTCTTCATCAAGCAGCCAAGTTGGATAGCCGCTACCGTCTTTATGAATACTGAATAGGGGCATTATGTCCTTACAGAAAATGCATACGGGTAAGGAGGACAGGTCGTCTTTTATGCACACAACAAGAACACCAACACAAGCAGAGTGTGTTTGTTTTCTGCCACTCATGTAAATCTCAAAATGTAATTTATGTTGATG
The DNA here is from genome assembly GCA_035590275.1 of Ibycter americanus. Taxonomy (NCBI): domain Eukaryota; kingdom Metazoa; phylum Chordata; class Aves; order Falconiformes; family Falconidae; genus Ibycter; species Ibycter americanus. Next base: position 22,984,767 of record JAVJGI010000060.1, read on the forward strand.
ATAAATGAGACATTCCATCTCTCATCAAAATGGCCCTTCAGTTGCAGCCAGTTGCACCTGTATAAATTGAAAGTCACATGTGGTACATAAAGCTTTTCTTTCTGGTATTTCAGAGAGATACTTTAATGTTCCTTGCGCAGCAGGCAGCACAAACATTGTATGAGGAACACAGCCATTTCACATAGCCTCCTGTCCTCCGTCTTAGACATGTTTCAGCATAAAATCGCAATTGTTAATTTCTGACATACTAATTTCTACTAAAACAACACTTCTAGACATGGCAAAAATGGATGCAATACCATCTGTCTGAGCTTCTGCTGTCTCTCCATCCCACAGTTTTCATTGCTACACTGAAGTCCAGTTCCAGCGCCAGAGAATTTTGCGCCACCAATGCTTTCCAAAACCAGCATGACAGATGTACTGCCTACAGAGTTTATTGCCCATTTACTGAGAATATCTCTAGGAAATTATGAAAAAAGAAATTTCTTAAAAGCAGTCCAATACAATAAGCGTGTACTAATACAACTCCATTGATACAGACCATCTCAGTACTGCTGGCAACGAGTGTTCAGCAGCAGAAATCTGGTTCAGCACCTCTTACCCTGTACTTTTATTGATAAAAACAAAGCTGATCAAGGTGGACCCGGCTACTTTGGACAGAATATCATAACACTCCATAATAACTTTATACTTAACTAAATAGCAAAGGGGAAATTCAGCATATATTAAAAAGCAGTCCTGGGTTAACGGTTGGACTTGATGATCTTGAAGGTCTTTTGCAACCTAGATGATTCTATGTTTCTATGATCTCATGACATCCAAGTCACTAGGCAACATCTATTTAGGTCCTCTTCACATAGAAGAAGGCTCAGCAGATAACCCTGTAACTCAGTATTTCGGGCTTTTTTTCTTTTTTTCTTCCTCTTCCTTTAACACTCTAAATGTATTTAAACTGCTCTAAAATTTTAATCATTCTTCACAGGCAAAAATTCCCCTGCTTACTTGTCTCATCCTTTGTGGTCAATACAGTAGTCCCAGGAGTTATGTGAAAAAAAGTAAATAGTAGACCTATGAATATTATGCCCTGGGATAACAGTATAGTTTAGACATGTGCATCTTGCTGTAGAAGACAGGAGTCCTGGTCTCTGTCCCTACCTCTTTTTCACTGACTTTTCACACAACCTCAGCCATTTTGCCCCTCTTTGAAGGGATCTACAACATGTACAACGTTATTTAGCATATACAGGCCAGGTCGAATTCGGCAAGCTATGTTCAGCTAAAGACAGTATTAAAATCATAGAACGGTTTGGCTTGGAAGGGACCCTAAAAATCATCTAGTTCCATCCTTCCTGCCATGGGCAAGGACACCTTCCTCTAGACCACATTGCTCAAAGCCCCATCCAGCCTGGCCTTGAACACTTCCAGGGGTGGGACATTCACAGATTCTCTAGCAACCTGTTTCAGTGCCTCACCACCCTTCACAGTAAAGAATTTCTTCCTAATATCTAATCTAAATCTACCCTCTTTTAGTTTAAAACCAGTAGCCCTTGTCCTATCTGCAGATTCTACCGAAAAGTCTGTCCCCATCTTTCTTATAACCCCTCTTTACGTACTGGAAGGCTGCTCTAAGGTCTCCCCGGAGCCTTCTCTTCTCCAGGCTGAACAACCCCAATTCTCAGCCTGTCTTCATAGGTGTCCTGGTTTCAGCTGGGGTAAAGTTAATTTTCTTCTTAGTAGTTAGTACAGTGCTGTGTTTTGGCTATGATGTGAGAACAATGTTGATAGGACACTGATATTTTTAGTTGTTGCTGGGTGATGTTTATACTAAATCAAGGACTTTTTGGTTCCTTGGGCCCTGCCAGCAAGAGGGCTGGAGGGGCACAGGAAATTGGGAGGGGACACAGCCAGGACAGGTGACCCAAGCTAGCCAAAGGGGTATTCCATACCATGGGGCATCATGCTGAGTATATAAACTGGGGGAAGAAGAAGGAAGGGGGAGACATCTGGCATTATGGCGTTTGTCTTCCCGAGTAACCATTATGCATGATGGTGCCCTGCTTTCCTGGAGATGGCTGAACACCCACCTGCCGATGGGAAGTAGTGAATGAATTCCTTGTTTTGCTTTGCTTGCATGCGCGGTTTTTGCTTTACCCATTTTTTCCTACCTTTCCATTTTGTAATTATTGTTACTGTTGTTATTGTTGTTCTTATCTCTTTATTCTGTTTAAATTATTATATTGTTCTTATCTCAACCCTTGACTTCTACATTCCTTTCCGATTCTCCTCCCCATCCCTCTGGGTGAGGGGGAGTGAGCAAGTGGCTGTGTGGTGCTTGGCTGCCGGCCGGGGTTAAACCACGACAATAGGAAAGGTGCAAATAGGAATACGGGAGTTTTATAGGACAGAAGCACGCTGGAGACAAGCAGGAGAAAACTTTTCTGTGCTGTATTCAAACAAGAGCTCTCCCACTGGAGGTTCTCTCTCTCAGAAGCACTTAATTCGCTTAAGAGGAAGATCCAGAGAGGACTACAAATTTCATCACAGATCCTCTGGTCAATAGGGCCTCTACATCATGCTCACCACTGTGAATCTGGCAAAGCATTGCAGCTAGAAGTCCCTTCTGTCTGATGGCAGGACAGCATCCCACGTGAAACAAGTTGGTGATCTCAGACCAATTCTGTAAGAACAGGTTTTTGCACCACCACTGCGAATAATTAACGGCTGTATGAACCACAGGGGCACTAGCTTCTGCTGCACTTTTTCTGGGGACAATATAATTGGCTTTGGCTCAGACGGTGAACAGTGAGAAGAAACTTGTAACCCCACTCCGTAAGACCTCCCTTTAAAACAAGTGGATAGGGCCACTTAAAACATTCCCCATACTTTACTGCCTTCCCCCTCCCCTCAATTTTGGCCTACAGATCAAGCTTAATTACCATCATTCTGTTTTCCTTCAAGACCTCAAGTAAAGTAAAAATGAAAGTTAATGCTACATAACCCTGTGGTCTTAAAATGTTTTCCTTCCATCACTGGGAGTGCACAGCGTCACACTGCCAACCACATTACAATGAACCATGCACCCATAAACATCACCATTTCAAAGACCAAGCAAAGCAAAAAGCATCTGAAACCAGTGTCTACGCTGGTGGGAAATGCTGCTAAAATCAAGGCAGCTGTGTTAAACTGTAGGCCCAAAACGTATTTCCAAGCTCACACTGAAGAGGTTGCAGAATCTGGTTCCAGATGTGCCTGTACCTCAGGTGCTGCTGTACAGGAGAGAAGCAAGCAGGACCACTGAAACACAAGCAGCAAGAAACCAAGATGACAAAACCTCTCTCCCTGGCCTTTCTTCACTCTTAATCAATACCTGTCATGTCTTCAACTGTATTTGCTCATAACCAGAGCAACTGCAAAGCCCATGTCATGGTTGCAGACTGTTGCTGTAGCACCCAAGTACCCGACTTTTAAACAACACTCTGCTGGACTTCAAGAAGTTTTAAAGCTCTTCTCCCTTTTTGAGACCAAAGCTACACTTTCAATAGAGTACAGCCACTTTCCGACAATTTTGCAAGATTTAGTTAAGCTGAAGGCTGGGCTTGAAGGGAGATCTAACACTGCACAATTCTAAAGAGAGGTTTCAGTCAAGAAATACACGGTTCTTACTTCATGCTTCCTCTGATCGTTTCAAGGCAGAGTAACTGCACATTTGGTGCTTTTGTCTGAGCTGGCTTCACAATAGTCAACACAACTTCTCTTTTAATTTGATATGGTTAATCAGCAAAAAAACCTGGAGCTCCCTGTAGAACAGTCTTATTCTGCCATATTTCCTAACCATTTTACCAAGGAAACATCAGAAATCCAATGAGAAAGAAACTCAGCCCACCACTCAGAAAAATTAGACATTTCTTTGGCCCTCCCTGGCACATTACCCCTACAGTTCATTTTGGATTTACACAGGTGTTATTCAAACCAGAATTTGGCCCTTTTCTCCCAGGTGGCCTGACACGTTTACTGCAACGTGCAGATATGCCCATATATTTTATATGTATGTAAAGCACATTCCCCAAACTAAAATCCTCTCCCAAAGAGTCTCCTTAGGTCTCTGTCTAATTTTGGCCTCATTTAATCCCTTGCAAATGAAAAGCAATTCCATTGAAGTCAGTGAGGTAACACTTGTATTAAACTTGCGTGAGATCATGTCAGAGCCATGGTCCATAATAAAACCAGCTGCTGTTAACTCTTCTACAAGTTTCCATTCATTAGGGTTTTTTTGCTTGAATTCACATGAGCAATATCCATGGGCCAAGAAACACATTTTAGAATGATAGCTATTTCCCCTTGCTAAAAACCAGAAAGTGCAGCAAACTATCCCAATCTTCACTGAAAAACTACAGCTTATTGTATTTTGTTAATAAACAGAGGTGTTTATGGACAAAACACGTGTGAAAATACTTCAGGGAATCATCCTGCACTGCCTAGAGGAAAGGGACAAGATGACCTAATATGTCTTTCCCAGGTTTTCATTTTTAGTTTTGTATTTGGTTTTGTGGGGTTTTGTAGGGTTTTTTTTTCTTTATGCCTATAGCTTCTGGTATTTAATTCTAAATCAGGGAAAAACCTTCAATGTAAATATTTGAATTCAGCCTCAGTGACCTGTAAGCACTGAACCAAGATTGATGAAACCAGTTCTATGCCTACTAATGCCAACACAGCCTTTCCATCAGTGACTTTCCATTGCCTTGAAGGGTCACAGGAGAGACAGAAATAACGTACTCAGATTATAATGTTTTTTCCAGTTCATCACACCAGTCTCCAGGCTTTCAGAACTGTATAACTGTATTTTGTCATATAAGTCAGATTCATAGTCTGTCACTACTTCAACCTGTTCATTTATAACAAAACATACTTCCTATACAGAGTAAATTCCTTTCATTTTTTACTAAGACAAACCGATTTTTATCAGATACTCTAATTCAGGAGGCAAACACACCATTACTCCCTGCCCTCTTGTTAAGTTTGCTATATATTGACTCCAAGAAAGGAGCTCACCTCTATTACTGAAGGTAGTGAACAGGAAAAAAAAAAATGCTACCTACTTTCAAAATCAATTGGGTTGTTAGAGCAGATGGCCCAAGAATGATAAACTAACTTTTTGGTTTGACAGGTGAAGCAATAAACATCTTTACTGACCACGGAAGTTCTTTATTAGACAGCAGATTGAAGCTTGAAGGCAGTTCACAGGGAAGGGTGGTGTTCTAAAGAACATCGAGGCAAACCAGAAAAATTATCTTGTAAAATGACGACTTGGACAGCCTCTGCTGAAGGACCCCAACAAACAAAGAGAAGGGCAACTCCCAGTTGTGGCCAGCATGGAGTGGCAGAGCTGAACAACATGAACTTCTGCAAAGCTTCTCTACTGGTAGCGAGAATGAGATTGCACAAGCACCGAGCTTGGTCGCAAATCACTTGGAAAAGGGGAAAGATGGGGGTGGGGCAGGGAATTACTCTAGAGCATGCATCATTTACACTTTCCTCTTTTAAGAGGAAAAAGAAAAACAAAGCAGTCTCACATCTTCTATTTAGGCTCAGGAAGACTAAAGATGGCAAAAATAGAAGAAATAAAAAAAATTTTTTAAACATGCAATCATACTTATTACATTCAACGTGCTGCTTATTGAAGGGCTTTTTCCAGAGGCTCTAGGTGCCATTTAAGAAGCTGATATTATAATGCAACGTTTCTCACAATCCAAATCCTGAACGAAGAAATATGAAGGAGATTAGATATCCAGCTATTTTGGTCTCCAAATTGGCTATCCCTGATCCTTCTGAGAGCTGGAAAACAGAAGCATTTGTATGTGTTACTATTGCATTACCCAGCTGTCACAACCTGACAGTGCTGCTTTTGGCCACGTTAGGGTTCCTCAGTGGGCAGATCTTAGAGTGACTTCATGATAATGGTCAAATGGCATCTCCTTAGAAGTACTGCCATCCAGAGATGAAAAGCAGCAACATCTCAAAGCCAGCCTAATTTACATTCTCCCATTCTTTGACTTAAAAGATCTTGACCTTTCGATGCAGTTAAGGGAATCAGTTTCACTTTTAGCAAAATAATTAAAAACCCAAAAAAGCACCTCTTCTCGTTGAAGAGAGGTATCAGACATGAAGGAGTACCAAACAGAAAGGCCAGTTTTCCTCAACACTAGAAACAGAAGCAGTGCCATGTGTCAAAGAGCAACTTTCTGGTACTGAGAAGCCAACCCACTTGAAGGCTACCAGCCAACAGCTAGCCTAAACTGCCAGGTAACATACTATCACCCCATGACAGGTCACCTGCAAGAAATTCTGCTTTCCTGACATGGACAAAAATTCATATTACCAGTTACACTTGTTGAAAATTGCAGAGGCACCCAGATGTGAATGAAAACAAAAGCTGAACCACACCTCTGTCAGAGCTGTGGGCCTTCCTGGGAGGCACAACAACAATTCAGAGGAGCAGAAGACTGGCTTCAAATCCAGCCAACCAGTCCTGTGGCTGACTACAACATCCATTTTAATTGTATCAGCTTAAGTGGCTTTAAAACATAAGTAACTGGACGGTGTGCAATGAGGCATCTAGTCTGGGAGATCAGACTGATCAGTCAGCCCTTCTGGCCACAGAGATGTACGTTTTCATCAAAATTACATAGGGGTAGGACCCCAGACACAATCTCTAAATCTACCAGTATGACACAAACATTCTATTTCTAAGGTACTCAAAGTAACACAAACGAACAACAAAAACTCCGGAAAATCTCCAGCAAGCAGAGAACCTTATGTAGCTCCACTGCTGCAGTCACTTAACTGTCCTTCTCCTTATGAAATAAAATGCAACTAGATCAACTACTTTGTCCCCCTGATTTTGATGGTAGAGAGAGTACTGATCCCAAAAGAAAATAAACTGAAAAGCAAGAATGTAAACACAACTGTGCTCCAATGACTTTGTGTCTTAATGTCATCTGTGTAGGGTTTCACTGCAGAAACTGATGTAGTGGAAGGAAAATCCCTGAAGGGTGTGTGGAGCACTGGGGACCCCCTTCTGTAACTCCCATCCAAACCACATTGCTCCCTTCATCTCCCAAAACCCACGCCTATTCATATACACACACATTTCCTATTTGCTTCACTCCTGTGGTCCCATCACTGTCTCCGAAACACAGGCATTTAATCATCGCTTTTGTTAGAGTTCATGCTTTATACCGGGTGAGAATAAGATTGTCTGCTAATCCCAGCATTTAGTCACATAAATCCACAGTAGATGCACTGAAAGACAGAGCAGCTACATTTATATATACTAGTAGAGGAAATGTCTTTTTCTTGTTTGGGTTGTATAGGGGGAAGGAGAGGAAATAAGCTGGTGTGTCTGGTTTTATGAGGGAGGGTTAAGTGGCAAACCAAACTGACTGCAGTCTGCAGGGATCTAAATAAAGGAACAAGGGAAAAATAGTTACAGAGCGTTTAGAGAAAACTGCAAACAAACTGCAAGAAACAGTTGCTGCTTTTCCTTTTTATTGTCATAAGGCATTGCTCCTTGATTGCATACGGTGTCCAGTGAACAAGCCATTTACTATCGTGGTCGGCGTGAATGAAGCTCAGACCTTTCCCATATATGGCAGGGCCTTTTAATCACCAGGGAGCAAACGAGCAGTGGAATTTTACTGGCTTTCTGGGTTTGCAGTGCCCTCTCTTGTATGAAATATCATTTCCCAGTGAATGCTCGTTACTGGGATTTTGACCCAATTTCCTGCTGCTGTTGTCCTTTAGGGGATGTGTAGAAAGCCAAACAAAAAGGGCCAGCTTTTGATAGCAAGCAGCCCACTGTGAATTCTGAGTAACTCAAGGAAATCAAACAGATTTGCACCAAGATAACTGAGATCAGGCTCAATTATTTTTTTTTTAAACTAACAATACGGTTTACATCACTGCACAGCTGCTGAAAGCAAGATCAGATTCAGGCCAGCTGATGCCCAGGTTAACACTTCTCCCTCATTTTCACCAATGCAGCAGCAAACAGACAACTGATGTAAGTACCGGGATAGTGGTAGGGAAATTCTCAGCTGGCTTGCTTTTGTCAGTGTAATATACATTAGCCACAGAAATGCTTGGCTCAGTATCATCTGGATTGCCTAAACACTCTTATTCATATTTATAGCAATTAAAATGCTGCACTTCAGTCTTTATAATCCAAGTTTTGTTTGAAGTGGCAAAGCAACAGCTGTGGCTTATCAGACATCTGAATGAAACTCCTCATTTTCATAACAGGGGTGTGGCGCTGTGTATGGGGCTAGGCTGTTCCCAAAGCCACACAAAGCAGCAAACTCTCTCCTTTCTGAGGACCCAGGGGTGCAGCACTCAAAGCCTCCCATGAAGGATGCTGACAAGAGGCATCCTGCAGCACCAGCAGGGTAAGCTACGTAGGTAAGAGCTGACCAAACTCTTTCCCAGAGCTCAGCACTAACCCTACCCACTCCCATTTCCAAACATTCTAGCCAAGATCTAGGAATTTCTTTTCCAAACCTAGGAACTTTAACTAGGCCAGAGCAAAGCCAAATTCTCCTCAGCTCAACAGCTTTTGAAACTGCTGAAAGCAGGTCATCACTAGGTGGTTAGGAAGATGCAGACAGAACGTCCTTAGCCTTTGCTCAATCTGCAGCTGATCCCAGAAGACTGAGCAGGAATTGTCCTCCGTACAACAGCTTGTATTTGAAAGCAGTGATCTGGGCTATCAAACAAGCACTGCTAGCTCCTCTGGAACAGTGAAGAATCAAAAAATTTTGCCTTTGCTTCTGGGATGAGAGCCATTTTACCAGGGTGAACACTGTGGCTCAAAACAAAACAAAAAAAGTAAATGGGGAAGGGAGGAGGACCATTTCACCATTAGAGAGCTCACTGTCAAAGAAAAGAATGAAGTGGGAAAAGGGTAGTAACATGCCCTGTGGCAGTCAAAGACAACGGGAACATCAAAGCCTTGCAAATAAGAAACAAACAAGGGCCTGATCACAGGCTCCTTCACTTGGGCAGAGCTCCCTTTGAAGATGACTGGAATCCAACTGGCAGGAGTCTGCAGGACAACCTTGACTTCTGAAGGAGCACAGGAACCGCTGCTCTGCTCCTGCACTCACTCTGCAAGGATTCGTCCAGCCCCACACAGCTTCTGCCTAGCCAGAGCCAGTGCTTCAGCGAATGACCTAAAACAAGCTGCCAACAAATCTCAGGACCTTTGTTTACAGAGCTGTCATAGGTTCTGGCTCCCTTAGCAATCTGATGACTCATGAATGCTCGTTCCCCCCCACCCCAAGTTATTTAACTTTTAGAAGTGCACACACTGATTTCCATGCCCCTTAGATCTCCATACACTTAAAGGAATATTGGGAAGGTCAGTGAAGGCGGAGAGGGGTGTGCATGCACCCACACGCACGTACATGCACATCGATGGGCAATGAAACTGTCTTCTTGCACTTAGCAATACCCCCCTACTCGTATTTGTTGCCTACAGAGTTACTCTTCTGAATAGGTCCAAAACCAAAGCATTTACAGCAAAACTTTATCTCCACAAATCTATTTATAACCCTTCTATGAGCTAAATTCCAAAGATTTTTTTTGCCATTTAAGGACATAAACCAGAAAATGTGCAAACGGGTGGGTTCCACTTTGCTTCACACCCTCCACAGCAAGTCTCAGGGGAAATGCTTTTTATTTGTATTCTGTACACAAAAGGGTGGGGAAACATGTAATGTTGTTTCCATTGCCTGAAATCTTTCCCTAATATTTTCCCCACTGCAGCCTGGGCTGGCCCCAGGAGTTACAATTTCAAATGCTCTCATCAGCATGAAACTGGACAAGCAGATAAGGTTCAGCAGCTTGCTTAGTAGTTTCTCTTCCAAGATTAGGACACTGTGGCGGGTCTGTAAGCAAAAGCTGTCATCCCACATTTTTGGTACGTGCTTGACAACTTCACAGCAGGGCTCTGCCTCAGATGTTGCAGGAGCAGTTAAATCTGCGAGCACCCAAGAAATTCCCTCCAGACATGTCAGTGCAATGTCACTACTGAGCCTGGCCCACCTTCCACCTTGTTCACTGGGCTTTAGCAGTTTTATACCCGGAGTCTAGAAGTTACTTTCTAGTAGAATACGTATCTGTGTGAACAAACAAGCAAACAAAGAGACGTGTATGTTCTTGCTGGGAAATCAGTCAAAAATAAGGTTTTAGCTGGTGCTTAAACTTGGCATTTTGGTATTACAAATTATTTATAAACAGTAATGAATTAAGCCCCAGCAGCTCCATGGACTAAATACAAAAAGGCAAGGATTATCCTTTACTTGAAAATATAGAAACAGAGACACAGCCATTAAGTGACTCACCAGGTATTTATGACAGGAAAAAATTCAAAGGAGAAATCACTCCAGTGGCTTAAGATATAGCCACCTTTTCCCTTTTTCTCTTCCCCCTGCTTCCTCAGTTATTTGCTCCTGCCCCCGTTGCAAGCCAGCAGGACTATCCCCACAAGCGCTTCTTCCTGGCTTCAACCCAAAGTCGTATAAGCACTGATACAGGCAGAAATCCTCTTGTCAAGAGGTGCCCTATGCTTCACGGACAGAGCGTTCCCCTCTCAAAGAAAGGGCAGACGCAAGGGGCAGGGAGGGGAGAGATGCATCAGTTAGCGGCGGTGGTTCCTGGCCACAGGTAGAGGAGGTAGGTGCCCCAGCTCAGAGCCGACCTGCCTCACCGCCGGGGAGCCCAGCAAGACTGGGCACTGCTGCAGCTGGGTGCACAGCAGCTGCTGCAAGACAAAGCAGTAGCCAAGACTGAGTGCAAGTGAAAAAGTCCAGAAGGCTGCATTCCTTGCAGGGGCAGCTAGTGATGCTTGGGGAGAGGGATGCAGTAGGGACCACCCTGCTAATGCTGGTATCTGCTTGGCTGCCAGCCCCACACCATGCATAAGCACTGAGCACAGTTCCAAAGAAAAAAAGCACATGAAAAGAAGCACTTTCTTACACAGGATGTAAACCATACAGCTAACATACCAGGGCTAGCAGCTAAGTAAGAGTGTTACATGCCCTAACCTTTTTGGTTAATCAAATCCATTTCAACAAACGTAGAAGCAAGCTCCCCCGGGGGTGGGAGGGATCCCAAATTACAATGTACTGAGCATCCTTCCCCGCTGGGCTAGCTGAACTGTACAAAAGCATCAGGAAAGGCAAAAAGAAACTGTTACATAGTTCAACTGTCCTATGACCTCAGTGTTTCATCCAGAAAGGTCAGATCTAATCTGATCTTCAAATGCCTCCGAGTCAAATTTCAGCCTTAGCCAAATCCTCCACAAAACGTCTGGAGGCATGCAACAGCCACAGCTTCCCAGAGAGCACCAGCGACCAAAGAGTAAGTGCCAACACATAGGTAGGTGACTTGCTTCCAGTACAGTTGCCCCCAAAATTCATTCTCAGCAGGTCGTGGGGCTTTAAACCACCCAGGAGCTGCAGACCAGCAAACCAGCCCCTGCACATGCACATTTCTGAAGGTGAGAGCTCTAGCAAGGAAGCAGATTTCTTATTAACCAGCTGCCAGGGGGTAGTTACTAAGAAGAGACAATTTTTAAAGAATGAAAACTTGCTTTGAAGATAGACTCCCACTCTTTGCAGTCACAGGCCTCTGTGCCTCAGGCTTTGTACACCTGGAGCCCAATCCTGCAAACTCCCCATAAAGCTCCTCTCAAAGGCAACGAAAGGTTCACAGGACTGTGCTTCCCATTCTGCCCTGTTACCTTTTTTGGTGCTTTCTCCGATAGCCAGGAGAGCCCAGACAAGCACTGCGGATGGGCAGCTAACACTGCTCTCCTGGCCCTCTCTTCCTTCGGCATATATGGTTTCCTGTCCCTCTTTGTTCACACACGGCGATCAAATGTACCAAGTTGTGCCTTTGGCAGGTTAACAACTCCACTGATCCTTAATATAAATTACAAACCACGACACTCAGGCAGCCAACAGAGTAGGTGTCATGTAAGCAACTACTCAGAAACCAGAGTATTTTAAAGTGTCCCAGGGCATTCAAGTTCTATTTGTCCTGCAGGAAGGAAATCTTGCAGGCTCTCACTGCTCTGCAACGAAAAGATCACCTCCATCAGCAGGGCCACTCCAGCTGCATGCAGGGAGGGGTGAAATGTGGAGGACTTCTATCCAGGCTCTGGGTAGACTCTCCCTGACATCTTTTTTCCATATGACAGAAGCTACCTCCCAGCAGGCAGCCAGCAGAAAAGCCCTGCCCTATCTTTCTAGTCTCTCCACCTGGAATAAGTAGCACTACACCCTAACTCCGCACTGGTCTGGATCAATGCTGACCAGTATGCCTCCATGCCGCCATGCCATGAATGAGGCTTTGAGGAATAAGAAATCTTCCTATCTTAATGCGCTTTAATTTTCCCTCTAATGCCAGCCAGAGGAACTTACAGCCCCCCTTTCCTTTCAAATCACCTAGCTTCCAGTGTCACTATTGCATTGTGTATCACTATCGGACAAGAAATAAAAGCACAAGGGAAGTTACCCCTTTCTCAGGCTGCTCCATGTCAGAATAATGCTGTGAGCATATGAAGTAGCAATTGTGGAAAATCCCTTATTCTCCTAATACATGCTTACATCACTCACTGTCAAAGTGTATTCAGAGTACACAGGACTCCCCTTGCATCAGATCCTGCATCCATTAATGATGGTATTGATTTCACCAAGACTAATCCTGTGAATGAAGGCTGTGGAAATGATCCTCTTGTCATTGCGTGCTGCAACAAAGAGGCGTTTTCAGGAAATACATATTATTTCAATTTAGTCTCTTGTTTGCAGGCATCTTATCCAAAGTTTCTCCCCTGCCATCATGATTTACATATTACATTAATGTGTGTAGGGTTTATTGACTAAGATACGTGCCTATTAAAAAAGCCTCCCAAAGAAAGGTAGACCTATACTTCTTCAAATATATTGGGAAAAGTTCAGCCCCACTTTACCTTAAAGCAATTTAATTAAACAAGTGGACTGCTTACTTCCTTGAAGCATCACTTCATTTGCAATTTATATTAAAACAGTCCATTTCATAGGTTTTGGTGCATGTAGTTTTAGGATCCCATCCTCTCTCTCAATGGCAAGAAAAAAGGTATGAAACTCATCTGCAGATGCACGCGCTCACAGAGAACCTACCGCTACGTTTAATGACAGAAAGAAAGAATGGAGGCAGGGTCCCAGGGTTCTTTGATGGCAAACCATACAAGCACAATCATTCACAGTATGGTATCTAAAATAGACAAATTGTAATAAACACACAGTTCTCACAAAAGAAACACTCTGCCTCCTTATTTTCTTTGAGCTGCTGCCAAGGACAGAATGTGTTATTTTCACAAATTATTCTCCTGTATGCTTTTTAGCACGAGAAGCCTTTTCAGCTAGGCAAAATCGCATAAAAACTGCATACTCTGAAAACAAATACTCCTCTGAAAACAAATACCCTACAAAAAGTCATTTTAAAACAGTTATCTTGCCCGCTCTTCCAAACAATACATGATATATGAGAAAAATCAGTTCTGCTGCAGCAGGTCTGGCCAGAGGTTAGTAGTTTGGTCAGTGTCTGCTGCTCCCAAGTATCCATCTGCAGCTAACTTGATCCCTCCCTTCATTTTCCCAGCCCCTTCTCTGAGAATGAGAAATTCCCCGCTATGCAGAATATCATGCTATCAGCAGCCAGCCTTGCACAATGCTTTCAAACTGCCTGAGCATGTCAAAGGAGCCGGGAAGCAGAGCCTGCTTGCTGGCTTTCCCCAGCAGCCCTCTGACTGACACAAACACAGACCCAGACTTTTAACAGCTCCGGTCCCACCCAAGTGCATTTTTCTCCCCCCCTTCTTTTTTTCTCCCCGTTTTAACAGGAAAGACAACTTCACAAGAAACATTCTGGCAATATGCTGCTGCGCATGTTGAAGGCTGAAGACAAAAACGGATGCCATCTATTGTCAACAATACTTCTATGAAAGCCTGCCATGACGGACATCTGCTTCAGCAAGTATCAGATCAGTTACATTAACCAGAGCTTTACTGTATCTGTATCAATTACACCAGGAGACTGCCTTTATAGTCAGGCTGCCCTGAAAGCCCAGGTATTAAGTTGCAAAAGTAAAAGCAATTCACCAGCCATTACCACACTAAAAACTTTTGCACTGCAACCCCATTAAAAAAAAAAAAAAAAAAAAAAAAAAAGAAAGGACAGATAGGTTATTGCTCCATTAACAAGCCTGCTACAGGATCTCAAATGGAGTGGGACCAGCACAGATCCTGCCCTGCACCCAAAGCCTTCCCCTGCATCTCCCCGTTAGGGTCCACTGGGGTGGGCAAGCATGCACCCCCTCCACCCGCCCAGCGCAGATATTTCCCTTAGTTCACCATGAACATCTGGAAAGGGGGGGGCACAGAGAGAGGAGGGGAATAAAAATAGCATCCAACACTTTCGCACTATTTCCACAGCTTGTTAGATTTCGCATGCTGCTTAATCTCTAGTCATAACGCAAATGCAGTCAGACCAGCTCACTCCCAAACAAATACATATCTTAAGTCCTTACCTCTGGCTGAAAAGTTTTCAACTAGTAGGAAGGAAATGAATAACTAGCTGCCTGGGCAGGAGCACAGCAAGAAAGGCACACCAGCAGCCTCGCCTCACACACAGCCCTATTCAATAAAACTACAGCTTTTCCTTGGCCCCTCCCAAAAGTCAATGCTAAGTGAATACATATCCCTTATGTTTACAATTGGCAGGCAGCGGTATGCATTGTCCTCAATTTATTCTAATAGGCAGCCAATGACTACGCATAAGCCAAGGTGGGTTCAGCCTGCCTGCAGAGATGCCTGTCATTCCCTAGGCATGCTCAGGAAGCCACTCGTCAGAAAACCAAGACCTAAAAAGCTCCGAAAATTCGTGCAAGCTGCCAAAACTGTCTTGCTACATGCCCTTTTTTGGTTATCCTTAGCAGGGCCTCTGAAAGTAAATCCTCTGTCAGGAACAATCATAAGAAATGTTAATCTTGGAGAAAGAGGCTGTCTTGTTGAACACAAATGAAGCTTAAAAAAGGAAATACACTGAATGGAAAGGGACACAGTAAACATATTTACTTTTTGCACCAGTTTAAAAAAAAAAAATCAAATAAATAATTTCACCACAGCTAAACATCATTGTATTTTTTTTAACGAGGACCACATGTAAAAGGGAACAGAAACACTCCGCTGTGCAAGCTTGATTCTGCAGAGAGACACCAGTAGGAAAGGCACATGAAAGATGGGTTGGCAGGCTTCACAGCCCGTTTCCATTTCAAATAGCACAACAGGAGTTACATATAGAATATCCATGTTCTGAAAAATAACTTTTAAAGGCATTCAGAACTTTGATGATGATCCTTAGCAAGTTGGACTAGTTGGATACACAGGTTTAGTTTATAGGTATATAGCTAGTTATCTAGACACTAAAACTGTTTAATTTACTATGAAAAGTGTCTACAGCTACATATTATGACCAATACTTTTCACTGGCTTTGAATACCATAATAAAAATTAATCTAAACTTACTTTATTTTTTTTTCTTTTGCTTTAGTGATTGCACACTATTGATAACTTCCCAAATCATGCAGACAGCTTAAAAAATGAAAGAACAGATGCAGACTGAGGCTGAAAACAAGCGAGCTACATAAACTAATTAAGAAAGTGTGAAAATAAACACAAAAATTATTGCCTAGGAGCACATGTACATGTACCAGCCACTAAGCAAGGCTTCAGGAGAACTGCTGACTTCCTCTAAGGGGACAGGATTCCAGATCCGGAGATATTCTGCAGATTCATATTTGACAATAACATATACAAAACCAGTTAGGGGGAAAATACGTGCAAGACGGCTTTGCCTCTGAATGGGCTAAACTATTTTAATGCCTTTCTGGGTCTTTTTTTCTGGCCACTGGGCCCCACAGATTTAGTCACATGTGTAATGCAAGAAGGATTCAGTCCACAGACAGTAAACTAATCTTTATAGCATGAGAGGGGGGAAAAAAAAAAGAGCACCAAATCTATGCAGATTTACAGCCAGCAATCATAATTATTCTAGTGCCATTATAAATTTCATAGCTCTATTCGATGAAGTAAAAAGTGGTCTTTGTTTTTGGAAGGCACCTTTTTTCTTTGTTGTAACAACCCCTCAGAAACTTCTAATGCCAGATATCTTCCATGATATGGCTGTGACGGTTTTAAATATTAAAAGTAATACACATAGCATGTATGTAACTTTGTTTTGCAGAATTTACTGAGCAAGGGAGAACAAAATCCTTGTTTGGTCATTCCATTAACGATAGAATTTATTAGCCTATGTATCAATTACCAAATAAAAAGAGGTAGTGATTTTTTAGGAAGAAGTTACAAATCTCTACTGGATCTTACCATCCCCTAGATTTTCAGAACGTAAAACACTGAAGAATCCAGGCTGAGAAGTAAACAAGATTAAGGAATGCTGATGGTCAGAACAGAAAACTGAATGTTAGAAAGTTCTTGTTCCAGCACAGTCACCAGCTCCTGCAATCTCAGTGTCCACTGCAACAGGGAGCTTGCAGGTATACACTACCTAAAGCTGAAAGCAACTGTTTTGTTTTTTAAAGAGACTTACCATAAATTTGATGTGCCTTTGTCAAAGCATCCCAGACTCAGTGTTCCAAGTCACTTTTCCATTTAAATTCTGCAAAAAGACTGATCTTGCTTTGGGGAAATGATATCATGAAAAGTAAAGTTTGCATCCTTCTTGCTGAGCTGAATTTCACTTAGAGAAACTTTTGAATTCCATGACTTGAAACTTTGAAGCCAACAAACTGGCACAAATACCATAGTTTTCCTGGAGATACTACTGGAAACCTGAGCTATGAAGAACCCAGAGTTAAATTCTAGCGGGGGCTCCTTTGCATCCTATGACTAGGAGCCACCTGTAAATGCCTGCTGTAAATAGATAATTATAATATGCCTAAATCCATGATTGTGGGAATTTAGGGAACTATCACAATAGCCCTTGCCCTCACCACCAGGGCTGCCACTCCAGCCATGCCTTCCTACCCCCTTTGCTTTAACAATCAGAGACTGTGTCATAGCACAGAGCTAAAAACCTTTTGGGGAGCTGAATAACCCAACTCCTGGTTCTATGATCACACATATAAGACATAGAAAAAACAGCATACGCAGAAGTAAAACCCCCAAACCAAGCACAATTTTAATATTGATATCTTATCATTGTAAGTAAGAGCCCTGCAAGTGCTCATTGCTAAGCCCTTGAGCTCGATAACTCAGGGCAAGGGTGGGACTGCTGGCGATGAGAGCCAAAGTGCTTGTACGTGCTGGGCTGTTACTGCATTCTTGGACACCTAAGCCTGCAGTCACTGCCTCAGAAGAATCATGACAAAGGTACCTGGAAATCTCTGTCGAGACTGTGGCTCTCACAGGTTTATCAATTTTTCCTGCAAAATTTACAATCTAAACCTGAGGTAAGTCTGTGGTCTAGAAAGTACACTATAAATCATCCCCTGGGAGGCAGGTCTGTTGCTGCGTACAGCCACTCTGAAGAACTTGCATTTTGGCACCACGAAGCCCTCAGGATTCAGCAGGCAGCAGTAGCCAAAGGGGCCACTTGGCTTATTGCTGTTCCAGTCCTTCTAGTGCTTTCTTCCCAAAGCAGCTGCAATGGCAGAGCTGTGCTCCCTACCTGGAAAAAGTCTTTGGGGTATTTAGGGAGGGATAAACTTTTGCTTTTCCAAATGAAGTTGCTTTTTATTACTAAGCTTCCCGAAATTATTTTTCTTCTCTATTTGACATAGTGCACATCACCATTACTGAGTAGCATGGAGTCTCTCACCACTGTCGCTGCAATGCCTTCAGCTGCCGTTTCAGAAACAAAGAGGAAATACGTTCCCCACCCCTGCACATTCCCACAATACAGCAAGATGCATATAGAGCATCAAATACACCATGGGGAAGGACATTCTTACCGTCTGTACCTGGCCAATTTGGCCCTTGCCTCACACACACAAAATCTAATTTTTTGGTTGTCTCCACAGGTAACAGTGGGTCAAACTGTCTAGTGTTCATGGCATAAAGACAGAAATCTTCAGAAAGGAGCTTCTGTCCCGCAGCTAGCACAGGTGCTCCCTGCTTATGTTGGAAGACCAAAGCTCTGCTAAGAGAATCACAGGTCTGTGCTGGGAGTGACAGACCCTATTCCCTAGCGCAGAGAGACACAAAGAGGCAGGCCTCCTCCTGCACCAGGGTAACAAAAACGTGTCACTCAGCCCTGCTGACAAAAAAAAGCAGTCTTTATTTCCAATGCTGGTACCAGTAACAAAGGTGTGACATACTGGAGTGCTGGCATGGGTCACAGATACAAAAGGTTGTAATCCCCATCAGCAGCAAGGGTCAGCATCCATTGAGTCTGGCAACCACGGCTACAGCTGAGCACTGTTCTTACTTTAGCAAACGCCTTTGGACCCAACCAGCAGTGCTTTTATCTGTCTCATTTGGGTTCCCTTCACAGCACCTTTTGCAGCTATGCAGCGCAATTGTTTATTGTAAATAAAAGTCTGCTGTTCTTTATCTCTGAGCAGAACAGGGAAGGAAGGGAGTTTTAACACTTCCAATGACAAAATATGTCCATGGAGGATCACCTGGCTGCATATGGCAAGGGCAGAACCTTGGTCCTACCCTGCAAACCCTCTAGGGAGCTAAAGGAGGCATCAAAAGACTATGTCTCGAGAAGCGAGATAGGACTCCCTTCCCTGGCAACATTAAACAAGCCCCTCCTGCTCCTCACTGTATATTGGAGCATTCAACAGTGTTGAATATCTCCAAGGTCTCCTGAAATACCAGGCACAACTGCATCATTCATCACTTTCAGCCTGCCCAGAATATAAGTGCTCTTTAAGTGCAACATCATGATCAAAGATGAGGGGAACTGTTGTAAGGTTACACAAGATGTCCAGGCTAACAAGATCTTGCAGGAAGCTCTGTTGCATATGCCAGGGTAGGTGAGACCTACACTTGCATGAACAGGAAGGAGGACTAAACCTTCTTTTGTCCCCAAAGGACACAACTGTCCTAGGAACTGGGTTGGATGAGAAGCATACCCCAAGAAAAGTCAGCACTGGGAGAAGTTGAGGAGATGGGACACTGACTTACATTTATGCTCTCTGCCCTCTGTACCCCAGTCAGACACAGGATGATAGGTAGGGGCACCCTTTCCAGCAGACTTTGCTTTTTTCCTCCCTTGGTACAATAGAGCAGCAGGCAGGAAACGTGCCATGCACCCTGGGCTAGCTCACCCCTCCTCTCTTGCTCCAGGCCAGAGTGGAAAGCATGGTTTGGCTCTGCACATTTTCTCATACTCCTTCATAACATAAAGAGAGCACAGTGTGGGTTCCCCCCGCTCCAGCAGATGATTTCTACATGATGCTATGGCTATGCCGTTTCCACAGCTCATCTGAAATCAGCCTACTCTTATATACAGAGGATACAGCCCAGATGGTGGTGCTCACAGCTGTGCACGTCTGACATGAAGGTGAGTAATCTTAGATTTGTGAGCAAGCCACCCAGGTGGCAGGTCTGTCTGGGGGATTGCTTCGAAGGGCATGAGGGAGAAGCCCACACACCATGAGCAGATTTGATCATCCTTACGATTACCTCCTGGGCACAGACAAGCTTCTTCTATGTTAGAGAGGCAGAGGTAACTTTTTAGGAAAATTTTACACATGCTGCTTCAGGCAATATCTTTTGGCCTGGAACAGCACAATCCATAGGACTTCAAAGCCACCAGTGCACTCAAGGAGGGTGTGAAAGCTACTACAAAAGAAAGCAGAGGAATACAAGCATCTCTTCAAACGCAGGGCTGTGTGCTGTACAATGTCAGTCAACTGGAAATAAAAAAGCTAGTGCTGCTTAGACACAGTAACAAGGACTAGAATGTAGATACCGAGCAGGATGCGCATCTGTCTTAACACAGAGGGATGTAAGTCTTTCTTAACACAGATGCTGGCCTCAATCTCCCTGGGACTTGCATATATCCAGTGGAAGAGACAGAGCCCTCCAATGGGTTATTCACATTACGGATGTTTAGCACTTACAAGTGGGAACCAAGGCAGCAAGTCTCCCACTTATAGTGCCCCAGATCCCCCATGAGTGGCAAGGACTGTGTTCTCTTTCCTTCCCAAAAGGCATTATGAGTCTTCTGGGTGCTAACAAAAGCAATAAATGAAAAAAAAAAACCAATGGATCCTGTTTAAAGGAACCAGAAGCGTGCCATGCATCTGTCCATGCCATGATAACCAAGCAAGGAATGCAGGGCAGAAGATGGTACCAGTTTCAGCTTGCACAGAGGTATTGGGAAAGAAGTGACCCCCTGCTATGGGGAAGAAAGACTTACCTGGCACCCTCAGAGTAAGGATTGGTCCAATGTTTCCAAGAGCAGCACTCCTTCATCTTGAATGAAAGAAATGAAGAAGTAGGTGTACAATTATATATCATTGCCATTCATTTTGGTATGGCATATCTGCTCATTTCTGCTAGGTGCAGTATTTTATTTCTCTTGGTTTAGCCAGCTACATATATGAAAAGCACATTTATATACTAAATAGAATAATCAAAACAAAAAAAAAAACGGAATCCCATAACCTGCTGGAAAGAGACATTTTACTCACAGTAAGAAAGAATTAATCATGGACAAAGTGACTTTACCTTACTAAAAGCAAAACAAACAACATAGTGGCCCGTATTCCAAAGAAAACAGAATACCTGCACTTTTCCACTACAAAACTAAGCCTAGCTACAAGTACACAGTGCCCCCCAAAGAACAGAAACTTCACAGCACCTTTACTTACTAGTAGGAAAAAAAAAAAAAAAACACCACAACTCTTCTGGATTGCTTTCGAAAGCAGGGCTTTTATACACTTTTTCTGCAGGCTAACATATGGTAACGGAACCCTGCCCTCAGGGGCACCCCTTTTCCTGAAGGGCATGTCCTCTTCTCTCACACAAACTATGAACAGCAGATGTGTATCTTTTTCCAAACACCCGTGTTTTCCATTGCCAGCCATGAAAAATAACACGCAATGAAATTAGCAGTCCTCAGAAAATTTGCACACATTCTCAATTTGCCTTGGTTTGAGAAAAATCAGTGCATTTGCTCAAAAAAATTGCACTGTACATGCTCCTTCTTTGTATATTTGGCTTTATTTTCAGTATTGTTTTCCATCATCTACTTTTGCAACTGGGTTACAAATTTCATAGCTGCTGGTATGGGTATTTTGAGGGTGAGGCATATTTCCTGGCCTTGATTCTCCTCTCACTTAGACAAGGGTAAACCGAGTGTCAGCCTAATCAAATCAATATTCTCTGACATATCCTATTGTTACAGCAATGTGAGAACCAGGCCCCTTTGTGCTCTGACACTAATAAACTATTCAGCTTCAGCAGTTTGGCTCAGGCAATGAGCAAAGGTTAGGTCTCAGTCATTAACTTGAATTCAAATGAAAAACACAACTTTAGTGGGTAAAGTCCATGTAAGTCCCACACATGCCCATGTTTGCAAACAATACTTTGATCTTTGCTTAGGTCTCCTGTGCAGCTCTGGCCGCTGTAACAGAATTGAACGCTTGCAGCTGCTTCTCCAGGGCCATGTCCCTAGGGATGGCAAGCCATGGAGAGAGAAAGGCACCTCAGGCAACTGAAGGCTGTGCTTACTCAACAAAATCAAGTAGAGATAGCTGGTAGGCTGCTGGCAAGGATACCCGATTCCACTGGTATTTGTTCCAAACAGCAAATCTGTTACTGTCCCCATTTTATCCATGCAGCGCAAGCATAAGGGGAAGAACTTGAATGCAGTCACCACGTTCCATCCCGTTTATGCTATATCTTGTTGTCATATATACCCTATATCTCCTCCAGACCCAAGAAGCTCTAACAGGCCACACTGCATGCCTATAGAGAGGACCCAAATTCTCTTTCTGTATGCTAATGGACTTCAGTTTCAAACAGGTGAAAACCAGAATGATAGAAAGCAAGGAGTATTGCTCCCCTTTTAGAAATGGAAAACAAGGTATTGAAGAGATCCATGTAGATCCAGCTTAGTTCCACACAGACATTCAGCTGATATTTACACCGTTAATAAGCCCCCCATCATTTAAGGCTTCAGTCCAATGTAGACCTGGCTGTCAGTGACTTGCATAACATCATGCAGGCAGTGTCTGGCAGAGCCAAGAAAGAAGAAAGGAACCCAGTTCTCCATCTCAGTGTGACCCCTATCAAGAGAGGAAACCTCCCACTAAAAGACCAGTTTCACTCGTAGCAAGACAGCGGGGCAAGTTGGAGAGCTGAAAGAGGGCAAGGAAGGACTGTGTTAGGCAGGAACAAGCTATGACATTGTAGGGGACGTAGAGAAAACAGGCAGCAGGGGACACGGAAAAAGTCTGGAAGACAAGATTTGTTAGATACAGCAGCAGACGCAGCACTATGAGGAACGAGACAGTGAAAAATGGGAGAGACAGGAGCACCCAGCCACTACTTTCACACTCCTGTTGCTATTACATGCAGAGGGCAGAGCTGCACTGTCCCAGCTCAGAACAAATTAACCAGTTGCAGCTTTGTGCCACACTCTGAGCAAGCACAGGCTGTGCAAGCGCTACTAGCACTAGTGAACAAAGTTGTTTAAAATGAGATCTTTAGCGCCCTGCACCACATGCTGTCAGCTTGTGTGATGCAATGGCAGAGCCACAGCCAGAAGCCAACTAGAGCAGACTGTGGCTGTGCCAAAGTAACACGATGGTTCTGTGAAAGGAGCTACACATGAGTCAAAGTACATCCCTCCCTCAATCTTCCAGCCATGCAGTCACTCTGGACAGAACATGCTTATGCCACTTCCTTGGAAAATTTCTGTCACCACCACTGACAAGGAATCTATAGGAAAGAGGAGCAGCAGACAGAGCCTCCACAGTAGTCCCAGGCATTTTGCTAAGCCAAAACCTCTATCTGCCCTTGGGTTTATCCAGTGGAGGGAAGGGAAACTGCAATATCTGCCTCAAAAGAAAAGAAAGAATTAGAAGCAGGAGAGGAAGCAAATGACGAAATGTTAGTAATGCAACTTATGTAATACCATGGACCAAGCTTGTTAACTGGATATAGGAGTGCACCAAGTCCCTAACATTCATCTAGCAGCACATACCGCCAAGCCATCTCGTCCCAAAGCTGAGAGAGGTGTCACTGAAATGATGACTACTCCTATTGCAACATCGCCTAATAATCTCAGTCAGGATTCCAGTTCCCAGGAGGTGGTCCCTCTGCTTACACCACAGCAGCAGCTTGCAGGAGACACTTGGGCTGGTGGGATCTCCAGGTACCAAATCATTTGTGCACAGGCAGGACTCCATGCCAGCCTAGGAAAGTATGAACCTGAGCAGGAGTTTCTCTGGAGGATGCAGCATTTAGTGAAATAGTGGACATAGTGGAACATCTTTCACTGCCCCCTCTCATATGGAAAGAGAAGGATAGTAGCTTTTTTGCTAACTATTCAGGCATGACATTTGCTTCTCTCCAAATCTAGACACACCCAGCTTCCTCTTGAGTACTCTGGGTAGTGTCTTCTGACAGGCAATGTCCTGCAGCAGCTTCATTTAAATAAAAGAAATCAAATATGTATTTAAAAATGGGAGCAGTACAGAAGCCTCCATGCTACGTATTTTGAAATTACGTATCATTCTACATTTCTTATCCTCCAGTATTCCCAGTATGTCTCAATTATTTGTATTGACGAAGTAGCACGACAGAATTTCTCGAGGGGACACTATCAGGGGGCAGCTGGGGTTTTGAACTGCAGACAGCTATGCTATTAGTCTATATAAGCTAAATCACTGGCATAACACATGATGAGGTAACTACAGAAGTATACAGAAAAGAGGAGTAACAGCTCATATGTTTCTCACAGTCCAGTCTCCAGTTCCTTTGCACTTCCAAAATGACTTTTCTTCCAAGAGATTAAATCCCTGTGCTTTGCTATACAAGTGATGTAGCCACAGTTTACGGCAAAATCAAGGTTGACGTAGAACGCAGCTTTCTGCTTTGAGCACATTATATCAAGTCTACTTTGGCCTGCCCTTTGGTCAGAAGGTGGAATTGAAAGTGCTAGGTTTAATTCTCTAGACAGGGGTCACACTTACCTGAAAAAAATTACTTTGTGACCTTCTGGCTCTCCCATGATCAGTGTTCATCATATACTCATTAAAATGTCTGATCTTCTGAGTGGCTCAAATTTCTCTTTGTCCCTTTCCAGAATGACCTGTGTTCACCTTCTGTGACAAGCTCTGAACTCCTGAAATTTAGTGTAACCTCCAGCATACTGATATTTGCACATTCAGTGCAAATATCCTATCTTTCTTCCTATTCTTTAAGATAGATGGAAATCACAAAAATATCAAATTTTCTTTTGTTCCTTCAAGAACAATTCACAACAATTGAGCACCAAGTGCCAACTGTATGAAGCACACTTGTTATCAATTAAAAATATGTGATACTGGGGGAATAATTCCATCTTTTCCCCATTCAGTCCCTTGAATCTATATTTGAAGTCCTTTTTTAAATGCTTATAATGATCTTCCTCCAGTTCTGTTTCAGGAGGGATGGAAATACGATACTAATGCTCCTGCTGGGTTTCTGGAATTCTTCTTTTGTAAGTCATGGTATCTCCTCAGATACCACTTCCTCAGATAAGCCATACAATGTCAGGGAAGACTGCAATGCTCCTGTGTCTTTTTGCAGTGGTAACAGTGGGCTGTTGGTATCAAGCATGTTCTTTGCCATCATACATGCTCGGTAGCACTATATTCCTGGTTTATGTTTTACCACAAAAAAATGGCATGAGGATGTCCGTGCGACACACATTCAGAGTACCCCCTCTCAAAGCAGATCTCGCAGCTGGCTTGGTAAAATCGGGGTCTCAGAATACAACCCCCCCCAAAAAAAGCAGTCTTTGAAAGGTTGCACTTTTTCATATTAGAGATTGAAAAGACACATCTTTAAGAATATTTAGCTAAGCATTCATTGCATTTTCCTATAAAGAAAATAACTTCCTCTTCCATGAAACTCTCCACATTATCATATGCTACCCATTATTAAGGCAGAACCATTACCACATCCTTCTCATTTCTAATACTCAGTCTCACAAGCCGTTAAGAGCAATTCCCAGAGCTGCAAGTTTAGATACCAATGATGTAAACCAGTCACCAGTGGCTTATGGTTAATATCTTTATTATTTTCAGCCACAAAGACAACTTCCATAAACAAAAACTAATCAATGAACTACTTCTAAGCACAAATATGGAAAGGATTATGCCTGCCTTTACAAAAGTCTTCATCACTGTTAAATGTTTTTGAGTAAAGGAAAGGGATGTCCTTGCCAGCATCTACCACATATAATATTACAGCCATCAAAATAAACATCCATACACCTCGAGTCCGAGCTGCTTCTGAGTGTCAGATTGCATGCATGAATTCCTAACTAATAGCTATTGTTTGGATTCATTAGAAGAAATATCACAATTTTTACTTTTTCCAGAACTTAGCACACTATAACACCACAAGCAAAAAAAAAAAAAAAGGAATCATAATTGATAGGTTTTCTAAGAAGTAGCCTTTTTAAAGAGACTTTAAATTGATCATGGGTCAGAAACACATTCCTGCATTTGGTTGCCATCTTCTAGCATCCAAAGCAAGTCTCAAATGTTCCATATTTGATTGAAAAAACTGACACTTGTCTTATTTAACTTGGCTTCTGAGCAGTTATATACATTTGAATGCTTCTTCAAAATCACAAGGGGTTTCCTTACACAGATGCTTGCAATGCAAACATCAAAGAAACAGCTTGCCCAAGTCCCTGCACAGCCTGATTGGTGACACTTCCCATTTCTGATCAGATCATGGATAAATTCACCAGTCTTCAATGAGATACCAGACCCATCTGACAGACCCTGAACCAGACTATAAAACAATTAAGCTGCTGACTGCATAACTAGCCAGTAGGATAGCTATACATGCCAGAATGTATAGCTCTGTGTTTTAAAGTATTGTCATTATGCCTCCAGCGTATATCAGGAACTCATAAAATCAGCAAGAGGATTTGCTCCTTCTCCTCAGCCCACATAAGCAGGGCTTACTCCTGAGTTCGCACTGCGCTCCGCTGCAGAATCCCACTGGCATTCGCTGTGCTCAGTACCTGCCTGGAGCCGTGAAGAGCTGTTGTGAAATATAAGTAATGCAAAGAAGCCATACTCTCCCTTGCAGCAGATGTGAACTGTTCTATCCCCTACCCGTGCCAGAGGCACGTTAAATACTGTGGAGTGTTAAATACTATTTGCACAATGCTACAATAGGGCAAAATTCTATTCAAACACTTCTCTGGGGTGGTCAAAGTCCAAAATGTCTGTTTCATGGGAAATTCAAACATTTCGGGAGTGTCCTTGAGTTCATTATTTAATTGGAAGGAAGAAAAAGTTCGCCAAGTAAATGAAATTTCAGATGTACCTTTTCTTGACAGCGTCAAGGATGTCCTTTCTAATTCTCCACTGAGCTTTATCTTAAAAGATCAGAAAGAGGTAAATGCCAGAACAGCATGCTTCAACTGCTGTCAAAATTTCTTCAATAATGTTTTTAATTAAAAAGAGACAAAAATCAACTCCTGTGAAATACATTCCAGTGAAATTCAGAGAATCTGTAAAAAGAGACTCTAACGAATGAAAATTTAGGTCCTGCAATAATATTATTTATTCATTGTTTATTATCATGGTTTCTTTGGAATTCACCAAGGATAAGTGAAGAAGCACAGAGAAATATCCAGAAGAGTGTTTAGCTTAAGCTTTTTAGTACAGCAACCAATTTCCCCATTGCTTTTTCAACTTATCTTCCAGATTAGTTGTGATTGATTATAAAAGTCATACCATACAAGTTCTGGCTTATGAACATGGACTTCATACGCTCAGAAGGATTAACAAAAGACATTTTGATTCATTTTCTCCAAGAGAGTAATTTTTTTATAACCTCCCTGTACAAATTCAATCAGGAAAAAAAATATATTGGTGGCTACATACTGCAACAGTATGGGAAATTGGACCGCTTATTGTTTCAGGCCCAGGCCACCCAAGATTTGAGAGGATTTGGCAGCTTTCATAATATATCACATGAGAGACTGGTTTGACAGACAAACAAAACAAAAACAACCCAGATGGCTGTGCTTCCCTCAGCTACAAGGCAATGCCATCAGAGAGACCTTTACTCACATAGAAGCATTTTCATTTTAAAAAGGTCAGATATTTTTCAAATACCTACCTTTTCAAAAAGTCTTTGCATTGGTTCTAGTTTTACGCAAAATCATGTTTTCCTCACATCTTCTCTAAGCAAATTTATGTAAATCCAATAGAAAAATCTCAAAAAAACCCCCACACCAAACAATCCAAACCATACAAGATCTCTCTCCAGCCTCTTTTTCTTGTTTTTCTCCAAGATATAAATATTAGATGCAGGAATGCACAAATGCTGAAAGTACATAATTCATTGTGCTAATCCAAGTATTTGGATAGTTCAGTCACCAACCCATCTCTGAATTTTCTGGATTTACTGTCTTGTTATATTGATTTTTCTGTTATTATAGGGCTGTGCATTTTAGCTGTATTTTATTCCCTCGAATTAATTCATAAAGAAAAACTATGAGATGAGCATCAAGAAAAGCACTGAAAAAACAGTCAACTCTTTTCCACAGTATTCCCTGGTAATAACTCTTCTGACTTCCAATGCCATCTTGCTTCCTTGGCTTCCACTCAGCTTCGGTGCATCCTCCCTGTTTGAAGTCATGTATCTTTACAAGCATCTTTTTCCCATCACACTGCCACAGGCTCAAATCCAGACTCTGGGCAGTCCTTATGTATACACGGAGCTGGAAGGCCTGGAACGTGGCCTCAAAAGGAGATGGCATTTTGACTCAGAGTAACAACTTTGGTACATGACCCCATGCCGTAAGCAATGCCTTACCCATAGCTATCTGTTCTGAGGCACAGATTTACCCATTCCTGATTATTTCTAAACAGTACTGGTAATTTATGCACAATGGTGCTTTCCAAACATCATTACTGATGTTTCCCTTTTTTCCCTGGAAAAAAACTTGCCCAAACTGTATACTACAGTTGTATCCATCCATGTGTCCACAGATACGCTCTCTAAGCTGCCTTTCCATTCAGCTTTCTTTCTTAGCTTTCCTGGCTTTATAGCTTGTTAATATTCCCAAACAACCACTCCCTACGGAGACAGGATCATCAGGGTTCCCACCAACATAAATCATTCCTAATCTTTGTTTAGTTTGTATAGCAATCAGGAATATGAAGTTTACATGTAATATGACCAGGGGTGCATGGATGGAAAAAGATTTTTACAAAACCTTAGCACTACTAAAGCTACGGAAAACATCTAGACAATTTTGAAATTAAATGATGTCCTGCCCATTATATTACTGTCATGATGTGTGCAGCATGGGCACAGGAGTTAATCTGGGTCCTGGGATTTGTGGAAAAGTAGATGACAGGTGCAGATGGCCCAGTCATTAAGCTTTCAGAGAGCAACGGCAGTTGTCCCTATGTCTTAGCCCCAAGGAATCTGCTGGCCTACAGCCCTTGACTCAGTAGTGACAAAGCTCCCCGGAAGAGTTGCAGGCTGGAGCAGGCTAAGCATGATCAATCCCCAGGGGAGACGAGCTGTTAAAAGAGGAACCGCTACCAGAAACTGACAGAAATCAGGAGAGAAAAGGAAGAGAAAGGAGGTGGACACCCTCCCTGGAGGGGCCTGTCAAGTGCCATGAGGAAATTGTATGTAGGTTTGCAAAACAGTATTTGCTTTTTTTCTGTAGTTGTGCATCTACCATAAACTGTGCCCATGAGTACAGCGTACATGTGGTTTGAAAGTGCCTTTGCAAAATACCCATGTTTCTTGCTTTCACCATTTGTCATGAAGGCCCCACAGGACTAAACAATAGTACAAAAAGAACAAGAGTAGAGATAGGGAGATGGCATAAAGAAGAGAGATGAGTTTGTACAAAATTGGAGAAAACTACGTCCCAGGAGGGAACAAGAGACAGATCCTGAACCCCAGAAACTTGCTGAAAGGCCACATGTATACATACAAACCAACAAATCTGAACATTGCCTAGGATGAGCAAGTTTAAATGGGCTGCTGAAGCTCAATATAACAGCTAGATATGTAAGACTGTAGATCAATTACTGAAAACTACCTATACAGTGTAGTGGTGTACAGTGTTTCTAGTGGGTACAAGAAAGTGTTTGCAAATATAGCCTTAGACCTCATATACAACAGGGATAAATCAATCAAGTGAAGCAATTTCCAAACCCACTCCTTCGTAATACAGTCAAACTCTACCTGTTAAAATACATAAAAATGCAGTATTTCATTTGTGCTGTCATCGCTACTAAGCCACCATACCTCCTTCTCTTTCCACAGAGGTGCAAAGCCTTCACCTAAACCCTTTAGAAGTGCACAGTTCTGCTCCTTCTGTGTTGCAGGCTTCCTCTGCACATGACAAACACCTGAGCGATCTTTGCAGCCCAAACCAGACTAAAGATACTCTATATACAGCACTGTAAATGAATACATGTAGAATGCACTGTCCCTCAGATCACGGCAGTCCTTAGTGAGGTGTCAACTGCTTCAGACCTCACACCTAGCCAAAGCCCACTTGCTCATAAACCAAGTCTACACAGTAAATATTTTCTGCCTAGAAAACAGCAGCAGACCCTACAGCCAGCAGGCTGTCAAGTAAACCGGTAACACTGGAGAAAGGGGTTAATTTCCCCATAAAGGCTTTTGTGCTCCCCAAACATACCAACAGTAAGTTCATCTACAACACAGGGTGTTCAAGGGAAGGAGTGAAAGTTTGCTAGTATAATATATTTCAGTGGGAATGTGCACAAAAGGGCAGTTCTCACATGAATTATCAGTTCACTCAGCGAAGCTTAAATTTTTATTTCCATTTAATGTTGTTGGGTTTCCTCTGTGCTACAGCAGAAGTCAACCTCTAAACCTGACCTGCAGTGTAGGCGAGTGGAGTCCAGTCCCTGCTCTAATTAGCTGGAAGAAATCTGGGAAGGAAAACTGGGACCTGAAGGAGGGGAGCAGAGGCCTGAACCAGTGTCTCCCACATCCCAGTACCTTAGCAACCCAGCTTGTCTCCTCCAAACAACACTTTTTGCCAAAATGGAAACAATCCAAAATTTTGGTGCAAAATTGTTTTGTGCTGCTAGAGCCCAGCACTTATCCAGAGGGGGGCATCAGGGTCAGAACTATAATGCATTTAGATTGTGTAGTGCAGCATATGATTTATTTTTTTTAAAACAATGGCTATTTTCTTGCTCTACACACTACGATTGCTCAGCCCCAGACACCTATTCTGCGAGTCAGACACATGTTGTGAGCTGTTTATGCTGGTCACATCCTCTGTGTAAAACTTTTATGACTTTTTTAGCTTTTTATTGTTATGTATTTGGCTATCGTAGCACTCAAGTGTGGCTGGCCCACCTTCGGCAGTGTAAATCAAGTGGGACAGTAGTGAGTGATGAAGGATTTTATAACTCTGAGGAACTGGCTGAACTCTTTCCCTGTTGTTTTAAGACATTTATATTCCCTCTTCTGAAGGCATAGGATATTCCTAAGCAAATGGAAAGCTGGATTTTTGTCTTCCCCTATCCCCGTGCATGGCGTCTCCTCAGATTTTCAGCTTTAACTCCTTCTTTATAGAACACGCACAGAAACATGACAACTGCTGAGAACAGAGACTCTGTTTTTCTACATACACTATATTCCTCCTTCTGTTACATCAACAGCAAATGCAGATTTTTTCAAGCTGACTTATTTTGAAATACACCTTGATGAATCTCTGATTTACAGGACTTTTCAGGTGGTCTCCCATCCAGACATCAGCCACACTGAAACCTCAATCTGACTTTCAGGAAATGTGCATCCTACCAGGGCAATAATCAGCTCTCTAAACACCTACCATTTTGTTGTGTCCCATCCACCTTTTTTCATCCTCACTGCACTTGCTCATCCTCCATCACACCCAGACCTGCTTACATTCAGTGCAGGCCCCAACAGGACTCCCCACAGTGCACAGAGGGGACTGGAGTTACACATCAGAGTTAGGACTTCACTATGAATTTTGATTTCTCCAGGGCATCATTCAGGCCTTACAGAGAGCCTCTAGACTCAGCAAGTCTCTCTTTAAACAGGAAAAAAAGAAAAAAAAAAAAAAAAAAAGCATCTATACTTTGAGATTGCAAAGAAAAGATAAACCAAACACAGCTTCCATCTGAGTTCACAGAGTCTGGACCAATTCCTCTGACTATTGTAAACATATCCTGTTAATAAAATCGCATGTTATTTCCACTCAATGCCAACAACATTGTTAGCTCTTTCACACCTGTCCACTGCATCAAAGAATCAACTACTGGACCAACTTATTTCACTATCTTGAACACATAGTCCTGAGAGGTACAGCCATCTAAGAGGGAAGAAGCATACTAATAGGGATGTCAAACCCTCACAGGGATTTCAAGCTCTGCTGAGCTCAGGGGATGAGCTGAAACCAAGAGAGTCAAGTTCAAGTCCTTTCATGATTAAAGAGCTACAGATTTTTGTAGGAAGCAGTTTCTGCATGGCTACGCCATGTTCTCTTAAGTGGATGCACAGTTTTTTCTGTGCTGCTTGCACTGTGAAGTGGCTGGGCAGACCTTTTTCACCACCAAACTCTTATTATGTAGTAAACTGGGAAGGCAGTTTCCTGAATCAGTCTGTCAATTACATAACAATTTCTGATGACCAATTTCAAATCAGCTCCTTTTGTAACTGGAAGTCGTACAAAGAAAAAAAAAGATAAAAATTCAGAAGCAAGCTTTCATCTAGGCTTGAAGACATCCTACAGATTTTTACCCCTTTCTACATTCTCCTGTGCCCTTAAAATAAGAAAGAGTCCCTGCATTCCTGTGCAAGTAACTCATTATGCTCAGAAAAAGCAGCAGCAGAAAGCCAGGCTTACCTAGCACAGTGGTAGAAATAAGCTAGGAAAGCTCTGATATTAAGCAATATCTGTATTCCTCACTCCTATAATTTGAAGATTTTGGCAAAACTGGGTCATTGTTTTCTTACTCCTCTCCTTCCCAGTTCATATGCACAGGGGATTTGGCACATCCCGTTTCTATGAATAATCTTCTGGTTGTTGTTGTAACCCTTCATGTGTGTCTAAATTTTTTCATTCACTCTTGCTAACCCAATTCTTCCAGATGTCAGGGAGGTTTTGCATTCTGGCAAGAAGGACTACTACAAAAGGGGCAATCATAACTCTTGTGGGCTCTTTCCTCTTTTTTCACATCAAACCAATTGTTGGGTTCTTAATCTCTTTGGTTTCAATTTTCATTTCGCAATTATGGGTAGTATTGCACCATGGAAATGATTGCTTAAAAGGTTTAAATCCTATGCCCCTTACAAAATAACAAGCCTTCTTTATTTCCTAATTAGAAGAGTAATGGAACCTTTATGAGTCTTCAGACAAGGTCTAAAAATTCCCAGAAGGAACCATACTGGAGAAATGGCCAGCCACTGTGGCACTTTGTAGAGAAATTATGTCATCTTCTGTGGCCGAGAGGGGAAAGAAAGAAGAGTGGAGAAACAGGGCAGCTGGGAGCCTGTTTGGATTCCCCAGTAAATAAAACACTCAACTGTTCTGCTCTACCCCAGGACCTCTTTTCCCTCTTTAATGGATGCTCCTCTGCCACCATCTCCCTGAATATATTGCCTGGTGGTGTGGGGAGCTGCAGAGAGGAAGGCAAAAAGGATCAAGAGGCCCCTAAGCCCTGGACTGTTCACTCAGGATTCACAGGCAAGAGCTAAAGATGTTGAAACTGCAGACTTTAGCCCAGAAAAATAGGCCATGTAAAATCAGTCTCTTGTCTTCCTGGAGGTAAAAAGAATGACACCATCCTTTGAGAGTAAGTCCAGTGATTGAGCAAAATCGGGGAATCAGAGCTGACACGTTACGTACTGCTTCGGAGGGGGAAAAAAATAATCCTTTTGCAGAACCCGTGTATGAATTATTTCCCCTGACATTAATTTGGAAGGTCCCACTTGAAAGTATGTATATTTATAGTTTTTAAAAACAACAAAACACTCAACCAAAAACTAGCTTGTAAATTCTACTTTTTAGTTTGACATTTCATTGAAAAATAACCTTGGTGGCAAATGCTGCCTGTACAACTTAGATGGGAAGGCAGAGGAAAAACAAGCCACCCATGGCTTTACAGTTCTACGTACAGAGGCAGCTTCACCTCTAGCTCATCCTGCATAACATTTTCCATTACAGGACAGCCCCTTTACAGTAGCTTATAACTTTGCTCCATATTAACTGTTTGAGTAGAAGTTTCCATCCTATGTATTTTTGTCATGCTACCTGATGACGGTTTGGGGAATTATTTTTTTGCTGGATGGGTTGGGTTTTGTCGTTGTTTTTTTATTATTATTACTTTAAAAAGGAAAAATATTGGTTTGGTTTCCAAAATTTAGAGGAAAATGTCGGACCACAACAAATGTTTGGACACATGGAAAATGTTCTTATAGCTGTTTTCCAGAGAAGCTCCAGGCTTCAGAGCAGAAGTTTCATATTTGATAGGACAGACTCTGCATAAGGGCTTTTCTCATCCACATGGGAAATCACCCCAATTTAATTCACTCAGTCTTGAAAAAGTGAGAGGTTGACTATGAGAGCACGGTGCTAACAGGAATCTGACTACACAGAGTAGTTCCTTCCAATTGTCTCTGCAAAAGGAATGAGAGAAAGAAACCATTTGTGACCACTCTTACTAAGCACAAAGGCTTCTGACAACCTGGCCTGAGCTTCACCAAGCACAGAAAAAGCAAAGAAATGGTAACTCATAAGTCAGTCTCAGAAAGTCTACTGCTTCTAAACTGATATGCTTAAGCTATGGTTAACAGTAATATTTTCTACCATGACACTTGTCCTCAAGGTCCATCTCCTCAGGCTGATAATCAAAAGGGGGTTTTTGGTTTGATATCTTTGATATCTCTGAAGATGCAATTCATTAAAAGTATTGAAGCTGCCACCTTCCTGCCTCTGTCCCTTCCTGCTCTCCTACCACAGGCTGCTCTGAGCAGCAGCACAGCCCAACACATGCCTGCTGGCTTCCTGAAGGCATTCACACTGCAGTCTTGCAGCGTCAGCCCTATCCATGACCTACTACGCAAGCTTAGCTGCCATCACTCTTCCAGGGACTTTTTTTTCCCCTCTTGTCCCAGGAGAAAGAGGTCTGCTCCAAATGAAAATTAAGCAGCATGGAACAGAACAGGAAGAGAACAAGACACAAACTTATTTCTTGGACAGTTAATTAGAAATCTTAAAGTATGAGTTTGTCAAACCTATAGGGCCTGGAATAAGATCCGCAAGTAACAGTGAAGTAGAGCCTTTGGCTGTGTTTGCCAAATGTAGGCATTTGCTCTTGCTCTTCTTGACCAGCTTTCAAGACCATTTCAGCTGCAACTAGAAGGCTGCAAATCTATAGGATTGCATACTTAAACCAGTGTTTACAGTGACTGAGGAAGAGAGATCTGCAATCTATGGCTCATGCTTCTTAACCAATTTACAGAGCACATGCCTCAGAAACATGTTAAATAACTCATGGCAAGGCCAGCTATTCACTGATGAAAAACCTGAAACACTTAAAAGAACCATCAGTATCTCAAGTTCACTGAAGGCCCTAAAGTTCAGTTATGACCTTTCTTGGACATGACCAAGATCATCGGTAAGTTTTGAATTCTTTCAGCCCGCCTGGCTTTTGCTAGGCTCTAATCAAACTTGTTGCCAGAGTTAGCTCAGCTATCTGGCTGGAAAAACCAGAGTAGGGACAGGATCAAGATGCAGCTATCATTACCAGGGAGCAATACTTACTGTGTTTCAATACTTCCAAATTGTATTTATCTACTTAAACAAGAAAAAAATAGTTTCTGTATTTTATGGACAAACCTGAACACATACTTTGGACTCAGTCATTCAGACACCACAAGCACTATCTTCCTAAGGAAATCAAGCCATGGCCTCTGTGTCCAGCCATATAGAGTAAACACCATCTCTAGAGACACCCCTTATTCTGTGAAATGGTTTTAGGTCAGTTCAAGCTACAATTTAAACCAGATGCACTGGTGAGGTTTACAGTCAGAAGTTGGCACGGCTTCATACCAGCCTATTTTAAGGCTCCATTTGCCTCCCATCACACAAAAATGTCATAGCTGATTTCATCAAGAGCAAGTGCAGGAAGTAAAGCTGCACATCTAGCTGGAAAACTAGTAATAGAAATAGCCTGGCTTAGGGCTAATGCTGCCACAGAAATCTTTCCTTTTTCTTCTGATGACTGTTTAATGTCTAAACCACACAGCCTTAATTCTGTGTTATGTTGCTTTTTACAACATATTTTTGATTTGCAGAATAAGCAGCGAGCCTGTTCCTTGTTTGGCAATAGTACAAAGTCACTTTGAACTAAGAACACATTCTGTAATCTAGCCTCAGGTATGAAGTTAGCTACTGGCTGGACGTAAAGCATGCATCTGAGCAGTATGGATCTGGCTGCATGTGCCAGATCTGCGCTGCTTTTAGAACAAACACAAACATGTCTGTTTCTGCCTTCGCATACACCTGTGCAGCTCCCCTGAGCTCAGCGTGTGTGTAAATCAGAGGGCAGTCTTGAATCCACGTGGTCTGCACAAGAACTGTGCCTCCATTCATTCGTCCCCCCAAAGCCTGGAGGTCCGTGCAGGACTGACATGCTAAACTAATTTTCTGGAATCTGCTTCTGTAGCCAGGCCTGCAAAGCGAGCCTGAGCTGCGGTCAGAGGACACCGCTGGTGAGTTGAGACTGACTGAATATTAGGGATTCTGCTTACAAATACTTATTTCCCAAGCAAAAGAGCAATTGAAATTAGAGGAGGAGAGGTACTTTTTTTCATTGTACATAACGAGCTGTACAAGAGCAGTTCTATGCTATTCTTGTGAGTTTCCCCTACACATAACACTAAAAGTCTATGGCAAAAAACTTACCTATTAGGAAAAAAGTATTATAAACACCTGGAATTACTTGGGGATATCCCCTTCCTTATCTTCATTACTCTGGGCTGATTGTCTCTAGACTTCAGCATCAGTACAAGTTAAAAACCCATTTTGATCCTGAACCACAACTCTCACTTTACCACACGATGCCAAGCAGGATGGTTCTTGCTGGTTTGGGTTCCTCAGGAGCCTTTGAATGACCTCAGACATTTTTCAAGTAACTAGAGAGCATCTTTGTTAGTCTGTCCTGGGGAATACTCTGTACACTCCTTTGTGGCTCCTCCATGGAAAGCCTGAGCATTTCACTATCATTGCACACAGAACTAGCACCATCTCCAAGCTACGGAAGTAGACTGAGTATTTTTTGCCAGTTATTTATTTTCAAGTAGTGATTAAAAGCACTAGAACAGGTTAGTAAGTCTGTAGCAGAGGATCTTTAGGCACAAGAGGATCCTAGCAGTTTCTGCCAAAGGAAGTGTCACATCTTCGCTGAGGTGCAAGTTTCAAGCTTGTCTAGTCTGTGACACCTCAGTATCGGCTTGTCTGCACTGAAGATTTGGACTGCAGCCCTCTGAGTTTGTATCTGATACTGTGTTATCTCCCTGGTAAAATAAGGTTGCAATGTATTTTTATCACCTTTTACTGTAATATATTGATAATGATGGATTCCCCTTGAATTCCACTGCACAGATATCAAAGAAATGTAGCAAAATACTGTCCACATATAGACTTCCCTCTACCTATTCAACTTTGGGGATTCAGGCAAGCCATCAGTATTCCAGGCCCAAAGTCAGACTGATTTCCCTTATTTGGGAATACATCAAAGGGAAGAGTCAGCATTAGCAAACTGTACCAAACATTTCCTTTTCAGGGCTCTATCCTGAGGTTCAAGTTGAAGGCAAAGAAAGGAGCCCAGCCCAAAGTTATTGAGTTTGACTGGCCCATAGAAGATGGCAGACCTCTTGTGCTGGCAGAGCAGAAGCTGCCTGTGCTTCTATGTGCCACATCTTTCCTGGATATAAAGTCTTTCTTATTTGCTTAGCACTAGAGT
Organism: Ibycter americanus; assembly: GCA_035590275.1. NCBI lineage: Eukaryota > Metazoa > Chordata > Aves > Falconiformes > Falconidae > Ibycter > Ibycter americanus. The sequence goes on from JAVJGI010000060.1 coordinate 23,022,088, forward strand.
CAGACATTGTTGTTTTGGTTTAGTCTTAAAGTGCTTCCTTACGGAGAAAATAACAGATACGTAATATTCTTGTGGCCATTTTTTTCATGACCATTGGGTAGACCTTTCTCCAATTCCTCCTGTGAAGGACAGCAAGAACTTGATGCATGCATAACTTACTCAGCAAAACTGTTGCACATGTGGTTTTACTTGAACAAAGACCAGTGACCTTGGACAGTTAATATTTTCTTTTTTTTAATTTCTTTTGTTTGTATGGAAACTGTCTTCAGCCAAGAACTCTGAAACTTTTGGTCAGCTTTAACCTGGATACTGTCTGTATATTTCTATTTTTTCATTTCACACATCCCAACACTTTGCTTTAGTAGAGACAAAAGTAAAAATTCCAAAATATTTCATAAGTTCTTAGAAGAGAGAATCCATTCCTCACAGATTCATTTAGGAGGAATTCATCTTGAAGGAACTGGAGAACATCAAAGCCCTTAAGCTTTTAGAAACTATAACTCATCTTTTGAAATATGAAACATGTGCGCCAGACAGTTTTGCCAAATGTTTACATTTTGGTGCATAGTTGAACTGCTTATCAGAAGTTCAAGTGTTCTTTGTTCCTAATTTCCCACTATGATTCACACTGCACGCTCTGTTCAAACACAGTAACATCCTTTGGCCATGAGAGCCAGCAATGCTTCTGTCTCACACGGAGCAGAGCAAGGAGACCCAAGTGCTCAGCACTCATAGCATGCCGTAACTCCAGCATATACGATCAGTTTTTATCTTTATTATAAGTAAGAACACATGCAGAACAATCTAAACTTTTACCTTCAGGGAAATATGAGAGCATCTTTCCCCAAATAATTAAATGCCTCACCTTGGTACCTCAACACTGGAAAGTGGCTGAAATGGTTCTGTGCATCCCAATGCACCCTATGGCCTTTCATTCACTTATGGCACCAGCTCTCACAGGACTTTCCTACCCTGTGAAATCCCAGTTATGTGCCCTTTTCTCCCCTCTCCCACATGATGAGAGCTGCCCTAGATTTTAGTTTAAGAGAAAGATAGGCACCTCCTGAGGATTATTCATCCTTCTTTGGGATAAAGACTTTTTCTGAAAGTACTAATGACTGTAGAGGTATGCTGGAACAAGAAAGTCTAGATACTTTTCACCTTGCTGAACTTCAGCAAGGTGAACATCAGAATAAGGAATGGCCCCTATGCTGCCAAGTGAAGTGAAACATCAACAAAAATATTTTCACCATTTATTGCAGTATTCTGAAAGATATAAGATGACACTCGTGATTTTTGAGAACAGGCATGGCTTCTGCTGTTTCATGATAGTAATGGAAAGTGGGATTTAGCAGGCATAAACCAAGAGGGGAAGAGGCAACAGGGTAAGAAACAATGCAAATCCACAGCTTCTGGAAGAAAGAGAGAAGACTGGGGATAAAAAGTTTTGTAGTCCTAACAAAGATGACCCTTATTGTCAGTGGTCATTTTATCTCAGAAAAATTAAGAGGAAAGGGAAATTGTTACAACAGCTTAGTCTTGCAGGGAGAAGATTAGCCTAACTAGAACAGAAGAGGTGAAGTCAGCAAGTATCAGCAGGAAATAGGAGACATATTAATCATTCTCATTTCCAGACGCAACGTGGAAATAGTCTATGAAAATATGTCAACAAATTATTTGCATGTAAATCAGCCAAGCCACAGTGACTTCAGAGGAACTCCCTCCATTTATCCCATCAGGGCAACAGGCAGGATCATCTTCCTAGCAGGGCTTCTGACATTTGCATTTGCTTGAGAGAGAACAGACACTATCGCCTATTCAGGAAAGGGCTTTCTAGGACTGAGAGGGGTAGGGTATCAGAGGAAAGGAAGCTGCTGACAACCGACATATCTACAAGCATGCTTTCTCAAACCCAGGCTGGAGCTTTTCCCACTGCCTTCTTGCAGCAGAGATAGCTGGAAGTGGCTCGCTCTTACTCTGGTCACATGTAAGACAAACCTGAAACTGTGCAAAGGGTGAGAAGACACCGTGATTTGCTCATGGAAATCAGATGTGGTGAGCAAAGCAGCTCTATATGAATATACAACCTTTCCTTTCCACTTTGTTTACTCTTTTATTCGCATATTGCCCTGAGTACAGAATGGCCACCCTCAGTTTATTTTGGCTTTGTATTATTTCAGCAGCTATCCAAAATCTAAAACAATTTTTAGGTACCTTAAGGGTATCTTACTGCATTTAATGATGAAGGTTAGGAAGAAAACCCACTTAGAAATAGTCTTTACAGAAGAGGTCTTGCTCTTACAGAAGTTAGGTTTAATTTTCTTTCACTGATCATGACAGCAGCTGTCTAAAGATTCAATATCTTTATCTTCCCTGAGGTTTGGAACAGACTCCGTGGGGTCACAACTGTGTTCATATCCCTCCCTTCAAATTCAAATGCACAGCAACATACTGAATTTACCAAGTCAGAGACCTGATCACACTTTAGCTACTCTCCTGCTCAGCTAAAAGTCAAGAAAGAGATCTGAACAACACATCACCAGAAACAACAAGGAAAATATTTCCAACAGGAAGTTACTGGAAGGAAGAACACATTTATACCTCATCTCGAGGGAAAGATAGGCAAAACAAGATTCTCTAAGACATTAACAAATATAAAACAACTTTTAAATCAGGATAGCACAGCAATGGCCTTTCAGAACTTGCTCTACTAACAGAAGCGTTGAAACAGCAACAAACTGGTTCTGTTGAGCTGTCAAAAAGCCTATGGACTTCAGGGGAGCCATATGAAGTAGTAGGATCCATCCACTTACACAAAGGTCACTGAGAGGTCAGGCCCTAAAGTAAGTCTTCAGATCTCAAAGAACTTCCTAATTGCAGTAATTAAGAGTTACAGGGTAAGCAGGAATACCAAAGAACACTGCAGACACTGAGATAACTTTCTTTCCCTTAGGACTAGCAGCTTTTTCACGCTTTCCACCATACTGCCTTTAATTAGTTCACCACAAATCTTGCATCAGCTTTTAAGCTATATTTAGACATAGCTAGAGCCACCGGGAACTCTAGCACATTTTTATTGTCACAACACAACTTTGATGCATTGTCTTTTACTCAAAAGAGCTAATAAAGCGCCTCTTTCCTCACCATCCCAAAACCAGAATAGATTATCCCAGTGTTTCCAGAGACAACAACTATGACAAATACAGTAGAAATGAACCTGACAGATATATATAGACAGACAAATGAGAACCGCGTGCATTGCTCTGGGTGTGTGAAGAGGGAGGGGTAAATGGTGAAGTTGTGGTTTGGATAGAAATATAAAGTCTGTCACAACAAATTAGACCATTTGTTGGATGGTGAAAGATCCTGCTTTAGATGTGAGGGAAGTTTATGCTTTAGGTGAGGTAAAAAAACAATCAGAACAACCCCATCCCTTATTCATTGCTGAAGAAGGATGGTGGTTGGGAAACATTGCTTCTGAACTGTTACAAAACAACAAGCTACCAAAACAAAAAGTTGGATGCTGGGGATGGTACTGTTATCACTTGATCCTAAAGAGGTTATCAAGTGGGGGGAAAAGCAAAAAAATACAGTTAAACAGAAAACATTGAAGGTCAATATACCCTTCAGTTTTGAAAAACAACATATTTTACAACGATAGAGCAATTTCCAAAAGCAAATATCAAGAGCAAGCATTCTTGAACAGTTTCCTAACTTCTCTTCAGAAAGGTTTTCTAAACTTTCTAGAAAGTAAATATCCTACACCCATTTTGCGAATAAAGAGCTTAAAGACTACTCCTGAAGTCTTTAGTAGAACTGGGAACAAGCTGCCACTTTCCTAACTTGTGTACTATAGCAATGAAACTACTCATCTCTTCCATTGTGGACTGTAACAGACTCTTACAGCTGCTCTACTCAGAAGAGGTTACAAGAGCATTGGTAGGCATGAGACATCTGTCCAATTAAGACTTAAAAAAAAAAGTAGAGCAATGCTATCCATGACAGAACTACGAGATCAAAAAAAGCAAATTTTTACCATCATAACAGAAAAAAACTAGTCTAATGGATGTGATCAAAAGCTATCTAGTATAAATGGCTTAAATTATTTATTAGAATTCCAATAAAGCAAATCCACTTAGAGACATGAGTAAAAAGGAAACCCACAGCTTTCCAAACTATGTCAAGTTCCCGTAATATCATTCTATACACTTTTGCAGTTCCTTTTCTACCTTCGTATTCAAAGAATATTCATATTCAAATTCTACCTGAAATACTGAGGTAACCTGAAGTACTAGTTTCATGGTCTTCATTGGGAAGAAAATGCAGAAGTAGCAGTCAGGGAGGCCTGAGGTATACATGTGCACATTGTTAGATCTGCTCATCTCTGGAAATACAGCAACTGCCACAAACACATAAACCTCTGAACTGAAATCACCACTGACATTTCTGCAAGTACCTTCTGGGCTAAAGAACAGTTGTGTTAACACTGAGTACTACTGAACAAAGCAAAAATTTTCAGCACTAGGAATCTTATCCCAACTATTAAATCATTCTTCAACAATTTTATTTTCATCAGAAGTACCCTGACTGTCGCTCTCTTGCTGAAGTCTATACTTTGCAATGATTAGGCATCCACATCCTTTGACAAGTTTTTATTGCTCCTCTGACTCATCAGATGAAAATGCTTCCTATGAGATTCAACGGGAGCTAATAAGTTGCTTTATACACAACACTCAGCTGCAGAGCACAATTCTTTCTGCACTTTAACAAAAATGAAATACCAAAACCAGGAAGACTCTTGAAATCAAATAGCCCAGCAAGTCTGGAGAGGCACAACAGAATTCAAGGAGTGCTGAGAAAGTTGTAAGTCAAATGCAATGTTATCAGATATTTTTGCTAGTTAAGTATATGAATTTTTTTGCTACAGTTTAGAACAAAAAGCAAACTTCACCCCCTTGCAGTCTCCTGATTATTTTACATTTTTGTCAGACTTCATAAAGGTTCCCTGAAATAGCACAGATGCTAAAGACCTAAGTGAAAGAACACAAAGCTGAAGTTCTGCACCTTAATTGATTTTCCTTAAAAATAATGACCACAGAGGGGGAAGGCCAGCTGGCTCAGCGGATTAGTAATGGATATGAAAAACTTCCACCTTAAGTCAATGGTTCAAAACCAGTCCAAGGCAGCACAAGCTTTGAAAGCCATTTGATGACCTATGTGAAGTGAGCTGGTGGTCTTGGTAAAACTCCTACTAGGCACATGTCTATGTTACAGTTTACTTTCTTGTTTGATGTGTCTGCAAATACTCCAAAAGGAAACCATCACCAACATGTAACTAATGTATGTAATGGGTGTTTGGAGGACAAGGAACAAAAATTGCTGTTCAAATCTGAATAGTGCAAAAGTTTGAATTGATAGGGTTTTCATAATAAGGAAGGAGAGGTTACCTGTTGAACTGAAAACACGCATAAACCTTTATTCTAAACAGGTCTTGCGTTACATGCTGCCTCTCACTAGTACGTTTCAAGGAGTTTCACAGACACGTACAGGAATTGTACCAGCCACCACTGAAACAGACGAAACACAGAGCAAAAGAAAGGAATATTTAACAAGACCACACCAAAAAACTAGGTACCAACAGCACAAGGAGGAAGATGATGCAGGAACAGTTTTAACTAGCTAGAGCATAAGTCAATGAACTGGAATTTTCTCCCTTCGAGACACTACACTGCTATGCCAGAGAAAAACGTCATAAGCTCAGTTTCACAACTCATCCAACAGACTGTTTCTCCCCCAGCACTGTATCCCTTACCAACAGTCTGATTTGGTCTGTCCCCCAGCAACATACCAAGATAATCAGTTCCAAGTTGGAAACCAGAGTGTTACCGACTGACCAAGACTGCTTCTGGCAACTTTGATGCCTCCCATCCAAGCAGTTTCAGAGCGCCCATTGCTGGTGAGTTTCTGAAGGCTTAAGAATTCCAACACCAGCTTACAGACAGGTAGACAAATGCATGGAAACCTTCAATAATCAGGACATACCATTCCAGCCATGAACACCATCTTGCTCTTCTCTATCTATAGAGAAAGAGTTCAGTCAGTGTCAGGCAGCCAGTTTTTCCTTCATTGTGCGGGGCATCCCGTATGCTAGAAATGAAGCAATTCATAGGTTGCCAAGAAAGTTTCTCATACAGCAGTAAGAAACTTTTGCTCCACTGAAGTTTGAATTCAATGGCCAACGCATTAGACTCAAGACTTCTAGAGTCACCCACCCAACTGGAATAAATAAGCAACAATAACATCTGGCAAGTATAAGCTTTATAACCAATATTAGCAATTTTACAGAGGTAATATGATTTGTAATTTTATTGTACCTGTCTTCTGTGCTTGCAACACTGCTAACACAAAAGAGTTGGCTTATGACATGTTATCAATGAGCAAGTCTTTTTCTCCCCTATAACTAAATGCACATAAGCTAGATGCACATAAACTCCTCATAACATCCATACACAGAAACCCCCCTGCCTTCAAAAGGGATTTCTCTCTCGTATAGCATCACAAGAAGCATGTGGAAGGGAAGATAAACTTTCACTACATCTGTGATACCCATTTCATATTTAAATACATCAAAACCCCAAAGCTTGGGCTAAATGATAGTTGCTATCTTTTAGTTGCCGAGGGTATTTTCAATAGGGATAAACAAAGTTTATTCCTGGTGTGAGCCAATAGTGTGCATACTATGCTGCTGAGGGTCCATTTGACAATCAAAGCTATCTTCCCACCATATCCTGCTGTCCAAAAGGGCACAGGACTACATGTGTCAAGAAAGTCTTTTCCTCACACTTGGCACTTTGCAAAGTCTGACTGCCCACAACAAGAGAGTCCTCATGGCCAGCCAGGTTCCCCTAAAACCTCTCAAAGCAATAGAAGGACAAAAATAATCCAGGTTAATTCTCACAGAGTAAAATTTAGCATCCTTATTACAAAATTGGAAACACAACAGAAGGATAACAAAAAAGGCCTACTTCAGAGCAAATTTTTGCTTAAAAAAAAACAACGACAACAACCACCACCAGAGAAAACTCATCCTTAGCAGTTGCAGTTTCATCTCAGCTACCTTTCAACAAGGCAATCAGTTCTCCCATCTCTTGGTCTTGGAGGACCACCCACCCTTGCAATTTTTCACTTTCTTTGTCATAGCCAGTGTCCCCACAATAGCTCAGCAGAGCCAGCACAAGCTTTGTCCCTCACATCTTTGACCAAAAGAGTTCCTTTGGCCCTCACATCAGTTCTCTTCCTGTTCATTTTGCTCAGTAGAATTTCGCTTTGAACAGTTGATTTCTATCAACTATGGCTTTGATGAGTCATACCTCTCCCCTTCAGACTAGATTACCAGAAAGCTCTCCAGGATCAGATTTCTTCTCTTCCCATGAATTTCTCTGAATTCCCTTTGTATTCTTTACTTAAAACATTCTTTCTAGCTTCAGGCTCTTTTGCAAGCTGCAACATTTTCAAGACTGGCGAAAAAACTTTATAAAACATATACCAGAAGACATACTTATTGTACATATGAGTTATGAGAGTCAAAGCTTTCAGCTTTCCTTTAGTTTTCAGAGAGACCACACGTGGTGTACTAATAGTGTAGATGAAAGACTTGACAGTTACAACTTTTTTCTTTTTCTTTTTTTTTTTTTTAAAGTTATGTTCCTGTTCTCATTTTGGGTCATATTGCAGAGATAGTTTTGGCTCAAAACATTAGCAGAGATAACAACATTTAAAATTATGTGTAGTGTTTCAAATATGCAATGTTCTGTCAAGAGTTAAATCTTTATACCACTTTTTTCTCCAATCAGTGGCTCAATAGGATTATGTAAAAATATGAGAAACTGTATTGATTTTAAGCATCAAATCAGTAGCAGGAGCGGGATTAGGACTTCAGGCTTCTTAATTTTCCTTTTGGGATAACCTAAAATTCCAGTCAGAAATATTGATATAGAAAAATTTGTTGTTCAGCAAGACTTTTCCCCTGTGAAAATCACGTTTTCCTATGAGAACTGCTAAATTTGTGGACCAAAACAATCCCAAAAATAAAATAGACTTATTGTTTCATCTGGAAAACTTAACCATCAGAAACGCTAAGACATTGCCTTTCAAGATTTCCAGGACCAATGCTTCAAAACATCGCTTATTTGAGGCCAAGTTTTTCAGCTGACTTGAGCTTCTCACGATGCCCTGCACAGTGGCCCAGCTAACAAAAAGACTGAACTACATCCTGGGGTAGCAAGGGGCTGCAGGAGCAGATGACAGTGATCAAATTTTAAGCAACAACTTTACTTGGCACATTATTAATTATTATTTCACTTTAAAAAATGATGATTAAGATATTTTTCCTGAATTAAACTTTCAGAAGAATTTTCTTGTTAGGAGTGAAATTCTTTTCATTGTCATCAGCATTTTGAGGACTGGGTGAGAGGCAGGCTACAGGGATTAATACCTTCCAAGCATCTGTACTTCCTATCACATATGCCCTTAACCAGAATAAGCAAATACCTAGATAAACAAACACTAATGTAAGTCAGAAAAACTATGCATAGTAGAGTTTTTTCACAATTTAATTTCACATTTAATACTCAATGCATTTAAAAAAACATGAAGAGTATGTTCATTGTTTCATTTCTGTTAAGAAACCTGCCAAAAACTGCTGCAAAATAGTGGCATTTTTAGAAGAAAAGCTAATTATTTTAGAGTAACAATTTAGGCTTGCTATGAATTTCAGTGATGTGCCCTCATTTACGAAACTCTATTGAGGAAAAACATCTGCCCTTTTCCATTAAAGGCATGAATGCCCTAAGAGCAATGAAATAATACTGCAGTGGTGAGCACCACAGAAGTGTCTATAAACAAACTCAACAAATACATTTTTCTGGAATGTATACAGTGGAGGACTAGATCATATGTTCCTCTTCCTAACCGTGGTGTACTGCAATAAGCAGCTAGAATGATCTAACGCAGACTTCATTTTACATTTATTCCTCCCAGTTACTTGCAAGGTAAAAGGGATTTTCCTTGACTTAAACTCTCAGGATTTTTGGTGTTTGTCCAGAAACTATTTCCAGCACAATCTCAGTAGTACCATGTACTGAGACGTCTCAGCGCTCGTTACTTACCAGGGGTAAGCATGTACATAGGGCCTCCACCTGTTCAGAGAAATGTTCTAGACTTTGTACCTTATGATGCAATTACTAACTGGAGAAGAATTCAGAACACACACATTTTCAGGCCTTCTTTGCTAAGAAGTGGAAATCAGAGGCCAAAATTCAAGTTCTAAAAAAAACAAACAAAAAAAATCATCACACCATTAAAAAAAAAAAAAAAATCCACATAAATGCCCATAATTGATTCTGAAAAGCAGGTCTCTAAAAGTTGCTTTGCTCCCCAAATAGATATATAATATTTCAATACTTACTATCATAGTCCACCTAAACCAGTACTTTCTTCCATAGAAAAAAAATTTTGAGTCTTCCTGCAGGATTAAGCCCATTACATTTAAAGCTAAATTGACCGGCACCATTTAAGTCAGCAGCAAAACTACTCTCAGTTTGAAGAATGGGGATTTTCTATAACAGCACTGTGCCCACAATAACTTTAAAAAAAAAAAAAAAAGGGGGTGGGGGGAGTGCAGAATCAGCCTCAAGCAGGGACTCAGCATCAATTGAATCATTGCACTTAATTCATACAAAAAGGCAAAATATTTTTCATCATGTTTTTCAGCATGACTTCCAGGGTCCCTTTTTGATGTTCTGATAATTGCCATTTGCACAACACTGCAAAACCAGCAACATTACTACAAAAATCACATCACTGTGTGCTTTCACAGTGGAAACAATTCCACGCAGATTAAAATAGCAAACTGCTGTAATCAGACAGACTCCAGCACCATGGTCCAAACACAACCTGGGCCATTCCAGAACCATTCTAAAAATCACCTCTTTGAAATACGGACTGTGTAAATTCCAGTAAGGCTCCGAGCATTTAAATTTTCCATTTTTAGTATGTCTCCAGCACTATTCTAATTAGCAGATAGGCCACCATTACCTTATCTTTCTTATTTATACTGTAAAGTATTAAAACTGAAAGCATAAATCTTCTCTTACATTTTCATGTTATTTGTTTAGCTTCTGCACTTCCTTTGGTTTGGACAATTATAAGAGGCTGAGTTTTGTTTTGTTTCCCAGGTCTGTTTCACTTTAGGGGCATATTAATTTTTGTCAGTGTTTCCAATGAAAAGAATTCAAGAACTATTTCTACAGAGTGGGCCACATTCCATGAAAGCCAGTAGAGAGAGACTCACACAAAACTTGGATGCAACCCATCGGATCCTTTAATATCCTGTTTTCCTTTTGTTTAACCTACAATTGTACTGGGCTCCAAGTATGTCAGTTAAAATGATAAATTAGTGTGAATATTAGAAATGGACTTCTCCCAGAAACTTGTATTTGAATACTCAAATACTGTGGGGGACATCAGATCTCAGCCTCAATTATGGAACTCATTTTCTCACCAACACTACCATCAACTGAATTAAACTCCCTAAGGCCAAACGTTAGGCTTGTGTTCCATATCTAATTACTGTATATGCTATACAGAAGTACTGCTGCATAATTTGGCATAGAATACAACTTACAGGCACACCATATCACTAGTAAAATACACTGCAGCTCTCACATACCTTTCAGGGTTGAATTTAAATTCAAAATAATAGAAGGAGGTATTTTGAGGGAGCAGCTTCAGAATACTTGCAGAATTCTTAAGAGCTTAGGCAGCTGTGCAGGTGGAAGATATCACCTTGTCACTTTTCTCATGCTGTTGATAATCATCACCAGCTTGCCAAATTATCAATTAGCAGACACATTGACCTTACAAAGTAGCTTTCTCCCTTGCCTGTATTTTAGATAGATGGGCCAGAAGCTACATGGCTTTGTACCTACCAAAGAGAACATTTGATTAAGTACCCTGTCTGGATTTTCAGATAAAGAAGAAACATCAGACATTTATAGATGCCATTTGTATTCTTTGCCTTGTTAAGGATTTTTCTTTTCACCGAGGCATTTATTTTTGCTCAGTAATTCTTTGGTACCATTAGCATCAGACAAAGATTATAGTGAAATATGATGACTATAGTTTTTAGCAGAGTGCTGTTATGACCTTTTGCAGAAGTACTTAGCCTCGGTTACATAATTGTATGTTGCTAATATCTAAAAATTTAGGGTGTTTTTGATTTTGCTTAGGAGCTTATTCATTTGGCAATTAATAAATTGTGGAAATGTTAAGCCTATCCCATTTACTATAAAGTTATTCCTCTTGGGAAAGAAAAAACCAAAACAAAAAACCACAAACACACACTTGGGCCTCTCTAGACAGTCAAGGTGACAAGTAAACCTGCAGCTGCTATTACGGCCAGAGCACATACCACCTCCCCCTGAAGCAGCTAATGCTGCCCAGAGACTGCCAAGAGAGTACCAGTTTCCTCTGTGAGCCAGTATGGCAACCCAACCATGGAGGGACACAAATAGGTATAAATCATCCTTAGGGGATAGGGATTACTATCCAAAAAAACCACCAGTTTCCTGTTCACAGTAAAAATAAGTCCCAGTTATCAGTTAGTATCTCTCTACTTCGTTGTCCTTGTGCTGATCAGTGATCCATTGAGCGCTCAGGCAAAAGACGGCTGTGCCTGTTCTGGGTGACAGCAGCATGTGTGATGTAGAGTCACAATGCCCATCCCCAGTAGCCTGTTGCTGGACACTTGATTCCATTACATCTGGGTCTTATGATGCTGGCAACCACATCCTCACCAGGCATAAGGAATTCACATTGTACATATGGAGACCTATTGTTTGTAAACTTGTATCTTTCATCAGGAATAAACATGTAGGCATTACTTCTAAAGGTGACAGACACATACCACGAGGCCCCTTATGATGCCACAGTGCCAGACAGCCACCCTGGGAAGAACCCCAGATTTACAAAAAACTCCCATTAGCTTCAGTGGCGTCTTACGACTGAGCTAAACTAGAGCAGCATATTACTCAGACCACACATTACACTTGCTTATGATTACATGTGATTGCATATCATACATATATGCATGATTTTGTATATTATTCTTGCTTTGTTCCACAGATAGATTTTGAAATATCAGGGATTATCAGGTCCAGTAAGTCTATTTGTTAAAGCACCTACATTTCCTGAAACCTTACCTACACAAACTGCCCAGCCCTGGGCTGTCCCGAACGGACATCTCTACATTTAGCACTATGAGATAAATGTGGTACCTGGCTTTTGTGCCACATGCCTCACCAGTATCACTCAAGCACCTGAAAGAATCTGTCATCTTATTTACCAAAGGAGTTAATGAGCAACACGTTAAATGAGAAAGCAGTTTCCCCAGCCTTACCCCACAGATCATTGTCAGGTTCTAGAGAATCTGGGTTTCTGAAGGGTTACAGCCACACATCCTGGAGATTAGGCACCGGGGCCATCCCTTCCCTGCTGGCACACAAGGGTATCCAAGATCATGCAGTTATTACTGTTCTATAAAGGACAGACTATATTATCCTTAGCATGGGAATATTAAGACAACTCCAGGGAAAGGCTGACCTTTGCAGCATGATTATTTCAGCGCAGTAAGTCACATTCATTGTGGTTTTTTCTTTTTTGTTTCTTAGGCAAAAGAGGGATAAAGGCTGGTGGTGCAGGAAGAGCTAGAGAGGCCTCGCAGGAAATAAATACTATAAGCCACGAAGGGACCATTTATTATGGGTGCTCACTTCAGTGCTGTGGTTCACAAATAACTGGAGTATGCCTTGCCCATCACCTTTTTTAATCATAAAAATTGAAATGGGCTGGTAAGACAGTGTAACAGTATTAAGTTCTGCAAGCAGGAACCTTCTAAAAAAAAAAAAAAGAGCTTTTTTTATGAAAACCGTGCTAGCATTTAATTCCCTCCCCTCTTCTTGATTAATAAAAAATACAATGCAATAGGCAAGTTACTTGTATACAACGCCAATTATTACAAACCAGAAGGTGGTAATGGGTTAGGTGAGCAGTATTTTCTGAGCAGAAGGGTTTATTCCACAAGACCTTTAAGAATATCCTGCTACAGGTGACATGAAACTTAATTTTCATGCACCTTAATTGATAAAACATTAAGATTCTAAATAGATTAAGCAAGTCAAAATTTTTGAAAGTCCTGTAACCTTTTCCTTAAAAAAAAAAAAAAAAAAAAATTGTATCTCCAGGCACAAGCGCGCTGGAAGCAGAATGAAGAGTTGGCACATCATTCATCTGCAAGCAAAAAGGATCTTTTCCCACGTGTCCAGTGCATTATACCTTGAACTTTATTATTGAACACAGAAAAGACTTGGCATGCTATTCATCAACACTTGGAAAGTTCTGGGTTATCTCCCTGATAAAATGATTGCACTTTCATGGCACCAATAAATTAAAAAATATGTATCTCCAAGAACAGGCATTAAGAGTTTTCCTAATTTTATGCAGTCATCTGGATATGAAGTCATGACACCAAGTCATTTTTTTCCAAGTACTGTGAGAATAACCAGGAGGCTCTGCTAACTTTACCACACAGTCTCATTACAGCTTTCAAAGTACTCAGCAGAATAAAAGAGTCACCACGAGCTCTCTAGATCCATGGGATCTAGAACAGCAAGCATGGAAACTATTGCAACCTGAACAAGATAGAAAGTTAGAGGGACAGAATAAGGAATGAAATGCCTTTTGGAACTTGGAAGTTACTTACAATTTAATAATACATCACCAACACAGAAGACAGGCAGCATAATATGGCTTCTAACTCCAAAACAACATTTAGTCAAAAAAACCAAGTTTCTCAAACACATATGAAAGCATATATTCCTTACAGTCCAAATGTAAAACTACAGAGAGGTTAAAACTGGCTCCAAACTAAGCTTCGTGCAAAACAAGGGTCAGGTTTGGTTGAAAACGTGCACTGATCTACACTGCAAAACCCTGGACTATGACAAGACCAGTAAGGGCTTTTCATTCTGGGGACAGCACAAGTTCAGAGCTGACTGGAGTGAGGTTTCGGTGCAAATAGGGACTTAGGGAACTTCAGGACCATCTAAGCATTTGGCTTCCGGAAGCAGCTATACGGAAGTTTTGTAAACATCTGCAAAGTTTCCAAAGTAGTAAAATTCTACAACAAAACTGTAGACAGAATAAGTTTGCCCTTAGCTCTCCTCCCACAGCTGCAATAAGCTTATTTAATGCTACATTTGCCACCATACCAATGTAGAGGATCACACAGATGGAAATCCTAATTGCATGGCTATCACTTCCCCCATAAAACAATAATTTGAATTCTCTAGATGCATTAAAGAATGTGTGCTGCTGACTGCTGATCTCAGTTATATTGCTATTTGGGTCAAAAGAGAAAAGAAAAATCAGCTAGCTACATGCAGATGTCAGAGTAAATCCTGGCGAAATATGGCAGGCCTTTTGCACACTTCTGTGTCTTCCATCAGCTTTCTGCTTTCATTTGACAACACAGTGGAACTTTTGGGAAGCAGAGATCAGATATCTTAATCTAGCTGAGATTTCAAACCTTTGCAGCAGGGACTGTCTAATGCAATACATAAGGAAATTGGCATAAAAGCTGAAAGTACATCAGCATAAATCCTACTCCTCCAAGTAAAAATTATGTCATCACCATAATGAAATAGAGATAAACTTCCTAAAATGAACTCTTCCATCTTGAGCTGCTGTTGGATTTTGACTGCCTGAAGTGTCCATCTAGGCTGTAAATTCCTCAAAGCAGGAAACATTTTATCTTCAGTAGTAAGAGACCGCCAAGCACACTGTCTGTGTTAGATAATATACACACTGAGCAGTCAAACAAAGCACATGTATGCATGCATCTCCACCATATCCAACTAGATATGCTATTGAACAATGGCCTATTTTAGGCAAATACATGAAAGTTTTATTATTTTCTATGCAACTTCCAAGTAATATTTCCGGCAGGACTTCCAAGCAATTGGCTTGTTCCCAGAACTCCTGGAAAACCCTTTCTCCTTCCTGCAGCATGCCAGAAAGTACTTCGGTATAAGCATGGATTCCCCATAAACTAAGCAGACAGAAATGGAGTACATGAAAAAAAAGTCGTAAGAGTGAGGCTCACAAGACTGCACAATATTCTTCTAAAGGCTCTGAAGAAGCCTTTTTGCACAACGAGTACTTGCAACCCAGATGAAGTGGGTGAAGCTTTGGATAAACTATTTGATTAGCTGAAGCAGAGTCAGATGGGGTTTGGGGAATTTTTAGTTTGTCATGGTTGTGGGAATCCACCATAGACATGTAGGAATGCCAATGTAAAGACTGAAACTGTATCTTATGGTATATCCTAATAGGTCAGTGTACTGGTTCCCTTTATCACCTGTCAAAAACAGAGGTCCTCAGGGAAAGCCTTCTAAGGGGGTCTCCATGGTTCACCTGGGACTAGGACAGCAAGCCAGGGAAAAGCTGTATCAGTGAGAAGAACGTGGTACAGCTCTCTCCCAGTTCAGAGAAAGAGTGGGAAAGATTTTTCTAGATCACACCACCACATAAGACACCCCATTTCTGTCCTGATTAACTTGGCAGAAAGAATATGCAGTCTTGTGAGAAACCTTGGACCTACCTCAAGGGAGTTTGAGGATGAGCCTAAGGATTTTGAGATGCATCAGGCTTATTGCATGCATAGAGCAACAGTTTTGAACATAGTCAATAACTCTCAATACTTCCAGAGCAGCTGACTCACTGCACAGAAGCTGTGCAGTCAGCCTGGTTTTGTGCCATGGAAGTGTCTACAATTTCCAGATATACAGCAGGCTGAGGGCAGCACCGATCAGCAACTGGCCAAATATAGAAAACTCTCAGATTACACTGAGGTTTTTGAGAAAGCAGAGAATGAAAGAGGGAAAAAGACACATCTAGGAAAACTCAGATGTACAGTAGCTCTAACTGTGATGTGACTTTTCTCCCTAAAAGTTACAGTTCTGGTGGGTCAGAGCTTTCCTAAAAATCAAAGCGTCTACGTTTGGCTGCCTTTTAGAATTTGCATTCGTTATCGTTGTCAGAGCAAACCACAAAGCTGCAGATAAAAACCTGCCTATCAAGTCAGTGATAATAGGGCCAAACAAAATTTCTGATTTATGTTCCTCTGGTCTCATGCACCTAGAGCCCTGCCACAGACCTTTAATTTGTGCTGATGGCACCTGGATTCCCAGCCTGTTTTGAATACCCAGGCTGTGCTGGTTTGCAAGCTCAATTGAGGTCTTATGCATTAAGTCCACCATGGTGCACACACTGCACGCAGAACCACGCAGAATGTTAGGCAGCGGCTATCACATCTAAGTTCCCTGGCTATTGCCCAACATCAAATCTGCATTTGTTTTCTCATCTCTTATAAATCGCTCTTGAAGTCACTGCCAAATGAATGAAAGGGAACACTAAAAAACATACAGGAATGCTCACCACAGAAGCTAAACAAATCTTCGTTGCAATTAGACCAAAGCAAGGACACACCCAGAACAGCTAGTAATTCCCCCAAGCAGGGCTTTTCTTGGTTGAAGAAAAACTTTGCATGGAAAGGATTTCTTTTAACTGGGGATGCCCCATCTATTTAGCTGTCCCCTGTGTCACCACCCGCCCTGCCCCCCCAAAAAAAAGAGTAAAGTTCCTAGGTTCTTGAAGCACTCTGCCTTTTCACAACACTTTCAATTATTTAAACAATTCTTCATGCCCCTTCTACTAAATGCACTAAATGCAGCCTTTCACCCTTTCTTTTCTTCTTTCCCTGGTCAGTTTTTCCTGCTGCATGGGGCTCAGCTCCTGTATTTTCCAGAAAGAAGCCACTGGAAGCAGCTCCTGTTCTGGCCTGGCATGAAAGTGCAGCTCTCCTTTTAAGCTTTGTCTTTGGCCTAAACACACTGTTGTAATACTATTTGAATGGCATAATTTGATGAACACCACTGCAGTGTTTCTATATTTTAAAAACTGCATCAGAAGTGCTCTTCATCCCTCCCTAGCGCAACAAAAATCAAAAACATATCCATCAAAAATGTAAAATCATATTTATTTTTATGTATATACACAGATCTCATAACAGTTAAAGTAAAATTACTTCTCAAGCTTGAAGTTGAAAACAGATGACAAGTACAGCACTGAACATCTTGATAATGTTTTGGTAGCACAGCTAAAACCGCTTATAAACAGTTTTTGGGATCCATCTCTCACCCCCTCCTGCATATTGAAAATTCTCCAAGCTAAAACTCCTGAAGTTCTCATCAGTCCTTTTTCCTGCCATTGCCCAGTCACATCGAAGGCTTGTTTTCTTTCAGGACAGCCATTCCCCACTGTGCTTTTCCTGGTTTCAGACTACTTTTAGTATTTACTTTAAGTTGCTATAGCAACAGGGAATCACAGATGGTAAGAGTTAAAATTATGCCACAGGAGACATTTATCATCATAGCTTTGTATAATGTGAGCTCTTGTTCTCTGAAATTTTCCCCATGCTGGACACTCCCCTGTTTATTTTATGATGGCTACGCTAATGAATGCATATGCCTAATGAATAGTATAAGCCTCTCAAATTTATCAGCACATGTTTGATGGGGTATGGTAATTGCATTAATGAGAAAGTGGCGATGTTTATTTCTTTCCATTCCTCACCACTACTGAAAGAGCCAGATTTCTGATACCAGATTTCATGCTTACCTCAGTCCACAAATAAATCACATTCATTTCAGCGGTGCCAAGTTAAAAAATTAATAAGGTATCTAGTACCATCAAGGTGACTGGAATCCGGACTGGGTTACATGAGATACGTGAGCACTTTATGCAACTATGACCCCTCGGGGGATCACGTACGTCTCCAGTAATCTGCTCACTCTAGGAAGGATCCAACAAAATATAAGTACAGCCACCACAACCTTAGAAAACCTGGTATGCACCTGTGAGATCTGACCCTGAAAGGTGGAAAGTACTGGACCTGGGGTCACTCAACGCATTTGCACATCAGGACAACTTTCAATACCGACTTTAGAAAATACTGGCAACTGTTATTCTGCTTTTCATGATGTTTGGGCCAGCTGAACCTGCTTTAGTCACCACCAAGGTGCAAATATTTGATTACCAATAACACTAATATCTTCTCCCTATAAATTTTCAAAAGCTTGTTATAATGGCAAGTATTCAGAAATCATCAGTTTTCAAAGACAAAGTTCCCTTCCAAAAAAGTGACGTGATTACCACTAGCAAGACCACGAGAGTTCAGCTGTGCCAGCCTCCCTGGGAATCCCCACCATCACATCCCCTTGAGAGGGACAAGGACCATATACAGAGAAGTTCCTTGGGTGTCCCCAGCTTGGTGAGTTACTACAGTTCAATACATACACACAAAACACAGGTCAAATTCCCCCTTTGGGACTTGGCAGCTTGCTGCAACACAGCAGCTCCAGGATGAAAAGGGTACTTTTGGTTCATATATCTCAAGTACCAGATAGCTTCAATTATATTTAGTCTCCTAAGGACGCAGCAGTCAGAACGTTAAGTGAATTCCACAGTGTCAGCAACATTAAAGATGCCTTAACAGATACCAATGCTCACAGCCTTACTAGGCAACTCCAGCAAAAAATACCCATATACATGACGAGACTGGCTGTACTTTGCTAAGCAGATTACTTTCATTATCCAGTCACCGTGACTTCTGTTCAGAGCTCACTGAGGTCTGACAGACAACACCACCTCCACAAACTGAGCTAACCCTACAAAACACGCAACTGATCAGGCAGTGGCCATTTGGATGGCAAATGTACTATTTAAGTACAGTATTTCACAAATGCATGCCAGTTTAGAAGTCTCTACGTATGGTTACAGTCCAGCAGCAAACCTGTGAGAAGGCAAAATCTATAAAATAGATCTTTATTAATCTCTTCATAATCAAATGGTAACCTCTAGCGCTAAGACAGAGTGTTCAAATAGGATGGCAGAGAAAGATGGAAAGGCTCAGCATGAAAAAGAGATCAGGTTAAACTCATGTAGCAACAACTTTGAACAAAGTTAATGGAAATACAAAAACTTACTTTTAAAAATAAACATTTAATAAATATGAACATTTTCTCTGTAATAATATACTAGTTTAGATTCTAAAAGTGGTAAAAATCTGAGACTAGAAGTCTTAGTAGAGCTCTGCTCGCAAAATGTACAAGTTGCTATAAAGTTAATGGCTTACAGTCCTCAAGATAAAGTGATATCTGAAATGAAGACCAAATGCAGAGTAAACTCTATATAATTATGCTAAAATCTGTAATACAGGGTTTTGTTCAGACCAACTACTGTACATATTGCTTCTCTTAAAAAGTTGTTCAAATTAGTTTTCATAAAAAATAATGGAAAAAGATTAGTCATTGCAAAGTTGGAAACAAATGATCTGGAATGGGCAGAATTGTTATTCAAAGGCAATAGATGGAAAACCTAAAAAAAAAAAAAAAAAATCTCATATACCTACAAAAAGGTCACACACAGGCTGATTTCCAGAACAGACGATTTTGGGAGATACACACACTGTTTACTGGGATCAACCAGGGACAAAGGGAAGGAAAAAACATGCAGTGGACTATCTGGGGATCAGAAAAAAGTGATTTTAAGAAAAAGACATGCTGCAGAAACTTTACTGCTGCAGATCCACACAAAAAACAAAAACAAAAAAACCCCAAAAAACCAAAGAAAAAAACAAAACCCAAAAAAACCCCAACCATGTAACATTTGGTTTCCAGGTTAAATTCTGGCATGTAAGCCCAGAGTGTGTTATTTCTACGGTTAGAGTCACTGGTAAAGAGTTGCTATTTAAAAGACTTGAAGCTTTTTCACAGAGGCACTCCTCAAAGCGAAACCACTGCCTGAGCAGGTAGCACAGCACAGGCAAGATCCTCAAAGGGAACCCGAGCATCCCTCTGTGTAAAAAGCAGACAGCTTTGAAGGGAAGACCAGGAGGAGGAAACAAGTTACTACATGGAACAATTGCTCCCTTACCCGATTTAGCGGCAATTCTGCTGTACAATGTTGCAGGGATTACAGATTACCACAGGGAACTTCAGTATAACCACAAATGCTTTCAGAAGGTCTCCTCCAAGACTAAATCAACCCTTTCCAAAGGGTCTCACCCTTCTGTGCCTCTTCAACTTGTGCACCTACTTGCATACATGAAGAGCCCATGCAACACTTCACCAAATCAAAACAGTTAACTTGGGTACTTGCTCTTGCACTCAATGAGACACTTGGTAACATTAATTCAGATGCCTAAATTCTCGTCCAGACTATGGTGAGCAGTTTTCTGCCTTTCAATCCTCCAACAAAAATCCAAGCATCTGGCTGTGGGGAAAACACATACATAAACATACCAGGCAGAAGCTGTTTCCATAATTTTGGGGCAAAGGTATCTGTCGGGCCATGCCTCAGTCTGGGTATTTAGGCATGAAAGTAGCATGAGGTAATTCCTGTACTAAGTGGTTTAATTGGGGGTTTAAAAAAGCCTTTTATTCTGACTAAAACCAGAAACATGAGATACCGAACTGATTTTAAAACACAGTGATGCAAACTGTACATGGTCTCCCTCTGTGATTAATATTTACATAAATGTTTCATTCATGCACCTTTCCTAACCCTCATGGTGCATATACTTGTCACTGAGGATCGCAAACTGCACAGAGCAAGTGCTCCTAACGTGCAGATATCTTCAAAAAATAAAATAATTTTTTTTCAGGCAAACTTTAGAGTTCCTTGCCATATGCCTATGACTTAGAGAAAGTATTGATTATGGAGCTTATCAGCCCTGCATAGATGAAGAAATAAATGGCAATTCTGGCATTCCATATACTAATAAGCAACTTAAGATTTTTTTGTTGTTGTTCTTTCAGCTAGTTGCTATGCATTTCTGAATTAAGAGATGCCAGGCTAAAGCCATTCCTTCCATATAAGGGACAGGGAGATTGCTGTTTCTAGGATCTGTTTTTCCCTTAAAATGAGTCAGCTGTACAGCGGGGGGAGTTGTGGCTGGTTTTTTATTTGGTGGGGGGGTTGTTCGGGGTTTTTTGTTTTGTTTTTTGGTTGGTTTTTTTTTATTATTTTTTTTTTTTTTTTACACACAGTTTACTCCAAGTCCACCCGTCTGACAGGCTGCCTATGTAGTCAGATGAGAGCCCAAGCACAGAAGGCAGCGTTGGCAGAAGGTACCACACATGCATGTTGCCTTCTGCCAATACAGGCTGGGAGCGAGCAGCGTGGCACAGCTAACTGCGCTGCAGATGTGGATAAGCAAGAAGCGTTGGGGGGAACTGAGGAACAATTTCACTCCTCAGAGGGAAGGTGACAAAGCTCACTCACCCAGCAGGCTAGGACCCAGGTAGTCAAACCTAATGATCCATCAAGAACACAACCTGACAGCCTTGGCAGAGAAATACGGAAAAAACTGTGCTGTCCTTATCCCAGACTTGTCAAGACTACCCTAGACCCCGCACCCATCCAGACCTATGACTTTAACTGTACATACAAAGCTCTCAAAACAACTTTGTCAAAATGGCATCCTAGGAAGCTCCTGCTCACAGGTTTCCAAATCGCCTGTGGCTCTTTGCACTAGGAAGGAGCACGCTGAGGCGACATATACCACACCAAGGAGCAGGCCTGCCAACCCAGCTTGCGAGCCAGTGGCCAGGTCAGGTCCCTCCATTCGGGCACCCAGAGGTCTGTGAGCCACGTAAGGCCTTCAGCCCCAGTGACTCCCATGGGCCCGCAGTGCTGGCCGGGTGGAAGCGCCTCAACACCATCGCCACTGATGAGTTTTATTTGGTCATCAAGAAAGCTTTCTAATAGAAGTAGAATATAATTTTCTGGACATATACATTGTTCCCTTGCTAAATCCAAACAGAATCTGTTTAACAGAACACACTTGTTCAGAATGAGTAGTAAGTTATTTAGCCAGATTTCTCTTTCAGCTTGTTGAGGGATGAGGGGAACATCCCCACCATGCCCAGCTTTCAAGAGCAACATGCAAGCAGCATTTCTTTGACACATTTTCACTTTAATTTAGCACATGCACTGAGTAAAAGACACTGCTAATGGTGATACTGCCAAAGGCCCTCATCCAGCATATACTGAAGCCAAAAGGAAGACTCCCACAACATACAGCAGATACTGAAAAAAGGCCATTGTGGCTGGACACGTGGGATACATCCTTTCAGTCTTTACTTGTTGAAATATAGGAGCTTGGGAAAAGGTTGCACAGCCCATCTAATCTTTTTTTGCAATTTTGCAAAACAGAACAGCTTAGTAACTGCTCTGCAAACACAATAAAAGTAATGTGGCCAAAGATATTGGTATTACGTATGTTTTTGAAGTTATAAACAGAGCACGCTATACATGCTTCCATTCCTTAGGACAGCATCCTCCAGGGAAGGGCAGACTGAAGAGGTCCCTTTTTAAGCACTCATTAGTGATATTTTTTTAGTGTCCAAAGGGTTCAGGAAACTCAAGTTTTGGAAGTTTATTGCTATTTAAGTAGAACAAGTTCTTCCAAGTTTTGCTTCACAGTAGATTTCCCCCAAATTCTCACCAGATGCAGCTGGGACCTGTTTGTGTCCAATGCGGATGGTAACACATTTGTTCTCACAGATATCATGGAAAGGCGAAGGAGAAATCAAGCACAGATGACAGTACTTTGGTAGCTGAGAAAGAAGTTACTATGTTGAGATATACTTTAAAATCATGGTAGGTAGAAGCACTACAAAAATTCACATTTTAGGAAAACAAGGTATCAATTATAAGCTAACCATCGATTACATTTCACTTACAGTAGCTTTCTTGTTAGGATATTTCAGCAAAGAAGAATGTTATAACTGACTCTTGTTTCTGAAGTTCAGAGGTCCTGTAGTTGTGTACCTAATGAATTTATCATTAGCAATTATTTTTCCTTAGTACATACAACTACAACAATGGTTTAACTCAAAGTGTTTTCGCAAGCTGTCCAGTGCAGATGATCCCACTGAGTTAGACTACCCTGCCTTTAAGATGTTACAACAGTATTTGCTACACAGCACATTTCATCTCTTGCTCAAGAACATGCTTCACTAGTAATGTACTAAATTTGTGCCCTGAATATTCCTCTTAGTACTCTGCATTCAAGAAAGAGCGTGACCAAGAAAACATTAATACATCAGAATTGCTTACGATTACCAAGAATTTGAAATATGAATGTATTTTCTTTCATTTAGCAACACCTGCCCAAGAGAAGCTGTTGAGCTACACTCAGTTAACACAAACTAATCTCCAGATTTCCAAGCAGAAGAGGCAGTGTCTTTATCACAATTGGAACTATGAACAAGGGAAGGGAAGAACCTAGTGAAATACAGGTTTTTTTAATGCAAGCAGTTGTTTACATTTGGGATGAATCATCTTGCTAGAATGCTAAATTGTTAGGTCAGCTCCGTACAGTGGCATCATCATGGTGAAATAGAATCACTTACATTAAGAAGGGGATTGATAAAACTGCTTTGCAAAATCAAAAACCAGTAAAGTCAACTATGTGGCTCAGAAAGAATATAAACAGAGTTGAATTTGCGTATTTCACAATTTTCAAGTTTCCTGTGTTTTGAAGGCTTCATTGTGTATCAAATGTAACTGCAGCTTTCCCAATGAATTTGTTGCAAGTGTTTACTTGTGTTATCTTAAATATGCAGTAGCTGGTTTTGAATTTACTTTGTTATTTTTTTAAGAAAGCACATGGAATGGGGTACAAAAGAAAAAAGTTAAAACACTCCAGGCTTGACAAGAGGGCAAAGAGCTACTGTAGAGTCACAGGGTCACCCTCTGTCTGGGACAAAAGAAGTTTCAGCCATCCCAAATGTTCACACACTCCTGAAAGCACAGTATTTTCTATTCCTGAAGGCAGCAACAATAAACAAGAAGCTGTATCCAAGGATGGGAAAGGAGGACTGACTTACAGCAGCCACTGCTTAGTCCTGAGTACTTATTCCACAACTGTCAGCTACAATTCTCTTAATGCATCTGATGTTGTCCATTCACAGAGACATTAGCAGACTAGACAAACCACTAGCCTGCTCCATAATCACAGCTCGTACACTCCAGTGGAAACAAAGCAAGTCATCACATAAGCAAGAGCACTACTGAAAGCCAGCTATTTATGGGTTATAGCCCACATCCTTAAACTTCACTTCCCAGCACCACCAAAATATTTGCAGCTAACGTCAGCCCTCATTTCTTACTTCACTTGCAAATTCACTTCCCCTTGCCCAGGGAACAAACATCTCAGCACCTTCACCTCCCAATGTGGTCCCCAGCCACCAGCCAGCCAAGGGACAGCATCCAATGGAGCAGCATGGGCTGAGGGACCACCTTAGTCCTAGACTGACCAGACAACTGGTGGGACAAACCAAAAAAATACACATTGAGTTCATGCTGCACCTGTTGCCTTGATTTGTATTATATATAGATGTTGAGGATTTGTTTTGTTGTTTGTTCTTTTGTTTGTTTAAACAAGGGAAATTGAACTTGCCTCTTTGGCAAGTTTGGCCATTTAACCAACAGGCTTGCAGGAAGGTGGAGAGAGGAAGAGAGGGACCACTATCAGCTGCACATCCTCCTCAGTGCATCAGAAAGTGAAGTTAAAAGAAAAATCATACCTTCTTCAAAAAGAAGAACGCCAGCTTTCATTATTCTAGAGAGTCAAACTCCTACCACAAAATTAACACTCACATCTGCTAATCTTAGTGAGACCTTTTTTCATCACAATCCCTTTTCAGCAGCTAGTGTCTCTGGTGAGTGCCTCAGGGCTGAGGCAGCATGGGGGGACAGCCCCAACCCCACTGGGTAGCCCCCAGATCTGCAAGGGGAAGCCATAGTCCTGATCCACCCCTCCAATATCCCACAAAGGCCTGACTTTCCTAACCAAGTGAGCCAGAAGCCCAGTCCTGGAAACACAGTGACTGAGACAACCATGAGTAGCAAACACGAGTTGAGGGAAGATGCAACAGCAGCTCAGGGACTGCTGATGCATGGAGGCAGCACAGGGTTCTCTGGTTTCACAGCTGACTCTCACCTGGCTATAGGTCACACTGCATCCTACTTCAGCGGAAGGTCCTTGGTAAGTACAATATGCATGTTCACTTTTTATTTTGTAAAATAGCCTGGCTGAGGACAGGCAGTTCAAGGCTGTGAATGAACTTTTTGGTCCAGTGCCATGCACACAGGATGGCTCCCTCCACTTCCGCTGATGCTACTCGCCAGCCCACTGCTGTTGAAAAGATCCACGTTATCGAAGGACAGCAGTTTCCACAGTTTAAACTAGCCTGGCTCGCTGGACTGACACAGGTCACACATGCATCCCAGCCAACAGGTATAGAGGTGGTGATCACTGCTAGTTCCAGAAAAGAGTGCCTGTGTCTGAGGTTTCAGCACTGTTTGGCAGTGTTTCCACGCAATAGCCCAAACATTTGGTTAGTCCGATGGTTTTTTCCTCCTAGACTTTCAAACTAGGTCACAACTTACAATATGGTCATTGGTTATTTAAAACAGATTATTCCCTCTGCTGCCTAAGGATTTAAAGCCAGCTCTTACAGATTATGTCTTCCTCCAGGCAATATGAACATTCATCTTACCTGAAGAATATAATAAGAATGAACGATCTTTTGTGTTGTAATTATTACATATGCCTAGTTTTAAGATTAAAAGTTCTTATTCCCTGTCCACATGGACACCATGTGTGTAAGGAAATGCTTTAATTCATTGAACTACAATGTGAGCCATAATTTAAATAATAGAAAAATGAGGTATTGAATTTCCAAGGATATTTTGTAATTGGAATGAGAGCAGCTGCCAAAAGACGAAAAAGCTTGAGGGCAAACAGAGTCTATGAGTTTGGGCAACAGCAGGTAAGCAGAACACTGGATCTGAGATTGATTACATGGGTTTGTGTAGTTTGAAAAGATAGAGAGACTGAAGAATTAACAAAGTACTCGGCAATAAAACACACGTGTAAAAAAAGATACCAGACTCTGAACACACTCTATTGATAAACTGAAAACAGCAGAGTCCTGTCCTGTGAGGACACATTCTCCTGTGGTTAGAGCAGGAGAAACAGGAACATTCTGTTTTGTAAGTGTGGTTTCACAGAAGTTAGAACTGGTTCAGGTAGAACTACTTATTATCTGATTAGACCTTGCTCAATTTTAGCTAATTCTTGGGAAAAGATCCAGTTACATCTGTGCGTGCTTGGAGTAGAAGTCATGCTATAAAATGCAAGCAGTTTAGGGAAGCCTTAACCAACTTCTATAGTACTTCTACAACTGATTGGAAAGTACTCCCGGTGTAAATGAATTTGCAAGTCAGGATTCCCACAATTTGCTCCTGCCATTGAAAACATCTTACTGCATGATCTGGGCAAGCATCTGAAGCTGCTAGGTTCTTGCTTTAAGTGAAATCAGCACCTCCTGTCCTCAGGGGATACTGAGCAATGGGGAATTGTCAATGCTTTCAGACATCGCAGAACAAGGGCAGTAAGAGTGCAAAACATAGGAGGGCAGAAAGCACCATGGCATAAAGACTGCCAGGACCAAGCATGAGGCAAACATTCACCAGACCATCAGATGTACACTGTGCTAAATACAGAAATTAATTATTATTTGTCATCCAGAATGACAGCCTAAAAGGAAGACAATGCTATGCAGAGGGATTAGACCTAACCCTATATCCCAGTTCTGCAGCAACCACTGCTTACTCAGTAAGAACATAAATGTATGTATGAAATAAAAGAATCTGAATGAAACTCTCAAACCCAATTCCCACAGGCTACTCTAACATTAACTATAAATATTTTAACAGGTCCATTGTTCTAGCTTGAAGTCAGAAGGCCTAATAACATTTTATTTCAAGTTTTTCAATAATTGGCAATATTTTGAGAGCACCTGGAGACAGAAGCTCATGCGAGAATTACAGGTTTCCTTGGAAACTGGCCTTACTATTACAGGGTGGAGGGATGAAAATACAACCTAAGCGTAGCCCTAAAGGTTCACAATTGAACACGGAAAAAAAAGAGAAAAAAAAAGGATGACTCAATATTTTTCCAAGTCTTATTAACAGAAGCCAAGTACTGAATTTGGGAGGAGCCTGACTCACGATACTGGAATGTTCAGTGTTGTCAATATTGGATAAGCTCACTGTCACACCTACCCTTTCCACATTTCAGCCTGGACAGCAGAACTGAGCACAGATCTCGATTTGTATTTTGAACACAGAGATCCAGCAATGATCAAGTTTAATCAGGTCTGCCATGCAGTTATGAACCATCTTCAGTGAACAATGAAATCTCCTTTACAGGTAAGCAATCTATTGCAAATTCAGTTATAAATAGTATAAACAATCCAATTGTTTTCATTTAAAATTAAACATGATTGTTTCAAGCCCAGACAGTTGCCAAAATAAACCAGAATGCCCATAATTACACTGTAACACAGAAGGCAACATAAGTATCCCTTTCCCAAGGTAATGATGGCATCTAGTCAATTTAATTTCACATTATTAATTGTGCAGCAATAGGACAGGCAGGATATTGGGGCATTAAATGTTACATGTCCTTACACAGCTTTGAAAATTCAGCCCTGGATCAGATGTCTGAAGACACCCCTTAGGAGTAAGGGATAGAATAGAATCACATTAAGGCACATATTTCTTACCTCAACACACAGATCTGTAAACCCTCGTTTTGAACAAATGTATTTCTTGTGAAACATATTTCAGACCTTGTCCATTTTGTGTTTGAGTGAGGCGCAGTGAGCTGCAGCTGCTGCCAGACCTCTGTTTATGCAAATGGGAAGTGATTCCATTTCCCATTTAGCCAATGCCACAAAAATGACCCTCTTAATTAGCTTCAGGTTCTTTTCCAGCGGGTTTACTAGGGGTCACAAGAGCAGTAAAGCCACAGAAGAAAAAGTGTAAGGACAGATCAGTTCTTGAACCCCTAGCTTTTTGTGAACTAGCTCAACCTTCCAACATTGCCCTTTTCAAAAATGTCTAAACAAGGCCACAAAGATAAACTTGCACTGACTGCACACCCAGGGTGACTCACGCAACTCCTCTGTGATAGTCCACATTTCTAATGAGTACAGGACCACTCACACAAAAGGCAGTAGGGTGCACCTGGACAGCAACACTCCAGGTATCACGAATGCTTTGTACCATCTTCAGCTCCATCTGCCTTTTGGTGCAGGCAAGGTGTTTGTTCCTTAAGAACAGCTTTCTTTGCTACAGTCCTACATCCGATATTTTCTCAGACACTTAAAACTATTCATCTTATTGAACTCTTAAAGGGCTAGTTAAAGCTTTTCCAATGCAAGTCTCCTTGAAAAGATTCACGAACTTGAACCCAAACCTTTCCTTTTTTCCACCTAACACCTTTGCAACCATACCAAGATTCATGATCACTTCTACAAGTTCACTGCCTCACCTCCATCAATCCTCCTTCCACAGTTCCAGTCTGGAAACCCTTCCTAACCCTAGAACAGTCTCATCACTGGACCCAAAATTATTTTTTCCTATTAATAACAATTCTCAGGTTCATTAACATGCTGCAATAAAAACAGCGTGCAACTCTGCAATATGTCTACATGCCTGGGAGCAGCATTAAGCTGTATGGAGTTGTCAGAAGAAAGTAGATTGCAGCCATGGGACAGTAGAAGCTGATGGCATGAGAAAAAGCAAGCAAACCCCCTCTTTAGTTAGGTCATCTGTTTTAAGAGACTAATCAAAGAAAGAAAGAAGATGGCCAGGCCTCAAAGGTTTGTTTTGCCTGTAAATAAATCAGAAGGTACAATTGCTTTGACCAAAACGAACTACAGTCCTGCCTGCAGCTGCTATACTGGATCCAGATCCTAGGCTCAGCAGAACATACCCCCTCTGGGAGCTGAGCAGTGGACAAGTATCAGCTCTTAGTTTGGCACATCTAGCACATTCCAAAGATGTACCTCCTTCCCTGGTACTTCCTCTAGGACCTTGTGGCCCCCCTGCACCAAGACTCACATTAACACTTAAGGAGACATGGCCCTGTGCAAGACTGAGCAAGCCTTGCTGACTCTACATGTCCCGAGTATCATTTACCTCTTCAAGGATCACTCAGAGTAGCACAGTCTTTGCAAGGATACTTCTTATTGACAGTGTTTTGAGGCCCATTTTGCTGCTATCTCAAAATGCTGTTTATAAAGGCAACTGAAATGCCAGACGTGATATTTTTTTTCCAACTCTGCAGACATTTAGTCAGATAAACTCCTCAGAATCGCAGTCTTCACTCAGCAAGCAAAGGTTCAGACCTCAAGAATTCTGGACAGAGCATCTGACAAACACCAGCAGACCCCGACAACATGAAATATGTACTAGTATCTTCAGTGGCCAACAATTTACTGAATTTGTCATTCACTGGTGCAAATATCCAGCAATGTCTGTCCAAACTTCCTCTCCACTGGACCTCCAAGTGAGGTGGCTGACAGTAACCAGTGAACCTCCACAACTCAGACAGAGCTGTTTGCAGCCTGTGGCAGAAGCATTGCTTACTTTGGTCTTGTACATTCATCACTAAACCCATATGCTTTCATCATTACTGATTCTGACCAGATCTCTCAGCTCCATCACCCTCCTTGATGGAGTCTCCAAGGTTGGTATTTTGCAGCCAACCAACCCACAGACACAAAGCACCTCCAAGCACAGAAGTATCCCCAAGTCTCTTCCTGCCACAGTGCACCACATCTTTGCAAAATCATCAGTACCAAAAGAGACCAAGAGCATTCAAGTCCCTTGAACAGAGACTGCTTCCTCAAGGAAACACTTCCACAAGAAGATGCAAAGTTCTTTGTTTGGGCTGTTTCTGTGCTCCACTCCCAAACCATTCCAGGCTTTATTAGCAGGTTGTTTAGCAGAAATGTCATACCACTTTCAGCAGGAATGTCATCTCCATTCTACTCACCTGAGTTTCTTTTGCCTTGTGAAAATTACTTATGGGCAGACACTGGGGAATTACTCCTGGCTGTACAGCAGCCTTCTTCATGAGAAGTCCTGATACGTGCTTAACCTCAAACCTTCAAAGGCTACCTCATGCCTGGGAAAGCCCAGCCCCCCAGCATGTACACACAGCATCACACACATGCCACAAGCTGGGGCTTCGCCACCTCAAGGAAGGTTGGAAACAACAGTACAGGCATATTCCCAGCCCATGTTCCTTGTGATAACTTTGCCCACATAAATCTCTCTCAAATTCAATTTTCTTCACATCTCATCCTGGTTTGAGCCAAGGCAGGCCTTCCTTTTCCCTTTCCTTCTCTCACCAGGTCCCTTGACCTGCTTCATCACTCAGTTTCTTTCTCTGTATTTGATAACTCTGTATTTGCCCAGACTCAGTAAAGTCACACCCCTCATTCCCCAAATCTAAAAAGAAAAAATTAGGTAAGTTTCACATGAATTCACCTCAACCCTTTTCTCACTAAACATATGGATGCCCTTTCATCATAGTCACCTGTGGAAACAGGCTGCCTGGCTTCTGCCCATCTGTTATTCCCTTCATCCCTTCCCTGCAGGAAAATTTAAATTTCACAAATAGCCAATCTTAAATCAGCTTGAAAAAATTGCTCAAAAGCTGTTAAATACTTTAAGATTTTGTGAAAAGAAAAAGAAATTCTAAAAAAAATCACAAGGAGAGGGTTGCAAATTGGCACCCACACTGGTAGCAAGGCTGCAGCTGTAGTTCAGAGGTTATCTGTGCTGTTTGACCTTTCAGGCAGCTGAGCAGCACACCTGCAACTTAAAACCAGCCATATTACATTATTTTCCTCAGCTCAGCCAGTAACTGAGGGATGCACAAAGACAGCTGTGCAGATATTCTGCACGGGAGAAGGAAATGGGAAACACCTTCAAAGTGCCATAATCATAAAGTCATAGGGGAGGGGAAAAAAAGTAACATCAGGCTTTACTAATTCTATCATTCCCAGATTAATTTCCAGTTCATAATTTTAACTTTGTTAGTAGCTACACATTCTCGTCTTACCTTAGCAAAGCACAAAGGTGCTAAGCCAAGAACTTCAGCACCAAATTTCCCAAGTGCAGGCAAGCCAGGAGCCGAGGGCAATGCAGCGGAGGCAGCACACAGGTCAGGCATCCCACACGGTGCTGGTAACAGGGCCACCAACAGCTCCAGGCACAGCAAGCAGCGAACCAAGTCCAGGGTCCACCCCAGGAGCAGCAGGAAACAGAGTCAGAAGAAGAACTGGAGACACACAGGGCACGCTGAAGGGCCCCATCCAGGAGAGAGCTACCAACAGCACGGGTCTGACATCCACTCAGGAGGCAAAGCCACACGCAAGGCTGGAGACCAGCACTCCCACAACGCAGCCTAAGGGGGAACTAATGGTCTGGGGCTGAGCTTCAGCAGGGCCGTTGGTGTGGATGGAGCCCTCAGGTGAAGCTGGTCAGGGACATTACAGCCTGTTGGGGCCCTCACAATGAGCACCTGTTATTACCTTTTCTGGAACATAATCAGTGTAAGTAATATGGTGAAAAAAAGGTGAGCATTCAGCATAAAGTCATTCAATTGGAAGCAAATTGACTTATTATAAACAATGAAGGCATAGCTTTAGGATTTTCACTTTAGAAAAGAAAGAGGTGTTCACCTCTTTTACATGGCATTTTTACCACGTTATTCTTTCTCAGAGCTTTACAATGAGTATGAGATATTGTGCTTTTATGGCACTGATGTACACATTCATCGCCCAAGCAAGCAGATCAGCATATTTCCTAAACACTGAAAGTTTAGTCACACACAAATCCTATCACAGCCAGTCTCTATAGTAAGCCATCAAGGATTTCAGGGAGACCACAAAGACAGCCTGGCCATTAGGTGCAAATTCTAGAGGAAGGTTTTAACATGGATCACCCCTAAACTGAGCCCATCCTGTCTCATGTCTTCACACTGCCTCCACAGGACTGGATTCTGGGTTTCAGGAATGCTCAGAGAGAAAGAGAGACACAAGTCTCTTGTGAGAAGGGTTCTGTTAAGAAACCACCACAGGGAGTGGAAGCCCTCCAAAATGGCTGTGACCCACCAAGATGATCTTCCACATCCAGACACCCCAGCTCTGCACCTGAGGGTCAGACTCCTACCTGTGATTTCACCTCTGAAGTCACCAAGACTTGCATGAAAGTTGACAAATAGCAGATAACACACCTTTGCATCACACTGCACCACCACCATGAGCCAGGTTTCTTTTTGCATAGCTAAATAAGCATGTGGAGAAAGAGCAGATGACTAGAGGACGGCAGACATGCTTGCAGGAAAAGAGACACTGCCCCTTTTGGAGGTTATTTCTAACAGTTTTTGTCCATGTCCCGTGTCCACAGCATCTACCCTCACATTGTGCAAGTGGCTGTAGTTTTGCAAATGTTTTGGACTACCAGTCCTGTGACATGCCCAATAACTGTGGCCATTGCATTGCTAGTGCCAGCTGGTTTGATGCTTCTCCCTGACACAGAGCACACTTCTGCTTTGCAGCTTTTTGGATCTGCTCCTGCACTTTGGAATCACACAGCAGGTGAGCACAGCCTGTTGCAATACACGTTGTTGGGGAAAAGCTCTGCCATTTGCACCAAACAAACTACAGCATCCATTTGATGTCTGAAGCCTTACATGGGATGAGCTCTGCTGCTGAGGAGTGACTTCTCCCTGCACACACACCACTAGAGCAGTAAAACAGAGGCTGCCCAAGAGGAGGGAGCACTTGGGCAGTTAGCGCTGATGTGAGAGCTGAGAACAGCACCATGCCTCTCTTCTCCTCCATACTGGGTAGAAAGTTGGGTTTGGCAGCAAGTCCTGTCTCAGTGCCTTCTGCAAACACACACATATGTACGACCATATCCACTCACATACACAGAGGGGCAAAACAGAGTTGTTTTCATTAGTAACAGGGAATCTCTATTAGAGAAAAATGGTGCCACTTACAGAGGTTTGTCACTGTCTTTTCAAACAGAGCCTAAGATGGGGGATGCCACAGGAGGAGGACAACACAATGAGGGGCTGGACTGTGAGCACCGCAAGGCAGAGAGAGAGTCATACAGGGCCAATGAAAGTAGGAAATGAAAGATTTCCCAACCAAGTCATAGGGATTTTGCATTTTAACTGAGTTCACTCTTCAGTTTTAATTGTGCTTTTACTTGGTGCAAAGCAGTTTTAAAAATCAGCGTAGAGGGAGAAAATGAAGGCACAGTTATATGAGGCTTGAGACATTTAGAGCTAAAATGCTGACTGTTATCTTGGGCAGTTCACAAATAGTACTTACGCAAGCTGGGAACTGCTTCACCACTGCCAGTACTCCTTTAACTCCTGACCTTTTCCTGGACGTCATATGGAAATGATTTTTAGTCTATCCGGTCTGGACTGAATTTGATCCCAAGCACCAGGGCAAGGAAAGAAAAAAGATTATTCTTAAAAGCTTTACATACTGAATGCTTAAAATTTAACGCTCGCCCCTTAGAGCTATATTCCTAGCTCAGAGCTGGTAAGAAGCAACATGTTTTTTGCTTTAATCCTTTCCAAAGACACATTCCATAAATCGTTAGCATCCTTGCCAACCACTCAGTCTCTTAGTGAGCCCACATACCAGCTTTAAAGTAAGCTCTTCTAAAACCAATGCAACAGTCCTGTGGGTTAAGTTTATATTATTTCCAGATTCGTATAGCTGCAGGCTCCTTTTTAAAGTTGCAAATGATAAGTCATCTCTTTGTTGCCAGTACTTTTCTTTTTTTTTTTAACTTTGTTTAAACATTGTTCAGTGATGCACTTAGTGAAAACCAGACCGTATTATCTGTAACATAGCTGTATATGCTGTAGCAACAGGAATACAGTATGTATTTTGCAGCAGGAGGGGGTAAAGAATCCTTGCTTGGACAATTCAGTCTATTAATAACTCCAGTATAGATACCAGTGCTTAAAAACTAATCCAAGCAACAAAAGCTACATATTGCACTGACACAGCACCTTTCATCTCAAAAAATAACAGTTGCATACTCTCAACAGCATAACCACAAGCTGTCCAAAGAAACTACCCTAAAAATATACAAGGGCATAAGGGACCTCCCTGTAGTCTCATGCCAGCTACCCAAAGGGGAAAAAACAAGCATAATACAAGTCACTCCTCCTTCTGACACACTGGTGTTGGGTAAAGTCCTGTTTGCTCACTGATGGCTTCATCTCTCCCTGCCCTGACCGGCACAGAAAGCAGGAGACCAGGCACCAAATGCTTTCAGAACGTTGGAGGCCTTGCTTTCTCTCTATTTCCTGAGAGACTGTAAAAATTTATTATAAAAATAACACCACCCTAAGATTGCATCGTAGAAGCATGAATGTGTGAAATGCTCCTCTTTTCACCTTTTACTCCCTTGCCTAGTTTTTGTCTTCCACTGTACTCTCCATCAGTCCTGCCATGGCTCACCACAATTCAAGCTGGAGCTGAGAAAGCATTTACTTCTCTCCATCAGAGGAGTTAATTTTCTCCATCTTTCCCTGATTTGAAGACCAGGTGCTTTCTCTAGCTTCTCTCAGGAGTTTGGTACCAGAAGCAGAAACAAAGAGGAGTGAATGCAGAAAACTCCAGGGCATGATGCTACCCCGAATCCTCAGACCTTATTCCATGGGCCCTCTTCCACTCTCGCGTGTTCCCACAGCTCACACCAGAGCTGTTTCTTGGTGGTCAGTCGGAGCTCTTGGTTTACTTAGAGCAGGATCTGTTTTCATGCTCCCAAATGCCTATATATGTGTAGAGCCATGCAGTGGTGCCCAGCGAAGAAACTGAATTTGTTTTTAAACGATACATCCTGCAATCTCATCAGCCTCCAACTTAACCTTGATAAACAACTGGGAACTGGTACTGGAAGCTCCGGTCAGGACTGGATTGAGGCTAGCCAGCGTTTTGTCAGTATACTACATTTATCAGTATACTGTGTTTGACCCTTTTTATGGATCAGCTGGGAAACCAAAGCTCCCATGCCTGCCTGTGAACTCACACTCTGGTTCTGCAAACATTTATATAAACAGCTTAATCCCACATACTTGACTGGTCTCCTAATTGAGTATTTGCAAGACTTTGACCTTAGTGTAAACTGACTTCACAGGAGATCAGGCAGCAATTTCCATGCGTTAAAAGACAAGACTGGCATTACAATACCAAAAATCCATTTTTTCCATGCCTAAATTCACCCAGAATTTACTTTTTGTCGTCAAACAGCAAATGAGAGAAGGAAAGTCAAGATGTGTAATCAAAGCAAGGGTGAGATGTGAAAGCAGAGCTGACTAACAAGCATGCCCAGTTCCCCTTCCCTCGCTCTGCTGCACTGTCATGGTCAGCCTGATTGCTTGGGGTCACAAAAAATCAGATATGCTACATCTGTTTCTAAAATTTAGATCTCTAAGCAAGAAAAGTCAGAGGGTTTCTTTTGAAGCCTGATTCAGCTGCTTCCTGTCTTCAGCAGAAAACAGAAAGTAGGGCTTCCATGCACAATTAATGCAAGTATTTATTGACCTTGGGTATACACAGGAGCTACTTAAGAAAACTACATTAGCGTATCGGAAAGGTAGCACACTGCTTGGCAGACTATGGTACAGCACTGAAATTGCATAATTATTTTGTGGGCAAAAGGGAATGAAGAAGCCTGCAAGACTAAGCTTCCTCCCGCCAGTGCCTCAAGCCAAGGGCTGGAACACTTTTGGGATAAGCCTGGGGCTGGAACGAAGCTATTCCCTTCTCATTTCCCTTAGATGGTGTGTCTGACTCACTGCATTTGGGGACATGCCTCGGTTACTCACTGACTGCTTATCTAAATGCTAATCATGTGACTAAAATAACTGGTTCATAATCCCCGGATCGCAAGGGCCCAGATCCTGGTATCTCTCACACGGATTTAAACCCTGAGGGCTGGCCCACTTACATGACTATTTACTGAGCACACCGCAGACCCAGCTCCTGCTGCGAGCCGCCCGGCAGAGCACAGCCACCCTCAGCCTTTTCCAGCACAACTCTTGGGTCCGGGATGGCATTAGGTTTCTGAAGGGACCTTGTGGGTCACTGAGGGAGAAAAAGGATGGTCCTCTGGCTAATCTGCTGAAGCAAAGCAGGCTCACACCCTTGTCAAGCCATAACTTATGGCTGTAGGATGGTGCAGAAAACCCACTGGGACCACTCCAGTTCTCTGACTGAACAGCGTTAGGGAGAAGAGATAAACAGAGATAAGCTGAGGGTTTTTTTCCTTCTCCTGCCTTTGTAGGCTGTGGTTTCCCCCATTAGCACATTTCTCAGCACCGTGCATAGCAATGCTGGGTCAGGCTTTCAGACAGGCTTTTGCTGCAAGTACTATCCAAGTGATATTGTTCAAGACTGTCATCTGCTTTCATAAAGCATATAAAATAAATCTGGATGGGAGGGATAACCAAGGTGGTTCAGGACTGGGCCCAGTACTTTTTGCCTCAAGTTCTGCTGGCAACAGTCAGTAAATTT
Source organism: Ibycter americanus (assembly GCA_035590275.1). Classification (NCBI taxonomy): domain Eukaryota; kingdom Metazoa; phylum Chordata; class Aves; order Falconiformes; family Falconidae; genus Ibycter; species Ibycter americanus. The sequence continues at coordinate 23,058,756 of JAVJGI010000060.1, forward strand.
GATGCCAGCCATTTTCTCCCGATGCTACAGAAGGAGAGGAAGCTTTCCTAACTGCAGAGATGCTGTCCTGCCATTCAGCCAACAAGAAGGTGAATTTTGGGGTAGAAGGTCAGCAAAGGGAGTGTTCCCTGGACTGCAGCCTCAGTGATGCTCTCCATAATGGCAGGGGCCAAAGGGGCCCGTGAGTGCACATGCTGGGAGTGAAAGGACACTAATTTGTTGACAGTTAACAAAGCCGATATCTGAGGGATGTGTCATAACATTCCAAGCAGCAAAACTACAATAATGGAATGTGTTTTCACTTTAGATACTGTCTTTTTGGCTAATAGATGCAGAGAAACACAATGGATGAGTCTTTATGAGAGAGGGGGAGGTGAAACTCACTGCTTTAAACCCTGCAGCCACCCCTTAGAGAAGGGACAGGTAGTGGGACTCATTCATACTCACTAGGAGTTAAATCACAGACGTCCATCCGTGTGGAGAAAAGATAAAGGCTCACAACTAAACTCAACCAAGTCCCATTGCTGGCACAAACTCTCAGTGACATCCATGGGGTTTGGATTAGGCCCCTAATGATCTGCCTTTATCCCTTCAATTCTGTAGTTGTCGGAGGTGCCAAAAGTGGATTTGGGGAATATAAAACGAGAGAGAAATTCCCACAGCAGCACTGAGCTCTTTAGCTGGTACTCGTAGAGAGCGTATTTCTTTGCCAACTCTATAAAGCAGAACTGCTACACGGGGACTCGTGATTGTTTGCTTTATCCATCCCGCACCACGTCAGACTACGCACGGGGTCCTCCTTACTTGTATGTCAGCCTTTCCCTAGCGACATGACCTAAAATAAGACTGCCAAGGCTATTAGGCATTTTAAAGTGACAGAACGCAATGTGAACACCCATTATTACTCTCTATTCAGCTGCGTTTCTTAAGTATGTTCTTGATGGTGGGTTTGGCTTACTTAAGGACAGAAGAAAAAAAGTCATGTCTTTGTTCAAGTATTGTTCTTCCTTCTGAGCACAATGGGTTGTGTTTTCGTCCCCACAGTGCAACAGGTTTTCAGCACAATGGATGGAAATACTAACTCATGGCTTTAAAATGGCAACACATCACACTCCGGGGACTAGCATTTGCTTTTGAACTTGAGTGGTATAGACATTTAAAAGATTCATATCTCTTGACTTTGTCATGCACATGCAAAACAAGTGTGTTTATCCTGTCCTGCAAGATCTTATTAGGAAACACATCTGACATTCTTATGAAGGACAATTTTCATTTAGTGTGCATGGAGGACAAGCAAGCTCTCAATCACCTTTCACCTATGCACAAAGCTGGAGCTGAATGGCAAAAACCCATAGTGTTGGTTCAGCATCATCCAGTATTACCTGTACGGATGCAATACCTTGGATTCTTGCTCCATCAGCTGAAACCCTGAGCACTGTGCATGGTGCAGAAACAGTCTTTCCATACAGTACTAGCACAATTCAGGCCTGTTGGCATCAGGGAGGTCAGATACAAGCATGCAGAACCAGCCTTTTCACACACAGAAACCTAAACGCATCCATGCTGGGATCCTCGTGAATGTGCAGCAGCCACTTTTCAAACCTAAGTACGCCGGGCCATTATAGGTGCACAAATTGATCTGGTGTTATATAGCAGCCTGATGTCTAGAACTGACTAGGTCATTAAACTGCCAAGAAAAACAATAACCTATTTCCAGAAAATAACTCGGTTGGCAAGTCTACAACCTGCAGCAAAAGGAGTCAGAGTCCAACTCATCTTTCTAATATAACTGCGATCACCATCATTTCCTATGGAGGATGAAAGAAATTGCTCATCATCTTTTTAATTAAGTTGTGTAGCTAGAGTACACACACTACAAAGTTTCTAGTTTCTAGTAACAAAGCAGAAGTTACTGTCACAGAGAAGCTTATAGGGCAGTAGACATTTTGAAAGTGCAGTTTCACATAGCTATCCAAGACCACTTAAAGATAGAGGGGAGAAATTCAGGCTGTGTACCACTGAGTCTACTGACTTGAAGTAACTAGTTACCAGCCTGCCAACTGCATTTAAAAAACAAATGCACACATGAGAAAAGGAACTGCCATAACATCAATACGAGGATGCATTACACCAGGGCTGGCAAATTCATGAACTGCTATCCATCATACTGTAAGCAGAAAAATTGAGTTATTGTGGGAGAAAATGCAAAGCCTTATGGACCAGATTTCCCCATTTAAAGGCTCCTTTCAATCAACCAAACTTCTGTACAACAGCTGCGGTGTTCAAGAGGATGGTGTTATCTCTAAAGCTTCCTGGTGCCCCACCTGGTACAGAGCCCTCTCTGGGGCATTCATTTAGGCAGCACACATGGGCAGCCTGCTGCTAATGTGTGGAATTTCTGTGGAATTAAGCTGACAGCAGATAAATGCAATGCACGAGGGCCTGTGTTGCTGTGTGCGTACTCAGTAGGTGCTTCTCCCTCCTAAAACTCCCCTTACCTGGAATACCATTTACAGAAAAGGTTACGCAGCCCAGCATCCACAACTGCACGAAACCTCAAAAGTTCCTCTTTCACCAAACCCACAATTACAGCAAGGCACCGTACCAGATTCACTGCTTCACTCTGCCCGTTGTGCATGGCAAGGCCAGTGCCACACAGCCCACATACACCCATGAATTCTACACACAAGCTCACTGGTGGTCGGCTTTTTATTTTGAGCTGACCAATACAGTGCAAACAACATTAATCCCTTGGGGCAAAGCACACATCCAGTTTTAAAAGAAAAAGCATTTCAAGTAGTCCAAATACATACAAAAATGCACTCCACTGTGTAGCACTGGCCCATCTCTGCAACTGGGCGAGGGCTGATGTCACCCACAGAGCCTGAATCAGCTCCTTCTCCTCAGGGCTTGGTTTATCTTCCAAACACAAAACTATTTTCCTGACTGAAACAGACAACAGAAACCTTTTACATGCTGCTTATCCCCATCCTGTCCTCACTTCACTGCTTAACACTCTCTTACCCCACAAAAACCACATTCTCACTGAGGCTCTCTCAGCCTTTCTAGGAAACCTCTCCTTTCTGCAGCACCTCAGCTGGGTTGGATGATGGAACAGGGCTGACAGCTCCTTGGACCTCTAAGGGACATCATCAGTTATACTTTTCTTTTTGAAAGATCATCCACCCCACAGTGGATTCAGCAAGGGAACAGAAAGGGCTAAAACACCCCATTTCCACTGATCATAAGGTACTGACACTCACTCAATACCTGGCAGAGGCATTGCACAGTGCTCCGGGCAGCTGGGGCTGTACCCAAGCCTGTCTTCATGGGGACGTGGACAGTGTCCCTGGTCACAAGGGGCCCTAAGCCTCTCATCTTTGCCGGCCAGTGCCTGGCAACATGCGAGATTTTGACAAGACGTTTCAGGTAGCACTCTATCATGTGCTCCTGCTGGATGGAGAGGGGTTCTTCCTCCTGTTGCAGGTTTCTGCTACCGCTTTATCTCCAAGGCTGTGTTTCATCCACATCCTATGTGTACTCTGCTCTCCATCCTGTGGAAAGCTAACAGGAGCAAAACTCAGATATTTTCATCACCCCACCTCCCTTCTTCCCCTTCAGGTACCTGGTCTTTGAATCCAGTCCTTCCTCCAGTCCCCGTGCTCTTCCCCTCTTTACTTGTGTTTGTGTGATGCTCCCATTGACATTTGTCTCACCTTTGAGTCTCTGAGTGCCTCTGGACTGCAGTCAAAATGCTCACTGTTGCCTGCTTAGACATGAGCTCGCTCCACCACTAGCCATTGCTCAGCTGTGCCACCCCCAGACTCAGGCAGTCTGTCTGGTCACCAGTTATTCAGGGTCTGCCCAGTGCTCGGTGCTGCTACATAGCGCTGGGAAACTGTAATTAGTTTAAACCAAGCACTGCGGTAGCTCAGGATTAACAGGAGTAATTTAAATATTTGACTGCAGTGAAAGTTATTTCCACTCTGACCTTGGAACCGTCTCTCTTCATTTGTGGCACTTCACATCAGATGTAGTGTTACCTGTTTCCTCAGGAAGCCTCTTGTCCAAAGGGGCCACCCTTTTGATAAATGACCTTCGCATAAAGTAGGCATGAAAGTAGCCCACCTCTTACCTGAAGCTAGTTTGCCCTACCAAGATTTGCTGGGCAGGGAGCAAGCCATGATAAGGAAGAGTATCACAGCTGAACAGGGAAGGAGTGAGCAGTGCTCCTTGTCTACAAGGAAAGAACAAGTGAAAAAAGAAACAGGCAGAGGTTGAGTTGAACAAACCCTTTAGATAGCTATTTGCTTCTGCAAATGTTCCTTCCTTCTTCTCTGTTCTCCTCTGCTGCCTCAGTTTCCCCACTCCAGGCTCAGGATCCAGACACCCACCAGTGCTTGTCACAGCACACAGGCTGATGATGTCTCTCAGGGCTCACATGAGTTCTCTTCCTCTGGGATGGTTTTTCTGTTCAGATGTAAATTAAAGCAGTGCTGGCTGGCTCTGGACACTCTCAGGCAGTCCCTCCTGTTTCACCAGCCTCTTTTTTACAGTGAAAACCATTAAAAATTTTTTTTTGTTGTTTGGTATTATTTATTTTGCCCCCAAATCTGGCTTCAGGAATGGGTGATGAATTGCTTTCACATTTCAAACAATCAATTTTGGACAGAGATCAAGCAAGAGCCTGGATGGTAAATCATTGGGAAGGTTATTGATGATGACAGACAGATGGTTAGAGAAAAATACTAATATCAGTTACCTCCAGCATCTTGGCCCTAGTGACCCACGAAGCAGCGTTTTATGTGACCATCAGCTCTATCAAGGAGAGGATCAGATATGCTCACCCTTGTGAATAAAACACTTTGGAAAACAGCTGTAATACTTACTGTCCTTTGATCTTTCTACTGCCTCCCAATATGCTTATTGCTACTTTAAATCAATCCTCTGATGACTTCTCAGGGAAGGGGCAGACTGTTGCCCTATAGCCAACGTGTCATACAGACGCCCTGAACATTTCTGGTTATTAAACACCCTCTAGCGCACTTCGTTTCCAAGAGGGAGTCCTGGATGTCCCTGTAAATTATGGCTGAGGTAACCACATTTCTGCTTGTGTATGAATTTCCACTGTCATTCAGTAGGCAAAATGCCTCTTCACTTCCCTTCTACAGGCCTGCAGAGCAGTGCAGCTGGCACTGTGAAGTGCTGCCCTGCCTCCTGCCCAAGAGGTAAGGGAATGATCCCTATATATGGTCTGAAAAGTGACTTGAGAATTTGCATGACGTAAGGGCATGGTCCTACGCTGGCACACGCTATTATTATATGGGTAAGAATTCAGTAGCTGGTAGCAATGAAAAGAAAAAATTATCAGAAAAAAAAAATGTTTTCAGATTTTCTGATCTTTCAGAAATACTTGAAATATTTGAAACCTCCCTCAAGTTATGCACTAGAGAAGAAAACAGAAAAGACAAGGATTTGGACCAGTTTGGGTCTGTAACAGGACAGGATTTTTATGAGCCATTTTTCATCACAGTATTTTTTCAAACCTCCCCCTCTCATCACCCCCGACAAAGATGTGGGAGACCCCACATTTTACCGATGTCCCCTTTCTAATTCTCTAACTTTGCTTCTTTGGTGCTCTTGGCAGAAGCAAGTGTAGACACAGCACTGGTTTGGATTTCAGGGTAAAACCTCCATTTTGCATGGATTCAACTGCTGCATTTGAGGTGTTGCACATCCAGTAACCTGCAAGGCTCAGGTTATTCTGCTTTGCAAGGAACCAAAGGCAAAGGACACAGAACAGGACAATCTGGCATGAGCCCGACAGTGCTGTCATCAGTCCAGAGATTCTCACAGGTTTCCACAACACAGAAAGGAGGAGGTGATACAAAATGACAGAATATTAAAGCAAAAGGAAGAAGCAAATATCCTCCCCAAGCACTCCCTCACTGTTCCTCTGTAAATAAACAAACATGTTAATAAAGGAAGAGCAAAAATTCAAAATGCACTTTGCAACCTACTAAAGAAAGCCCTGAAAAGGGACAGGGTCAATGGAAGCCAAGACACACAAGAATTTTGATCATGGGAAGTTCTGGAAGGAAAAAAAGGCAGTGAAACATAAGATGGCAGGGAGAACCAGAAACCCCATTAAGATTAGAAAACAGTTTTATTATACTTGGCATTAATAACACAAGTCATCTAACTGTGGCTAAGATGCAGAAGGAACATCTATAATACTCCATTGTATATTAATTTAACGTCAAGAAAAATGTAACACTCTGGGAACATGATGGCCCCTTACAGCCAGCCGCCTGCTGTGCCAGCGTGGCTTCTTGCCCTCCTCACCCCACTCCTGGTCAAGTGTCTTTCAGAAGAGGGTCGGTGAGGTCTGGGGGCTGAGGCCTTGAGACAGGAGAGGCCAATGTCCTTCCCTGGGGACAAGCCCCTGCTGACGGGGGGGACACCTCCTCTTCAGTGAGGGGCTGGACCCACAACACCATGACACTGGTTGCAGGTTTTCAGTTTTAAAAAAGGTCCCGGTTGCTGCAGGGGGCAACACACCCTCAGCATGGCGGGTTATCTGGCGGCGCAATGCGGGCACGTCAGGCATTCACACGTTCAGCACTTTGGTTGCTTCACATACGCGTGCATGATGCACACGCGCACACAGAGGAAGGGCTGCAAACAGCAAAAGCAGAGAGCAGTAGTGGACCATCAGCATCCGTCTACTACCATGTAGTACCTACTACCACGCAGTAGCAACCCACTGAGCTCAGGCCTCTGTCCCATGCCATGTCACCTGCGGCTTATCAGAGCTACAATCAGACCTTCATTGTGCTGCAAAAACCCACTAGTGGCCACTGGTCTTAACTGCGAAGGGTGCAGTGGCACTGGCAAATGTTCTATGCTCAGAGACAAGTCTGCCTGTGACATGGAATACCTTTGCTAAACAGGAATATCACAGCTTTAAAGATTATTAAAATGTCCTCCCAAAGCACGCAGGGTCTGACTGCAAAACTGAAGAACCTCTCTTTCCTATGCATACAAACTTGCCCTCCACATTTTCAGCTTCCCAAAAAAGATGCAAATCATGAGATTTCAAAGTCACAACATTTCCATGCATAGACTATCAGTCACCAAAACCCAGAACTTTGTCCATCCTGGGCACTGGCAAGGCAAAAATCACACTTGAAGAAGGCAGCAGCAACCATTACTGCTGCCCTTCCACTTGGTAAGACAGATTTCTTGCAGGGGGAAGCTTTGGTGTAGAACATACTATAAAGAAGAGGGGTTTGCTTTTAATATTTTGCTTACAAGAAAAAGCTTTGACTGCTTTGCATTTCAGGGCTTAGTAGGCAAATTCTGGAGCACAGCCAACCAGGTTAATGATGGGCAGCTGGTATTGTCACCCCTCTTCCTCTCTCTTCCCCAGCTGAGGAACATGTTATGTAGGATCCTGCACAGTGGTTGAGCAGAGGTTTGACAAATGCAGGGCCAGTTACATACAGAGACTTTCAAGTGGTTGTGCTGATGCAGTAATTTCATAGTTTGCTCAAATCCAGACTTCAACCTCAGTGCCAAGGATCAATGTCACACAAAAATGAAAAGTCTAAAATAATTTTTAAATACACAGAGAGAGAGAAATGCAATACAAAATATAGCTAAAAATAAAAGAGCAAAAGTAAGCAAATACGGAATGCTCAAAATGGGCATGGCAGTTTCCTCTGGATCAAACTTAAGACTTAGTTACCACCCAGTCTAGTGAACCTGGAGTGGATCTGGAAGACATTAAAGATTTGGAATAAAAAACTACAGAGTTGAAAAATTATATTTAAGTTTGGTTACTAATTAAAAGAAACTGCAAAAATAACAGCAATGGGTTGCCAGTACTATTTGCACTTCTATACTGCTTCCAAATACCCTGGGTAGAATTGCACTGTTTAGTCCTTTGAAAGAGTAGAACATTTGAATAAAAATGCATAATCAAGTTTAAGACTTTAGAAACAGTGCACAGGAACAAAACGATCCACTGTATGTTCTGAAGGTTAAAAGCCAAGCACCAATTGTATTAGCTCTTGATGTTTTAAATTATCGTCACGGTACTAACTCAGTCTCAAGGAGCATCAGGAGTGGGTCTGCTTTGGGAGAGGGGACAAGTTGGGAGTGACCCCCATATAAGCTGTCCCTTCACCAACAGGTACAGTCCCAGGGGGCTGCCCACGATGGGCAGGTCTAGGGGCTGCTGACCAGGTCACCCAGGTCCCAGGGTGAGAGATCAACCCAGTCTCGGTCCATGCAGGGGGACCCATCAGGAGCGGTAGGAAAGGGGCCCAACACAAGGCTGGAGATGAGGCCGCCTGTGACATCTGGCCAAAATCCAGCCAGGAAATGGGGCAGAGGCAGGGCTGGAGGCCTGCAGGCTTACAGCACAGCTCAGACTCAGGCTAGACCTGGTGCCCAGGCTGGATCCAAAATGGAGCCCCTGGGCCCACAAGCAAAGGGTGCAAGTTAGGGGTCTCAGGTGCCAATTCATATACCACCTTAACTTAATGCATCTTTTGGTCTTTCAAGTACCGAGTGTATTGAACTCCGTACAGTGCCTTTGAAGTTGTACAGAAATCTCTTTAGATGTTTTTTCTAAAATGGATGTTAGGATACTAAAAAAGAAAAGTACCTGGGTTGTTTTCTTCTTTGTTTTTTTAAAGCACAGTCTGAATTAAACTGGGTCCTGCCAACTACCGAGTTGCTGTAGACAATTTGGGCTGTGACTCTATCAGATCAGCCAGGGTCAGAGAGAGCAGGACAGAGCCCTGCTGAGAGGTCTCCTGGAGGAAATTCGAGTGCAGGCAGACCTGGAGGCAGTGATCCCCCTGACAATCTGGATCAGAAGTCCAAGGAGCTTCTTATGGCTAAGAGATTGGGCCTTTCACATGAGATTAAAGATGGAGCTTGTGGTTCATTAAAAGGTCCCCTTAGACATTTTGTGAGAAGAAGAATCATTGCCCGATTCCCATTCCCCTACAGCAGGGCTCCAGTCAGTACAAGAGATGCAGAGTTCCCGAGCTGCTGCTTGATTTTCAGCGGGACTTGCATTTCAGAACATCTGGCCTATTCTCTCTTCCTGAATTCTTTTTCATATTTGCTCCACATATATGATACATCCAGCTTAGCCCATGCTGAAGATACCGTATGAGCAGTCTCCTCAGACTTTCGTCTGAGGCCTCGAGGTCAAAATATGCAGGTCAAAATATCAGCTAAAATAGTCTCGAGTGGTCTACAGAGTAGGTTTGATTCCAGGTTCATCTGACGATGTTCACATACAAAACAGTTCAAGGGAAGTGAATGTTCTCCAACATAAAACTTTCTAAGGACCAGAGATTCAAAATACTGATCAGATGACTGGTTCATTTTTATTCAGGAAACTATGGTACGTTCTAAAAAGTTTGGCAGATAGTCTCTTTTGCCTTTGATAAATTACATGCTCTCCTGTACATTAGCCATCCCAAATGTCTGCTCAGTAGCTGCCACCCCCCTAGAACATCTTGCTTTCTTCTCCACAGGAACTCCGTAAATTCACTGCACTTTTCTTGTAATCCATCTTTCTCATTACTTCTGTCAAGGAACCACTTGAGCTTCTTTAATTCACCCACATTTTCCCAGGCACAGCTAAAAGCCTTTGGTTGTGTTTACGACAGGAAATGCCTGGTTATCTGTTAGGTAAACTGATAAATTAAATACAAAAATCTTCCAGGACAGTTTTCAGTTTTTTAAAAGCAGTTCTTAGTCCAGTCCTATTGTACTATTTCCTTAATACAATCAGAGCATCTTTGACCTTTGTCTAAATCCCATGGCAATGCTTAAAGATCCTACCAGGGGCAGCAGTGGTTCTGAATGGCACAGACCTTCACAGGGTTCCCACCAACTCTTGTACTTCAGCAGAAGGCTCCGGTGGTGGTCAGATATTTTGAAGGCTTCTCCTTCCTGTTTTTCACCAAAGTTTATGTTTGACCCTCTTCCATGGGATCACAAAATGAGCAGTCAGTCACTTTGTCCTACTGTGTCCTCTGAATGCATTTAGCATTGCCTCAGAGGAAAAATAATACTTGGTTGTCAGATTTCTACAATTTCTAATTAATCCAGAAGTCTTCCCCATCTGTATTCCTTCCCTCTGCCTTTCTGTGTTGATTCCTTAGCTCATGAAGGCAGATAGTGAGCAGATTTTCTGATTTCCCTTAGGCAGTTTTCTGTTACCTAGGTCAGACGTGCAAATCTGAAGTTTTTACTGACAACGTTAAAGATGACAAGGTTCATAATAGTCTATATCTAAGAATGTGGAAACCCCTGAATCAGGCTTATATAACCTGGGGACATGTAGGACAAGAACTCAATATTTTCACCATGAGCTGTGAAGGTCATGCAAGGCCACCAAACTCCATAAGTAAAAAACCTATGATCCTTAGAAATAATAAGTGATGCCCTCCTTTACCTCCACTGTGATGTCCATAGGGTCTGTATTACTCACAAATGAACTAAGCCAGAAGCAATAGAGCAGTGAAGTGATCTAATGGCTAGCAATAATAAAAATAACTATTTAAAATGGAAGAAGCCAAGAAGCACTGTCAGTCTAAAGCTGCATGGTGAGACAAATCAACTGCCTAACCTGAAATTTGGCTAAGACAGGACTCCAGGACAAACGCTGCAGCAAGTGTCACCTGGGCATTACTCAGCATTCACTATCAAGATCTTGGCTTTTTATCTCTCCAGAAAAGCAGGATTTTAGCACCCAGTTACAGTTGATAGTGACAGACATGACAGACACACAGCACAATGTACTGAAATGATGTATTTCCTTCAGCATGGTCCTGAGAGTCCTTCAGGCTGGCAGTGGACCAGTGGACCATCAGACTTACACCAGGCAGGCTCCCAGAGCTGTGCTGTGTGCTGGGGAAACGGGGACATAAATATGAGAACAGACTTCCTTTACCATTGCTTCCAACCCTTGCACCCCAGAATTTATCAAAATAAAATTATACTGTTCAAGAAAACATGAAAATGGTACTGTGCAAAAGAATTATACCAAGGATATTTAATAGCACAGAGTACTGTACAGAGGGAACAACTGGATCGGGCCCTCTGTAGATGGCTGTATGAGTTGCTCATTATTACTCTGGCATGCAACACTGGACCAATAAACAGGGTGGTCAAGGACATGCAAAAGCATTGAGACAGTCTCTATAAGTCTTGTATAAGTTTGGCCTTAACAGGCACAAAACAGTACTGACATGTTTTTATGGGGTTTTTGGTGGGGGAAAGGAACTTTCCTTATTAAATCTTTTTTTCAAAATAAAAAACTGTTTTCACTTAAAAGCAGAAAATCCTGTGAGCCATGGAAGCCCTATGTCTTCAGCTTGTATGTTTTCAGAATTTTATTTTTTTTTAATATATGGTGTGTATATATATAAATCCATTACATGAGCGTAACCAAACTCAGAAGTAATAACAGGAGTTTTCAAATAAAATTAGGAAACTTCTACCCAAAGAAAATGGCACTTACTGTGCAGTCAAGTGTCCCTGCTGCTACCATGCTACATAGCCATCACATCTGGTTGAAATATGCGCATCACGTTGTCACCACTCCATAAACCACATGCGTGCTCAGACAGAGCAAACGGGTTTTGGTCATGCTGCTTCCAGCCTGGTCATGCATGGCCAGGGGGCTTGGCCAAGAGGTGGCGGAGGGTGAGCCTGGCAGCAGCGCTGGGCACCCTGCCAGGACAGTCACCTCACTGGTCGTGGCCACCAGCCACAGCCTGGACGATGGGGACAGAGGAAGAAGGCTGTGATGATTGGCAGGACTATGAGGCACAAGAGGGGCTGCAGAAAGAGCAGCAAGGTGAGGGTGGTGGCCGGTGCAGGTCAGGCTGTGACGTGCACCAAAAGTGAGGTGCCAGACCCTGGGTCTCACCCAGAGGCAGTTGGAAAGCACATTTTTCTTCCATGGCTATCAAACGGGAACCGAAACACAAACTTTCAGGAAAAAACGTCATAGTCTCTTTTTTTTCCCCTTCTTTCTGCTTTCCACTCACAGTTGTAATGAATGTCTTTTGGAAAGAGAAAGGGAAAAAGAAAAGGGGGAGTACGGCATGAGATGTGTCTGGCAAGGGTCAGGCAAGATGCTCTCAGAAGTAGAAAGACAAAGCAGCATGGAAGAAAGAAGGGGCAAATCCTGACCCCTCTGAGTTTAACAGTGGTTCAGCTGGCACCAGAGAGGGTCCTGAGCATCTCTGTGCTGGCATGCCCTGTCTCTTCTCCCATCAGTGCCCAGCAGGATGCGGCCCCTCACACAGGCCTCAGAGACGGCTTTGTTGCATTAAAGATCTGTGAGCTGCTGCCCTCGTGTTCCTTCTTTTATAAAACAGAAATGCATTTTGGCTGTAAAGATGGGTTGTAACAGATACACTTAAAGTACTTAAACCAACTTTTCTCACTTTATCTCTTTTCCCCCATTTGATTCACATAACAAGTAAATACACCCACTGAATATAAACACAAATAGATTTTCATGGGAAAGCTCAACAAAAAAAAACCCTCAAGCCTTTATTAAATAGAATTTAAAAGACATGTCAATGAGCAGCTGTAAGCTAAAATCACTGTCACTCTTACTCTCCCACCACAACCAAACTTAGAATCTTCCTGGGTAATTCCCATCTTTGCATAGGTCAAATTGATAAATTATGTTATTTTTCCCCAGGCCCTCTCCACAGCCAAAACTAAGCCAGGATGAGCAATAAATTTACTCACTAGATGGAGCAAGAGTATCTAGATAGTGGAAGGCATGCCAAAGTACTATAATGTGAGGCTCAGAACTGGGACGGCGCAACGTCATTTGCAAGCCTCAGAAAACCACAGACGGAGCTCTGGTCTTTCAAGCTTATTCCAGCAATATCGGTGTCATGCTTAAGTAACTGAGCAATGCTCAAAAATTAGGGGGAATTCCCTGGGCAATATTGATAAGGTGAAGCTCCTCAAATTGAACGGGGCTCCTGCCACCCATTTCTTTCTTAGTTCCCACTCTCAAGAATGCTGTCATTGGGAGCTTTAAGTGACCTTTACAAACCATGCACCTACCTGCTTTGTTTCCCAAGGAACAGTAATTTTCAATGGTGATAGCACTTTTCTTCAGAGCAGCCCTACTGTGCAGAGCTTTCTCCCTTTAAGTTATTAGTGGTACAGGGACATTTCACGTACTGCAATCCCATGGCAGGAAGCTGCCTTGGTTTTTGGCTTGAAGGCATGAAAGGCACCTCTGTGTAGCCATTGTTGGTTCTCCCTTGCAGGAATAAATGCAATTTTCAGTCATTAATAAAAGTCCTCTGGATATTACCAGCACAGGGGGTCTAGCATGAGTAACGTCAGCTCAGAGAGAGCTAGGTAAGAAAGCTGGAGGACTGTGGAGTTTCTTGGGATGGGAGCTACTGATGCTGGAGTGAAATTTCCTGCAGGTCATATGGCAGCTGCAGGTTAGAGTAGGCAAAGCCACCACTGGAGCTTATTCCTGTTTTCCCACAGCACTAAATTTATGGCAAAGTGTCATGGTTTAACCTCAGTCAGCAAGTAAATGCCACAGAAGCACTCAATCACGCCCCACTCAGCAAGATGGGGGGAGAGAACTGGAAGGGTAAAGGTGAGAAAACTCCTGAGCTGAGATAAAAACAGTTTAATAATTGAAATAAAATATAACAATAGTAATAATAATAACAACAACAATAATAAAAATGCAATTACAGGGAAAATAATCTAAAATAATAAATAAGAGAGAAACAAAACCCAAGAAAGCAGAGTGATGCATATGAAAACAACTGCTCACCACCAGCCAACTGATGCCCAGCCACTCCCCGAGCAGCAGCCCCCTCACCAACCTCCCTACTAGTTGTATTGCTGAGCAGATGTCATACGGTATGGAGTGTCCCTTTGGTCAGTTGGGGTCAGCTGTCCCGGCTGTGTCCCCTCCCACTTTCTTGTGCCCCACAGCCCCCTCGCTGGCAGGGCTGTGTGAGAAATCCCTGGCCGAGGTGTAAAGCTCATTTCTCACATCTGGTCCTGTCCAGCCTGGCTGGATAAAGCGCTATTGCACAAACTATCTCCCATTTAATTTGTTCAAAGGTTCGCTGCTGCTCAGGGCCCCATTCAAAGTCATTCTTCTTCCAGGTCACTCAAGAGAGAAGGCTTACAGTCAGATACACCTGGAATATGCATTCCCCTAAAACCCACAACATCCAAGAAAGCTTGTGCTTCTTTGTTGTTAGTTGGTGGAGACATAGCTGTTATTTTATTGATCACATACATTGGGATATGACGATGCCCTTCTAGCCATTTTATTCCTAAAAACTGGATTTCCCGTGCAGGTCTTTTGACCTTACTTTATTTTATAGCAAAACCAGCTTTCAAAAGAATCGGGATTATTCTTCTCCCCTTCTCAAATGCTTCCTCCGCTGTATTGCCCCACACAGATGTCATCAATATACTGCAGGTGTTCAAGAGCTTCACCTTGTTCCAGTGCAGCCTGTATCAATCCATGACAAATGGTCAGGCTGTGTTTCCACCCCTGGAGCAGTCGATTCCAGGTGTACTGGGTACCTCGCCACGTGAAAGCAAACTGTGGCCTGCACTCTGCTGCCAGAGGGATTGAGAACAACGCGTTGGATGATATCAGTTGTCACATACCATTTGGCGGCCTTGGACTCCAGTTCATATTGAATTTCTAGCATGTCTGGTATGGCAGCACTCAGTGGCAGCATGACTTTGTTCAGGCCTTGATAGTTTACTGTTCACCTCCACTCTCCATTAGATTTTTGCACTGGCCATATAGGACTATTAAAGGGTGAATGAGTCTTACTGATTACTCCTTGGCTCTCCAGTCGCTGCATCAGCTTATGAATGGGAACCAGGGAGTCTCCATTGGTGTGGTATTGTTGCCAGTGCACTGGCACGGTAGCAGCTGGCACCTGCTCTTAACCCACACCAGCCCCACCAAAGATGGATCCTCTGAGAGACCAGGCAAGTTAGGCAGCTGCTTAATCTTCTCTGTACTCCAGGCAGCTATACCAGAAGCCCACCGGTGCCCTTTTGGGACTTTGCAGTACCCTCTCCTGAGGTAGGCTATGCCAAGGATACATGGAGCCTCCAGACCAGTCACAATAGGATGTTTTTGCCACTGATTCCCCTTAGGCTTACCGCAGGCTCCAACACAGACAGTTCTTGGGATCCTCCTGTCACTTCAGAAATGCAGATGGATTCTGCCCCTTTGTAATCGGATGGTATCAGAGTACATTGTGCAACAGTGTCCGCTAAAGCTTTATACTCCTGTGGGGCTGATGTGCCAGGCCATTGAACCCACACAGTCCAGTAAACCCAGTTGTCCCTTTCCTCTGCCTGACTGAGGGCAGGGCCCCTCTATTCCTGGTCAGAGTCTTCATTTCTTGATTTTTGTAACTGCAAAACAGAAGTCCTTTTATCACGATAAAAAGCACTACCAGCTTTTCTACGCTGCCCAACAGACACTGGAACAGTAATCTTCCTGGATGGATGCTTTTTGGCTGTTGTTTTTCCTTGCAGTCCCTGTACCCAGGCTTCTAGTCTTCAGGTAGGTTCACCATCCCACTTCCTCATGTCCTCCCCATGGTCACACAGGAAGAACCACAGGGTTGCACATGGTGTGCACCACTGGTACCCTCTCCCTTTTCCAACAGAAAAAGTCTAACTCTTAACAGCTGAGACCTTGGTTGGAGTGCATGAGAAAGACCTATTCTTCTTGGCTTGCTTAGAAAATTTTTGGGTCAGCTCCTTCACAGCCAAGATGCAGGCCCACATGGAGGAAGCGAGATTATCTTTGTATTCTCTGAATTGTCTGACCAGTCCATCTACAGTTGGTGCCTCCGGTTCTGTCCAACCCATTATCGCTAGGGTGTAGACATACGACATTGGTGCATTTCCCATAAACTTTCACCACATGGACCCTGTGCATCAGATTTCATCTACATCTTCGGATATATGATCATCATTCAGGTTGTTCTAGATCACCTCCACCACAGCTAATTCCCTCAGATACTGGGTACCCCCCTCAATGTTGGTGCTTCAGGAATTTGCAAGTTCTTCCTTGAAGGGATACCTGTCCTTCACACTTGATAGGAGTCGTCACCAAAGACTGAGGACTCCTGCCCTTTTTCAATGGCCTTATCCTCAGTCATTCTTCTTTACTTTTCTTTTCTTTGCTTAATCTTTACTTAATACTCCTGACTACTGGCCCCAATATCCCAGCATCAGAGCAACCAGCCAAGAATTAGCTCACCTTGTTGGCGGCTAAAACCTTTTTGCATATCTTGCAGCTCACGTAGGTATAGGGATTGGGTGGTTTCTGTCTCATTTATGATTTCAGCCTCTTCCTCCTCCTGTTCTTGTAACTGGTCTGCTGCAGAACAGGCTGCCTCTTCTGATTCTTTCTCCTGCTCCCTCTTAGGAGAAGCTTCTTCACCCCTTATAAATGAGTTGACCTGCTTCCACTGTTTATTTGTAGTTATAGGGGCAACTGATAAATCTGGTTGAGCCATAGTGTCTGTTGGCATGTTTTCGGATACAGAGATGTTCTCTTCTCCTTGGCGGGACTGTATAATATCAAGCAGTGTTTGTAGATGCTGGCCAGGGACCAGCACAACACAGTAAGTGTGCCTTTTTGGAATAGCCATGGCATTTTGTTTTTTCAAACATCCTATCACTTCAGCAGGATGCTACAGTTGTGCGGAAGTGAAGTTCCTGACCATTGGAGGTGAGAAGTTCTCTAGATACCTGCCCATATTCTCCCACATGCATTGCCACACATGACCATATTGTCACAGAGCCTGGGTCATATTCCTATATTGCTTATTAACCTTAGACAAAACTGAAGCAATATTCCTAAGAAATACCAAGAGAAGTATTTTAACTACCCAAGGATGTTCAAGATACTGAAAAGTTACTGTTAATGAGGGAGAAAACATCACAGAAGGCAGTGAAGGTGCCATTCAGTAATTCCTCCACAAAAAAACCTCTTATAGGAAGAAGTGTAATTGTTAATTGTCTCCATAAGATGGTACCTGAAGTATAGTACTGGCCTCGGTACAGGTCCCAAATACCAGATTAAGCTCAGGGTCAGTATTTTAATAACAAATCTCCCAGGCAAAACATTACTAAGCACTACAGAGCACAGCAAACCGCAAAATGTTTAACACGTACAGAAAAAAAAACAGCACGGCACAGATCAGATAAACTAATATCAGAAACAGGTGAATCAATATCATCACACTCAACTGTTAACAGATATAAATCCCTTGTAATACACTTTGGTCAATCTGTTATTATCTCAAACCCTTCAAGCCCCATGTTGTGTGCCAAAAAGGACTGTCCTGGTTTAACCCCAGCCAGCAATTAAACACCACACAGGCACTCACCCACCCACTCCCACTCCCAGGAGGACAAGGGAGAGGCAATCAGAAGGGTAAAAGTGAGAAAACTCCTGAGCTGAGACAAAAACAGTTTAATAATTGAAATAAAATAAAAACTTAACAACAATAACAACAATAATGATAAAAAAACTGTAATTAAAGGGAAAATAATATAAAATAATAAAAAATAAGAGAGAAATAAAACCCAAGAAAGCAAAGTGATGCATATGAAAACAACTGCTCATCACCAACTAGCTGATGCCCAGCCACTCCCCAGGCAGCAGCCCCCCTGCCAACCTCCTCACTAGTTGTATTGCTGAGCAGATGTCATACGGTATGGAGTGTCCCTTTGGTCAGTTGGGATCAGCTGTCCTGGCTGTGTCCCCTCACACCTTCTTGTGCACCACAGCCCCCTCGCTGGCAAGGCAGTGTGAGAAACAGCCTTGACTCTGTGTAAGCACTGCTCAGCAATTAATAAAATATCCCTGAATTATCAACACTGTTTTCAGCACAAATCCAAAACATAGCCCCCTACCAGCTACTGTGAAGAAAATTAACTCTATCCCAGCCAAAACCAGA
Organism: Ibycter americanus; assembly: GCA_035590275.1. Taxonomy (NCBI): domain Eukaryota; kingdom Metazoa; phylum Chordata; class Aves; order Falconiformes; family Falconidae; genus Ibycter; species Ibycter americanus. The sequence goes on from JAVJGI010000060.1 coordinate 23,076,812, forward strand.
ACACAAAGACACACATCACACAAGCTAACAACGTAGCTGCCCCTTATCCTCTGAAGACGCACCTACACCGCTGCACGAGAGTAGTCCCGAGGCTACATGCAAGAACAAACTCATCGCTTGGCCACGTCACCTACTGTCAAAGACACCATCAGAGTGACGGCTCTGAAGCACCTGCCTGCTCCGCGTGGGGAGGCACGTGCCCTGTGTTTTATTGGGACAGATATCTGTAAGAATACCCTGGGTGGGCTCCAGAGCTCGCTACATGTACATCCTGTAGCAGCTTCCTATGCCCATGGAGAGCTGGTAAATGACTGACACAGGCCCAAACACCATCTGCCACAAGGATGCATGGGATTTACAGGTGTCTCCGTTCAAGCTGCCCATAAGACCAACACAGACACCAGAAGGCCATGTCTTGCGAAACCCCTCAGTGTTGTGGCACTCCCAGGACTGCTGGGCTCTGCGCCAACAGGAGGAAGACAACATGGACCACATCCAAGAGAGGGACAAAACCCACTTTAGAGCCATTTGTTGGCCAACAGAAAAGAAATGCCGAGTCTCAGGATCTGTGCCACCTCCCCTCCAGCCCCACTTTCTCTGCCTCAATTGCAGTTCAGTTGTCACTTCCCTCTCCATCATTTACTGTCACCCTCCTGCTGACCCTGCTGCCACCTCCCTCCCAGCCCCTCCACTTTCAGGGCAAACTGTGTCCTCTCTTCCTTTTTCCTGAGACTTCACAGAGGCAAAAATAGTTTATTTTCTAACTGTAGATTCAGCAAGCCCTTTGTGATTTGGCTTTTGACACTCTATCCTGAGGAAAATTTCTGGTATGGAAAACAACCATTCTGCAGGAGCACAGTTTAACAAAAATATTAACGAGTGAAAATAGGATCTAGACAAGCCTAATGATTTTTTTTTTTAATGTTAGGCAACCTTAATTACTAGCCCTGTTATCAACTGCTGCTGCCTGTGTCTGCCATTAAAAGAAATGACAGGAGAAAAAGTCACCAAATCTACCAGCACAGAAAGCTACGGATGCCTGCAGAGACTGTCTCATGTTAAAAATAAATCATACACTGAGGATCATTTCTCCCCAGTATTTGACAACACAGAATTAGAGCGAGTCTTTGGTGAAACATCAGGAGGAAAAGTCACCTTTCTCCCCAGCCATACCCATGCGTAGAAGCAGCAACTTATTCCACCCCATAACCCAATACCATCCTGAACTTTCAGCCGTCTTTGGAGAGCTGCAATTTTACATGAAGAAATGCAGTTTCTCAACATGGAATGCAGTTGACATGAGAACAATGATTTGGCAAGATGACGTATATGCCGTACTTTTAAGGAAGAAAAAGACAACTCATTGCAAGCATTCTTTGTGGGATAAAATTCTTCTATAACATATTTATCTGCCTTGCAGAGGGCTTTAGCAGAGTCACTTGCCCCCAGGAATGCTGTCTTGCAACAGGAACCTTCCTCTTTGCCACCTTCCTTTGAGAGTATGACGTATTTAACAAAATTCCTTGATAAATAATATTGCATATTGGGAAGGCTAAATTATGACAATTAAGAGGCAGCACAATATGCAAAGACAAAGACATGTTCAAAAAATGCCAAGTATTTTTTGTAGAAGATTACACAAGCTTTTTTTCCCCCTCATAAAATGTTTTCCTTTTGGACAAAAAAGCCCAGATTTAAAACTGAGTTTTCTTCTGTTTTCTTAAAACCATTTTCTATTAAACAAGAATCTTTAAAAACCACTTCCCAAAATCACTTCCAGGTTTTATAAACAAAATATTTGTACCCCAAAGTTGTGGTTTCTCATTTCATTTTTTTTTTATCCATGAAAAAACACTTTTGTCTTCTGAAATGCTCTAAGGGGAAAAAAACTTAACCAACTCTTCACAATGGTAGCACATGCTGGTTTATTGAAAAATGCTTGCCCCTGTCTGCTTTTTATAGAGCTAAGCAGAGGTAGGCTTGTTGTATGGTTAGACGGGAGACTTCCAAGTTACACAGGAGATGGTAGGAGGATTGCTCTTTCTGCAGCAGCAGGCAGCTTGCAGACCTCAGACTGCTTTATGATCTCTTTTATCTCAGTAAGTATCTGTACACATAATGAGACAAGCTTTCCAACTCATGTTTGCTTGGATTCTCATTGGCAAACTTTATGCTGCCCTTAGGGTCATACATGGGGAAGAGGTACATATATTCAGTATCATACAGTCTTTGGGGAAATGTTTTTTATTTCCACTTACTAAATTTTTGCCTTGTTACATGGGGAAAATAGGATTGCCAGTCACGCACCTTGCCTGTGTCTCTGATACCTTTCAAAACCCCTTAAGTTCTGGCAAGGGTGGAAGATTCACAAGCTGGGCCAAATTACCTGTGATCTTAACCTCCAACTTTGAATGAAGCAGCCCTCAAACCCCTGCGTAAATACTCCACGGAAGAGGAACAGAAAAAAGACCAACTCAGGATAGGAATTCTTACAACATATTTAGAAAGCAGAGAAAATCTTAGCAAATCTTAGCAAAAGATGTCAAGCAAGCAAGATTTAACTGACTCCCTGTAGAACCATCTGTCTTCTGTACTGCAGCTCAGAGAAGCGTTTGTTATTTAGCTCACTTTTCCTGGTCAGGAGGTACTTAGAGAATAACTTGCTCAGCTGCTTTTTTATTTGTATTTATCTAGCTATATTAAAAAACTAGAAGAAATAAATCCTCCCACCTTGCTGCAGGCACTCTTCAGCCTGTTCCCATATACATGCAGGAACCCACCACTCCTGGAAGCATCCCAACCCCTTCGAGCAACAGCTCGAAGCACAGCAACAGCTCCATAATCAGCAGCAGCAAAAAATGCACGCGAGACTTTTCAAAAGTCTTCTCATTCCCTCCATGTTGGAGAAACAAATGGGACTCGCAGCTTGCCTGGAAGACCAATAAAAGGGTTATTTGAGCTCAAGGGCAAAGCAAGCAAGTGCTAATGCTCAAGGGGCTTCTGCCAGTTGTCTCTCACAACAGCAGACCTCCAGCTCTGCTCCTTGCTTCTCCACCCCAAAAGCGATGGGATAATGCTCAGGGAGGGGAAGCAACTGGTATTACTGCTATGGCTGGCATGGTACAGCCCCTTAGAAACCCTGCCCTGCTGAACAAAGCTTCTTATATATAAAATGTAAAAATGCATGTGCTGTTACATACATGCATCTATATAGATAATTACATTCCCTCCTTTGACATTTTTCAAGCTTGTTCTTAGCCTAGATGGGGAAAAAAAAAAAGAATCCTTTGAGTTTTAAGAAATCCAATTCATCTCTTGTTGTTGGAGTAGGGAGATAGAAAGTGTTACAAATCTTGGTTTGTTTGTTTTTTTTTAAAAAAAAAAAAAGTCTTTTTCACTTAAAAGAACATCAAGCCACTATATGCAAACACACCAAAACAGGCAATTTTAATGAAGTAACAATAGTGTACTCAGGATGTATGATTTTTCATTACAATTACCGTTATACTGTCATGTATAAGACAGAATGTATATATATGTGCACACTCACATACTATAGACTAGAATTTTCATTTCAAAACTTTTCTAGCACTAAATGTTTGGAAATATTAATCTGAGAAGAAAACTTGATAGGCTGTAAGCTTGCCATTGTATTATTTGTTCTCTTGGGCTTACAAATAGAGCTAAGTATAATTTTCCCTTTCCATCGCATTTCTAGGTCACTGGATGTCCCATTTAGTGATGGTGTGCATATGGCAGCATTGCCATACAGGTTTTGTGAACTCATAACATCCAGAGTATTAGTGGCCCAATGCTGAAGACTCACCTTCAACTTGTAAGAAGTTACTTGTAAAGTCACGTCACGGACTGAAACAGGACAGTTTGTGAACATTTGCTCATTAATGTCAGGTAGGTATCCACTGTCTCCCAAAACCAAAATCACTGAAGAGACCATTGAGACGTTGCTGTCAGGAAGACTGGAGCTTTCATCATTTGAAATCTTTCTTACCTGTACATACACACCAAATACAAACAGCCGCCAACAGGCTCAACACCATAAAAAAGGGTCAATGGGATCAGATTGACTTTAATTATCAGATGCATCCAGTTATACTGATTGCACAGTAATGATTGGATGCTGACATTAATACTGTAAAATATGTTTTACAGTTACAATTACCTCAATGAAAACCTTAATACACTAATTTCCTGAGTCAGTTTTATCTTCAAGTGGTTTGAGCTTGAGAAACATAACTGAAAAAGGATAACAAACATATTTCTTGGTGGTTTGCCTAGATTTGTTATGAAGCTGAAATCTAGACACTGTTCAAATGATTCTTTGTGGGTATTGGTCATAGGTCTTTCCTTTTTACTTTAATTTCCTGTTACATTTCTATTTAGAATTTGAAATTGTCTGTCCTGAGAATTTCCCTCATGGTTACTCCACTTCAATCAGAAAAATTCATGTGGGCATTTTCTGGAAGCTAAGTATGCAGGTCTGAACTTTTTCTCAGCAGTTCAGATTGCAGCTTTCAACACAAGAATTCTGTAAAATATTTAATGCTCCAATAATGAGAAAAAATAGCCCAGTTCCCTCTGCCTTGACCCATCTCCCCAGCAGGACCTGCTGGAGACTACAGCAGATGAAAACCAAAGTCCTGTAAAGCATTTGACTTTCTAAGAAAAAATGTGAATCTGTTTTTCTCCTGAGTCACACTGTATTTACCCTAATGTAATTCTTCTGACTTGTGCAATCACAGCCCGAAACCAGGAGGACCATCATGTCCCCAAGACATCTTGTGATACCATGGGTTTGCCTGCACTGCAGCGGAGCAAGCAGAGAACAGCAGTCTGCAGGCGTCCACCCAGGGTGTTTTGGGACAGTGTATGAACCTGTGAGGTGTGCTGGAAGCCACCCCCATGACCCGGGGTGGGGTAAAGGAGAAACTGTAGTTGTACCTGAGACCAGGTTTGCTGAGTCATTGTCTTTATGAACAGCAAAATCCAGCTTTGGGCCAGATGACAATATAGAGCATAAAGGTACGCACGCATGGTTTTGTTTGCACGTTATGTGTTATCACCTATCAAAATCAACTCTGCAGCTAAGAAACCAGGTCTAATCAGGCAGGGTGATGCCTCCGTGCAGATACAGACTTCTGTAAAACACACGCTAAATCAGATCTAGTCACACTGGAGCTCCCCAAGTCACCGGAGAGAAGCAAGTAGTGGGAAGCCACCACTAACCTCACCTAAATGAAATGTCTAAAACAGGTCCAATGACTCACATCCTAAAAAGGCCCGTTACTCCCTCTTGTCAATAAAAGGCGCCAAGGGAGAGCCGTCCTCAAGTAAGGGTATTTATACTGCAGATGTGTACAAGGAGGTAGGTAAAGCCTGTCCCACCAATCCCCCTTGGTGAAGGTATCAGTGTTATCAGGAACATGTCCTGAAGTGCTGAATCACAACAGGCAGGAACTCTTACTCCAGATCTAACTTTGCACCGTGGTTGTTTAACTTGCAAAAGTCCCTGGCCACTTGCAACAGCATTACAAAGACTTGGAGAATGATCTTCGTGCCTGTTGCAGACCTGGAAGTGGTCGGACTGGCTTACTGCAGGCTGGTTTTGGACATTCATTTACTTGTATGAATGAACTCTTGAAGGGATACCAGCTGGCACCTACAGCGTGGTTCTGCCAGTGCAACATAAATTGCCACCGAAGACTTTTGAGCTTTACTCTCTCTACAATTTTTTTACATTGTAAATGCTTGAAACAGCTCTTGTAGTAAGAACAAGAGCGGGCACAAATACAGTAAGTATATATGGATTTCTTCATCATGGCTTCTGGTTTCCCTGACTTCTAAGGGCAGCTTCTCTTGCCCCCTGCAAATCCTGCCTCAGAAAAAGTCCTCCTGGAAAGAATCACTGCCCACAGATCGTAACGACACAAACAAGCAGTGCTCCGTGCCAGAGCGCTGACAGCAACGGGAGCAGTCTGTCCACAGGGATCTCTACTGCCAGAACTGGGGCTCACGCTGCTGCACAGGGAGACCGTGATTTTGGTAGCAGTGGTGGGAAGTGTGGACATCGGCTCTCCACTCTCACGTTCTGCTCAGTATACCACAAAGCTGTTTCTTGTGCTATCCACTTACAGGGGCCCATACAAAACCTCTTTTGGCTCACTCTGAGTAGCAGTATGTCGGTAGACCGGGTAGCTGTTGACATGATCATGGGGTGGCACGTGCTCTCACAAAGCTATTGTGGCAATTGGGGTGCTGGAGCCACATGTGCGTAGGTAAAGAGGCAGGGAACTCCATTTTAAAAACAAATTAATCTTTTAAGCACAGGCAAAACCAAAATGCACAAAACTGTTGTAAACAGAAGGTGGGAGTAGAAATCTCAAGCTTTCTCAGAAACCTCATTTCGTTACTCAGAGCTCCATTAGCAACCAACAGGCTAGAACTTAAGATTACTCATGCTTTGCAATGTCTAGCCCTCTTCCTGTCTGCCCATGAAGGCTGTTGCCTTTAAGGGCCCTCCCAGGAATCTAGAAAGAAACATGCTGACAAGATATGAAGGTTGCATTTCAAAGTTTGCTGCTTTATTTCTGCACCCAGGGGAAAAACAGCTTTTGGAGAGCCTGGTCCTCTCCCCCTCTGGAGACAGCAGGACTTCCACCATTTACTGCAAAGAAAACAAGGATCAGGATCCCAGGTTATAACCACCAAGATGAACACAGCAAAACGTGAGTGCAAAGAGCTAGATCCACTACCGTGTTTTCAGTCATGAGTTCTGTTGTTATCAGCGGACACATGAAACACGCGAGGGCTAAGCACTCGTCTAGCAACTGGACCTGCATGACAGCGGCACTTGCTCGCCTCATTCTTCCCCCCTACGCTGTCTCAGAGCTGCACAAGATCACGTATTCACTCTCTGCATCCAGTTAGACAACTCTTCAAGTGACCTGCTTTTTCAGAAATGCTGAGTACAGTGGAAATTGTTGTACATAACACTTTAAAACAGGGACATGAGAGGCAAACCTATTAAGCACCTTTTAAACCAAGACCAGACAACTCAGCTTTGTGAGGCCTTTGTTTTGCATCTCCGTGAAAACCAAAGGCAAAGCTACATAAAACTGGGAAAGAGATTGCACGGCATTTTGACAGCCCTTAGCTTATCATTTTGGAAGTACAGGCGTATTTAACATAGCACCCCTAATATTTCTGTAATCAATTTTTCCCTTAACTCAACCAATTCTTCCTCATTCCTGGCACACTACCCTTGGACCCTGAAGGAATTGACATCAAGTGGTGCCTGTAAGCATGACGCTTTTTTTTAGGGACATCATTAACAAAAGACCTGATCCATGAGGTGATGAACAACCACAAATCTCACCAGCAGTGGTGGAGGCACAAACTGAAGTCTTTGGCAAGCCATAGCAGTAAAAAAAAAAAATCATTTGTCACATTGCACCGCTGAGCCCACGTACAACAGAAATGCACCACAACAGCCCATCAGGTCATAGCACCCTCCTGCTACATCCAGTTGGTCCCACTATGCAAGTAGTTCCACTGTCAGCTATGAAAAACTGCTGTGTATGAGCAGCCACTTGTGGGAGAGTGTTTCACTGGAGTAACAGAAAGAACAAAACAAGCATAGGAAAATGGGTCACTTCTCTAAAGTGGGTGGCTTTTTCCAGTTAAAATACAAAAATCCTCATTTTCTCCTATGCATCACAGGAACGCAGACAGGACTGTAAAATAGAAAACTTGATCCAGCTGGAAATCCATACCTCAGCACAGCATTTCTCAGGCTTTTTTGGATACATGTCCCTCTCAGACCTATTCCACACTCCAACCTGTCTCCTCCCATCTAAGCACCTCTTATAAGCAGCTCCAAAACTAGTGGGTCACACCATTGAGGAAGGTGTCACGGAGGCATGCTGCATGGGAGCTGCTGGAGAAGGTACCATGTGGCTGGATGTAGAAGTTTAGGATAGAGCCACCTCAGGGGATGGGGCAGAACCACAAGCCTGCGAAGATGAAACACAGTAACCAAAGGGAGCCAGGTGGTGACTCTTCTCATAAAACAAACATGAGGGACCACGTGAGTTTTCAGCCAACTGGCATTCATTTCTTAATTATATAAACAGCAGCTTTCTATGGAAATGGTTTCGACACTTGTTGGTGTTTTGTTTTTTCATTTAAGTCCTGTTCTGAACGAAGATGCCAGTATTTCATGTGGATTCTGATCAAACCTGATTAATGCTTTCCAAGCTGAGAAGTCAGCACCAAAATCCAAGTTCCTCTGGAATCTGAGTTCTAAGGCAGCAGAAGGGAAGGGCAGAGAAGCTAAATAAGGAACTAGAGAAAGATAGGAGACAAAGTACTTTGGGGGTATCTCCTCATCTGGAAAACCCTAATAACTTCACTCTACTACTGATTTAGTGAAAATTGCAAATGACACACATTACCATGCACAAAGTGGCGATACTTACCTTTTGCTGCTATGCTAACAAGCAAAATAGTCCACTTAAACTTGGGATGGAGCTTATACAGTAATTTCCACCTCTACCCTTTTTGCTCTCCTACAGATTTGTACCACAGGGAGAACCTGCATGTCGTAGGCCTAACCTCAGTGCATACAATTTCAGATTTTAGAATTAATCAACAGCAGAAGACTAGCCATAACAGGAGGTACGGAGTACATGCATAAAATGGATTTACAGGATAATTAGTTATTCTTATTTGTTTGGGTGGTTTTGTTCTAAATCTAAGACATAAGACTTTGTCATTTCAAAGCAGACTGATGTATCTATTAAAAGAATCAGTGGCACTTTCTGGAATATTCATTAAAGCCAAGTTGGAATCCAGACTTAGATCTTGAGCAGTGGATACTGTTTACCCAGACTTCAGCAAAGCATTCAACACTGTTTCTGCAGCCTCCTGCTGGACAACCTGGCAAGATACAGATTGCATAGCTGGTCTGCAAGATGGGTAGAAAATTGGCTCACAGGCCACACTCAGAGTGACAATGAATGGTTTTCATTCAGACTGACAGCCTGTCACAAGTAGGGTCTGCCAAGGATCAGTACTGGGCCCCACACTATTCAACATCTTCATAAATAATCTGGATGACACAACCGAAAGCACCCTCACCAAGTGTGCTGATGACACCAAACAGGGTGGTGAGGTGGACGCACCTTTTACAGAGAGACATGGACAGGCTGGAAGAGTGGGCTAGCAAGAACCGTATGAAGTTTAACAAAGACAAGTGCAAAGTCCTGCACCTGAAACAACATAACCAAGGAGCCCAGTGCAAGCTAGGATCTGTGTGGCCAAGGAGCAGCCTTGTTGAAAGGGACCTGGAGGTCCTGGTAGACAGCAAGCTGAACATGAGTCAGCAGTGTGCCGCTGCAGCAAAGGCAAATGGGATCCCAGGCTGCATTCACAGGGGCATTACTAGCAGATGTAGAGGTGTGATCGCCACGCTCTACTCAGCATTTGTCAGGCCTCATCTGGAGTACTGTGTCCACCTCGTCTTCACAATTCAAGAAAGATGCAGACAGGCTGCAGAGCGTCCCAAAGGGGGGCCACAAAGATGATCAAAGGGCTGGAGAACCTGTCCTATGAAGAAAGACTGAAGGAGCTGGGTCTTTTCTCCCTGGAAAAGAGAAGGCTCAGGGGGAACCTTAGTCACAGTATGCCACAGCACTTAAAGGGCAGCTACGAAGACTACTGAGGCTCTGACTTCACAAGGAGCCACACAGAGAGAGCAAGGGACAATGGCTGCAAGTTGTATCAGGAGAGGTTTCATCTCAATACAAGAAAAATTTTTACAGTGAGAACAATCAATCACTGGAACAATATCCCCAGGGACACGTGGAGTCCTTGTCACTGGAGGTTTTAAAGTTACAATTGGACAGGGTGCTAGATAATCTCATCTAGGCTTCCTTTCCTATGAAAGGTTAGACCAGATGATCTTTCTAGGTCCCTTCCAACCTGGACTGTTCTACAATTCTATGATATTATGGCTCTTGAAATCAAATTGAATTATCTGTATTTCTGAAGAGAATTGAGTATTAAGCTTAGCTGAACTTTTTTTTTTTCTGTTACATTGGAATTGGGAAGAGAAAAGAGTAACTACAGGCATCGGTTTCTTACTATCCTATGTAGAAGAAATGAAAATCATGTCTATAAGACATACTGCAAGTTCAAGTGACATTAAATTAAAAACTTGGACACAGAAAAATCTTAAACATTGTTAGAGTTATACTTGTTAATAATTTTATTAAAACATTGATATTGAAAGGTCATATACTTCCTTTTCAGAAATAATTGTATTTACATTTTCCCCAGGCTGATATGGACCCAATATATTTTCTTTATATACCATCAATATTTATGTTTTCATTAGCATCTTTAGTAATAGCCTAGCCCGAGGTGGGAAGACAGTACAACAATGATACACAGCTAGGGTAATCGCCCTAGTACGTATTTGCAATACAACCGCCACTGTTTAGTACGCTGTCTGCTCAAGTGAGACTGCTGGCTCAACAAAACTGCAAGGCTGTCCTTTGCAGAAGTGGGATGGAATTGCTGAAATTTCTTCCACATCAACAATAACCACTGGAAGAGCATCGCCAGGAGAACTGAAAGCCAAAAGAAGGGCAACAATACTCCTCCCATCAGGGAGAACCCTGTTCATATTGGCAGTTCAAGCACATGCCTAAAAAACCCTGTATTATATTAAACATTGACAAAGATCTGATTTTACCAACACGTTTGTGAACAGTCACAAAGAGAGATGTCAGCAGGCCCACCTATTTAGTCACAGAAGTGACAGGGGACTTCTGACCCAAACTGTTATGTTCTCAGGCTTTTTTTTTTTTTTTTTTTTAGATATTAACACTGACATTACTAAACAGTTGTAGGTAAATGCTCTCAAAAGTGCACAAAGATTTTAAAAGGAGCTTCACTCGCATTTAAGTACTGAAACCAGAGCCACACTGTTGAAGCAAACCCTATGCTGGAGCTTCCACATCCTATTGAAAAAGTCCTTTTGTCATACATTGGAGCATCTCAGCTGCTAATGAAAGTGCACAGCCATATGAGGCTATGAAGTCCTGAGGTCCCCATTTCACAGATGGGAAGAATAAGTGACCTGCCCATGATGAGGTGCCTATGGCAAAACTGAATCAGAACTCCTAACTTTGAATGAAGTACCAAAACCCCTAGCCTATCCTCCTAATGAATAATAACTTGTTTACAGAATTTAATTAACTTGTTACACTCTGAGCCATAGCTTACCAAGTCCATAATTTAAGAAAAACAAAAATGCAGAATTCCTGTGCTGCAGAAAAATCACATTGATAAATCACATACTCTAGTTAGTTCCTTGAGGGAAGCCTCAAAATTATTTTGCAATCATCTTTCTTAACAAATCAAACCCTCACAATCATATATTCTGATACTTTTGGAAAGGTAAAAAATTAAGAGGATACTTGATGTGCCTGAGATTTCAGTTCTAAGATCTATTAAATGGAACTCTGCCCAACTTCAAGTGCAAAATATATTTGCACTTTTCTTCAGCTAAAGATACAAGCTTTGCCACCAAAACATGTTAGCATTTTACCGGCAAACTCCAAACTTGAGCAAAATGAACAGAAGCCCTGGTATGGTAATCTCACTTTCTACTTTACATACTGCACTTTAGAACAGGGAATTCAGACTTATATACTAATATGAAGTATACTTAACACTGTGACATGAACAGGACATTCAGAGCATAGGACTGATAATAACAGAAAATAGTTACTTTTTTTTTTTTTAGAAAAGTTAAAGAAAAATAAAAAACAATTTATCCATTTATATATGCATAAAAATAACCACGGGTATTTGTAATCCTTATTTACATAGGTCTCTTGACTGCACCTGATATTGCCAAATGTATGTTACTTGACCTTAACATGTAGTTCATCTACTATATAAATTAGCACATGACTGGGATCAGATCAGGTCCAGCCTGGCATCAGGGAGAATTGAAATTATGAAACAGCAGGGACTCTCAATTAAAGTTTACCTATAAATAACAGAAGGCATGCAGTTTTAAAATGAAGATGAATATTTGACCTTATATTATTACTAATAACCACTACGTAGGTACCTCCCCAATAGTGAGGTGAGGTGATTTAAGTAACAGTTCTCAGAAATCTCTTACTGGCAACCTGTGTGAAGGATTTACAGCTTCATGGAAGGTATTCCTAGCTGCTGCTGTGGAAATCACTTGAGCCATGGAAGAGAAAGCAAGGAATGTAAGATTTCCAGCACTGAAAGAAAGTACTTTTTACTTCAGTAGATCTCCTAAGGCTTTCATCTGGGAAAGTAAGACCTGTGAAAGTTTATTCTGCGTTGTTATTGCCTGGCAAAAACTGAGTATTGGTTCCCACAACATGTCACAAAAATGAAATTTGTGTGTGTGCATATACTTAAAAATATTCCTTTACAGGCACAGGCTGAAGTATACAGCAGGTGCAAAAACAAAGCTCAGGAGTTTCGTATCACTAACAAGCATTTTTCAACTAACATGTTCAGGAAGGCAACAATATTGGGGCTTACAGTACAAGACCAGGAATTTCCTTAGCTGGAGTCTTTTTCTACCAGGTACATCTACAGATTCTACTTGGGTAAGTCACATCAGTCAATATTTTTCAAGGTATGTTTAGGGGGTGGGGTGGGGGTGGGGGTGGGGGGTCTGGACATCCTACCTTAAGGCTCGATTTGAAAGCATGTAAAATGCTTATAAATTTCCACAACTTCTAATAGCATAGTGAGAAGAATACACAGTCCTTTGGAAAAATTAGTACAAAAGTATGTGAAATCAGGTCCCCGGAACAAGGCACACTCCAATTTTTATTATTTTCTTAAATTTGGCATCTGCTGATTGCTGAGTTCCTTTTCTCATGCAGCACTTCCCCCTGACCTTTCCTGACACACAGAATTAATAATGTGCTATCACTGACCAGATTGTAGGCTTTTTGGTTGGTTGGTTTTTTCAGAATAAATATCTGTCTGCAAATAGCCAATCTTACTCCTATTGAATTTACCTAGTCTTGTGAAGCTACTGATGCAAGACAGAAAGAGGACTTGTTGCCAGTCTGTAGAAGTGACCTAGATGATGATTGCAATTTATTCCACACCAGAACTAAGTCACCTTCGCACCATTTGTTAAACTGTAGGGCAGTGCTGGCAGAGATCAAACGTGCTGTCTTTCAGGAGAAGCTGATCACACCCTGCCAGCCCTGTACGCGCAGAGCAGCATGAAATTGCTCCGGTTCCACCACACGTACTCACCGATGCACTTGCTCCACCTGCTGTCCACTTGCATTTCTGCAAGTCCATCTGCAGTTGCAATTTCTGTAAGAGTAATTGCTTTGTCGTTAGGGGTAGTTACGGATCTTTATGCCTGCTTGCTCACTCCTAACAGTCAGTACGAGTGCCTTCTGTACAGATCCTGCAATGCACAATCAGCAGAGTTTAGAAACAGCTGGAGAGCCACAGATCTGAACTAGAGAACTAGCTCAGCTTTAGTCATATTACACTAAAGTTATCGAGAGCCTGACAAGCATCTGTCAGGAAAGCAGAATTCCCCAGGCAGGTAACTCCTCAACAACGCATCCCCTGTTTAGACTGAGATTAATAGCAAATGTACTTTCCTCCTTCCCAGCACTTCTGCTAGGTTAGCACTAGAAACCAGGAGGAAAAACGTCTTTAATTGAAAAAGACAGACACTTCCACAGAACAGTTCTGGCAGCACCAGGGTCCTTCATAATATTCAGTTGTGCTGCTTGTTCCTAATGGCTAGAAATGACCAGCCTGGAAGATGGCAGCAAAGTACTGCTCGGCAACTCTGAGACCAACAGCAACCAAAACTCAAGCATTTGCTGTGACTGGGCCCACACTCCTCTTCTAGAAGAGCCAGTTTCTTTTACCTAGTTAATAGGTGCTAGTACTTTTCTTTCATACACACACCAGACAAAAGGTGGGGAAATGTCTCCGGCTTACACGCTGAGCTGAGGGGGAGCTGGAAGAGACCTGAGGAAAAACACAAGTGCATATGCTTGTGGACACAGCACTTTAATGCCAGGGGTCCCATTAGGGCCACAACTGCTTTCTGAAGCCTGATAGAGTAATTACAGCATCTGTGTTGCCATCTGATTGAACTGTAGGTCAGCACCCCTTCCTTTACAACAAGAGCAATCAGAAGACATCTTTCAGGCCCCTTTATTGCACTGAGCTTGACTCCACCGTGCAGCAACATCCATAGCCTGGTATTTGCTGCCCTCCCCTGCTCTGTCAGCATAACATGCAGAGCAAGAACAGGGAAGCTCTTCCCCTTTTCTCCCTTCTTTCAGTAGAGCGGGGGACTTAACATGGCAAAGTTCTGCCAGAATAGCCCCAAGGCGGCCTAGGAGCTGACTAACAAGCTAATAAAAAAAAAGGCAGTAGGAGGGAGGAGTGCCCTGTCATTGCCATCCTGCTCTCTGTGTGATGCTCAAGTCAAGCTCCCTTTTTTGTTCATCCACCCCCAGAACCTCTGGCCACCAGAACACAAGGAAAAGGCAGCAACACCTGTTTAGCACAGCTCTTAAAGCATGGTTCCTTCTCTCCAAACCCTTCTGCACACTCCACTTGAATCACTAGAGTCTGCTCCTGCCACAGCTCTGAGCTTTCTTAAGCAGCAGAGTTGTCATTACATCTGCTTCCTTTCCTACCCAAGGGAATTTAGGGCTGAGGAGAGGTTGTGGCCAGCACAGAAGACAGACAGGGCAACTGCCAAGTGCCAGTTATTATGAACTTTGAGAACAGGCAGCTCTGAGACAGAGTGACTGTAAACTTGTGGAGGCAGAGCTGGCTTGGTATTCAACATTTTCCATCAATGCTATAGACTAAAAAGTTTCCTAAAAAAAACCAAAAAAATGTAAATTTTGAAAATGTGACAGAGTGCAGTCTCTCCTCAGGCTGTGCAGACCAAGCTGACCATAGCAAGCTCCCTTGCACTCCAACCTTTTCTAAACAAAAAGGCAGAGGACTAAACCAAGCCAGTCTTTAGCTAGTCTTTTCCCAACACAAGAAACAATGGACATGAATCAGGAAGAATCTGAGGTGTAACTAAGGCAGAATTTACTACAATTTTGCTAATTTTTGTACAAAAAACTAAGTACAGAATTTAGAACAAAGTACAAGAGGTGACTCAGGGAAAAGGCAGGGGGAAATACACCTTGAAAACACCAATACAACTTTGAACTGGCCAGCAGCACTCCCATATTAACTGCATAATGTTAAATAACAGTACAAATGGCTCAGATCTGCTCCATTCCCTACTCATTCTCAACACAATCATAAGAACAACTTTTTAAAAAGTCAGTTTCATCAGTACACTTTTATTTTAAGCCACACAGTTGCATCTTCCCCATTTCTACCTGAATATTCAACTTTTTTAGGACGTTTACGCTGCCTCCCATTATCCCAGTATCCAAGGCCTTCCATGCGAAGGTCAGTAACAAGAAATAGTCCTCAGCAGGCTTGCAGTTCCTTGCACTTGTCATTCGAGTCACAACTCTGCTTGACACCAGAGTATTTTGGAGAATGAAGGGGTTGGCTTTGTCTCTAGAAGCTACAATTTTAAACACATTATCAAAAAGTAATGCTTCTTATTAAAAGGAAAAGCAAGTATGGGAAACAGTGAACATTTGTTCAGCTCCATTTTTCTAGAACCATTTAATTTGTTGTTCCTATGCAAATACCCCCATAGTTTCAGACAGGTATGTAATCCCCTCCAGCACAACTTCTTTACAGGTAAAGACTGCCTCATGTTTGCTCTAAGACTGTTTTAACCCAACTGACCGCATGATATGGGATGAAGAACTGCTTGATTTCTGGAACCCTGAAGGTTTCAGTTTCATTTACCCATCAGCTCTGGAAAGGAGACAAAGAAGAAGGGAACAGAAGGAAAAAAAGACTGAAGCCAAGTTAAATTTATTTCAGGTGAATTTATTGAGTTATAAAGAATCTGCCAGCTCCACCATATTTACAAAGGTTTTCAAGAGGATTCTAGAGCTATTACTGCTACTGAACCACAAGTTAAAAATGCATAAACAAACCAAATCAACCACATCCATAATGTCAATTGTAGAAACACTGGTTACCTTATAGGACTTTGAGGCATATGGGGAAAACGTTTTCCAACCACCGATCTCTATAGCCACCAGCAAGTTTCTCATTTCTCCGTCTAATGTAGCTATGCCTGAAGATCAGGCATCCTTATGCCACTGGTGATGAAAGTTGGTTTCTGTTCTTTAATATACATGTTTTATGAATCAGGAATTTAATTAGAAGGCTATTCAGAAGCAAACATTGTGAGGTGTTAAAATAATCGTGAAGAGCACAATGAAATCCCCAGTTGGTTCCATTTGATACTTTTGTGAGGTGGTATTGCTGCCAGGTATGCATGTAAAAATCCTGTCATCACTTTAGAGACACAACCAAAGCAAATCAAGTCAAGCTTCCCAGGGCACTGTCACTACTCATGTCTCAAGCAGCACTGTAGAAACAGTGCTACCTGAAAACATCACACTGCTGTTCTTTTCTTACTGTGCATGACACTTTGAAAGGCTGTTTTCAGTTAATTTCATCCATACAGGTGCAGTAAGAAATAATAATGCTCTCTACATTCACTTGTATACCTTTCCATTCCCCAGAATCCATCTACATCCCATCCACAAAAGAGATCACGAATTCTCTAAGAGAAGGGGAGGAGAGAGCATATCTTCCAGTTCAGCTGGGTCTGTTTCCAAGTATATTCCAGCTGCATCTCAAGACCTGAAGAAGTTCTATACTACAGTAACGCAATGCCAAAAGGGTTACGGACACTGATAGCCAAGGCCTGTAAGCCCACACATCTGGATGCATGCAGCTCCTGCTGACAACAGGTGGCTCTGCTTGCCTTGTTAACAAAACTACAGTAACTTACTTGAAACTGAACTTCACACATTATTGAATACTTGGGGAAGAATCTAATCACTTGAGTGCCAGTGGCCCTCCTCAGGGCACTGACAGGTGCACATTTGCTGATCAGCAATCTAATTCCATTACACTGACTTGTAAAGTATTAACTAAGATTCAGAGTTACTCTATACACAGAAAACTAAGACCCCAGAAAGAAGTCAGTATCAAATAGAGTAGCAGGGAAGCTGCTAATAGTATTTCAGAGAAAGAAACACCAAAATATCCTTGCTTGTACAAAGCAAGAGGAAAGCTACCAGCTTTATTTTGAAAAGAACTATGTAGCTTTGTTTCTACAGCAAGGGGCACAAAACCAAAACAAAACCCCAAGCATCATCCATGCAAGAGAAACTACCATCTAACAAGAAGCCTTTTACGGAGTATGTGCTTCAGTAATGCAAGCCAGCATCAGACCTGGAAAGTCTGATAGCTCCGTATATCAGGGAGACTGTCAGGGGCACACCACACTGTCACACTGCTCTCCCCAAAGGAAAAAAAAAAACAAACCCATCCTCTCACACTTACGAAGTCAGCTACAGTGCTGCTCACTGCAAAGAAGCAGCTACTCTAGGATTTTAGAAGTTTATACTGTCATCATACCAAGGGAATTTTCATCAATTTCTCAAGATTTGTAGCTGGGCCATGCTGACAACACATTCAGCTCAAACAGTACATACACAAGTGCCACCCATGTTAGTAACATCCAGATCCTCAGGTGCTGAGACGCTAGGTCAGATCTAAATTCAAGTAACAGTTTTGTATTTGCAAGTAGGATTACAGCAAGTCTTCAAAAGTGGAATCATCCTGGTACTTGTGTACAAAGAGAACATCAAACTGGCATACATGCTACACTAGACCCAACCATAGTGTGAAGTGTTCAAATTTAGTGCCAAACAACAGCAACAAAATCAGCAGGAATCAAGCTATGATTGTGAGGAGAGTTTTATAGAACACTTTCAGGCATGGCACAATATCCTTCCTCTACCAAGGTAATGGCTGAATAAGCTGCACCCACTAACACTTCTTAAATACTTTACACATCTCTTCCAGCCCTCTGGAGAAATTGATACAAAGAATGCCACAGTACTATTACTGTGGAACATACTTATCAAGAGACCTTTGCAACTCAGGAAAGCTTAGAGGGGGATTTTCCTATATCCAGTTTTACCGAGGTAAGCAGGAATTATTTTAACAACTTGACTAAGATGATCAAACCTCTAGTACATGTTAAGTGTTTCAAAGCTATTCAGGTCACTCACTAAGAGCTAAGTGATAATTTAAACATTGAGCAGGAAACCTTTGTGCTTAGTTTGTGGACTAAAGTCTGAGTTAAGCCCTATTGTTGCAAGCCAACAAAATGTAGTCATGATAGGCTTTGCAAAGATGGTGGAAGAAAAGGGATTGCTTCCAGATTCCTTAAAAACTGGAATATAGTGTAACAAAAGACAGCTATGGTAACTGTAAGTCTGAATATCTCTACAAAAATTCCCCTCTAGACCATGAACTGGCCTTGGAAGACTCAAAATAACAACGGCAAAGTTGCACAGCTGGAAGTGTTCTGAAAAACCAAAGGAACTTCATCCAGTACAAACTGCCATGGCCATTGACACAGAAGAATCATACTGGATAACTTACCTCGTGACAGAAAAATATGTGAGAAAGTTTTAGTGCCTATAACAACCTGGAGTTAATTAATCCAGTAAACTGGTGCTTTTCCCCTTAACAGATTTAAGACTGATTACTGGTAGACACCAATAACATAATCCTTTATTTCTGTATTGGGCCACCCTCAATCCTAGATCTGGGGCAAACTGCCCTGCAAGTTTCCATTACCTGAATGATCTCTTGATTTCTTTTTTCAGTTATCCATAACCTCATGCTGAGATCTAAATTCCAGTTTTTGAAAGGCAGAGACCAAGACTCAGCAACTGTCTCTTCCAATTATTTAGTGCTTGAAATTGAGACTTTCACACAGTGCAACCTAGCAGTCATACATAAATCAGCACTTATTACCACACTAAGAACAGCTGTGTTAGTCAGTGGGTTTTACTTCTCAGCAGATTTTACTTTCCCTTGATCTTCCACTTTTTTGATGGCAGCTTGGATAGCTTCTTGATCACCCAGAAACTGGTGAGGGCCCAGAGGGTGCAGATCCTCATCAAGTTCAAGAAGTATAGGCACACCAGTGGGGAGAGTAACATTGACGATGTCCTCATCGGAGATGCCTGCCAAAGAAAAAAAAAGTTACACCTAGTGAACAGCTTCCTAATTGCCTATCTAGCTCAGCCTTATTTCTGAGATTATCCAGTCTTAAAACAGCCAAGGACGTGCCTCCATCAACCCTTCAGTAGCTGGTGGTGTTAATTCCCAGCTAGACCACAACTTGGTTAGTGCCTTAGGAACAGCTAACTTCACATGTATAGTGACTGAAAAAGTAAGAAACTGTCTTCACCCTGGTGGGAATTGCCTCCTTTTTGCAAGAGATTGCCCTGGAGACAATACGTTTCCTTTAATATAGGACATTGAGGACACTGGTTCTTCTCTGTATCTTCCCAACTCATGAATCATAAGAGGATTAGAGTCCACACGTACTACTCCAACATGAAACAATCTCTGCTAAGCAACCAATACAAACAGCCCCTTTAAAAAGGCAGGATACCAAGGTCAATTTTTCTCTTACAGCTTCTCACACAAGTTGTCTTAAAAATCACTGTAATTCTTCTAGTGTAAGGATCACTGTTTGCCCACACTTGATTTCTCAAAATCAAGTTTATAGCACCTTACCTACAGTACTATTCTCAGAATTACTAGATACAGGATATTAACTTCCACTTTCAAATGAGGGAGAGGGGAAGGAAAGACGGGAGATAGTCAACTTGGAGCACTTTCCTGTATTTTTCCACTTCACTAAAATAACATGTACCTGGGGAGAAAATTTATTTTAATCTCAGTGAAACTGCTGGTTTGGGGGCGGGGTGGGGTGGGGGTGGGGGTGGTTGTGGGGTTTTTTTGTTTGTTTGTTTGGGTTTGGGGTGGTTTTTTTTTAACAAGCACAAGTCTAAAGCATCCAAATGCATGTTGAGATCAAACCTCCTACTAGTTTCCACACAAGGTCTAAACAGTTGCATTAAGAAGCAGTGACTGCAAAGATTATTATTCCTCAAAAAATTCCAGGCAAGAGAAAGCTAGCGTCATTGGGAATGTCAATATTTCTTTTTTCTCCCCTTTTTAGAAACACTGAGGTCACAGAAGCAGCCTGCTTTTGTAAAACAGGACAGCTTCAAGTAATTCATGCTCAGAAAACACACACAATCAAGCTTCTAAAATGATGACACCATATAAACTAGACCAAGGTGCATGAAGAAAACATCCTCTTGAGCAGCTGACAAAACAGATGGTTTGCAGAACATATGGGTGCAAATTTACCAGTGATTTTCACATTAAATAGAAAAGCAGAGCCAACATATTAACAGGAAAACCCACTAAGTCAAAGCACTTTGCAACAGTGGGATGACAACAGGTCAGAAAAAACAGAACTAATCATGAGGTAAGAATCATTTTATGTCCCTGCCCAGACACTACACAAGCATGCAAGTTTTGCAGTGACCTATTCCTCTTTTGATTAGACTAAGCACTCGGTTCAGCTGCAGATTAGCCATTAATTTCAGAAGGGCATGAAGCAAGGGAAACACATAATGCCTTGCAAGGAGCTTACACCTTGTTACATATTGAGCCACCAGTCCATTTAATAAAAGTCATACTCTACCAGTTTAAGCAATCTCTGTATACAAGAGATAAATAATTCACCTGGTGTAGGCAGCAGTACCACAGACCTACAGAAAAGCACTCAAGGTGCATCTGAAATTTTAAAAACAAACAGAAATTGATGGGAAAAATACTGAGTCCATTTACCAAGCACAAGCACCATTCTCAAGGACTTCAGTTTGCAAAACAAGCAGCCAAGCTGCCTGAGCTCTTCTTTCAAGGATTCTTAAATACATCTGATTTTAACAACATACACATCACCACACACCCACAGAGAATCTGGCCCTGGGAAGCGGTCTGCCCACCTCTCAAATGCAGTCTCCCAAACTAAACCATTCAGATATACACAAAGCAGATGAAGTCATGCAGGAGACTTTAGGTGAACCACACAATGTGGTCAGGAGCCAGGATATTTAAAGGTTTCCTCTAAAGATGGATTAAACAAAACTAGCTGTAGCTACATGGATTCAGAAATACATTTTACTGTTTTTACAGAACACAAAGTGACCACACCAATGTCAACTAGTATTGATTTACAAAGCAAAACACTGCAGTCTAGGATAAACAAGCTGTAGCAAGCATGTTGGCTTTCTCCTCATATCGAAGCATTGCCTCAAAGCCAGAAGGCTGGAAATGCACAGTGAACTCAAATGAAAATCCTAAAGAAACAATAGCACACTGTTGCTTTATTTCAGCACTGTTACTGTATTTGTATAGTGTTTCTGTTCTTCAGGAAGCAAGAAGCTGATCCGGCTTGTCACACAAACTCTTCAGTTGCACGTAAAATGCACACAGAACACTCCCGATCCAGCAGGCTAGGAGGACAGTAAAGAGATCCCATCTTACACTCCAGCCATTGCAAGTGCGAGCTAACTGCTATCCAGTTACTTCATGTGCTGTAACTATAGCCAGGTGACCTTTTCTTGCAGTTCATCTGAGCTGGCCTGTGTCAAAACCCCATCCTATCTCACATGGAAGAAGAGTAAAATCAGGGAAATGACTCAACTGCTGACTACAAGGTACAATGGAAAATAAGACTATTGAAGCAGCAATAGTGTTGCCTCCAGCATAATACTGAAGCCCGGGTCTTGGTACTGCTGAAGGGTACTGTGTGGCTGGAAACAGTCTTTCCCCAAGAAAGTTTAAAATTAAGGTCCTACCTACTTAAAGCCATAAGAATCCCACAGACATTACTGAAGTACTTGAAATATCTTCCTCAGAAACCTAGATAAAATGCTGACTGGGCAACTACAGTTATATATATAATAGCAGCTGTATAGGAAGAAGCAGTTAGGCACATGAACATGACAAGGATTTGGTACCACACTTATTACAAAAAAAGATCTTTCAAAATCACATTCAGAATTCTTCCCCAGCTCACTTAATGCTCCATTTAACCAAACTGGGTGATCAAACACAGAGGCATGTAATATCTCTGCACAAGCTTAAGAATTTACCTTTAGCTGGTAACCCATGAGATGCTTTGAAATACTTTCATCTCTGGGAAAATACACAGTGGCAAACCCCACCGGGCTTGATTTTGAGCCCCTACAGCCAACTTCTACAAGGGCTGGCTCAGCTTCTCCCCTGTTCTTACGAAGTTCCTTCCTTCTATTCATATGGTCAGAGCAACACAGAAAACACAACAGCTACCGAAGATAGCTATACCCCTCCACCCCTGCAGGTCAACTACACTTGAGGCCAGATGATTCATCCAACAAAACACACAAGATCATATGCATAAATTCAGCCACAATGGGCTTGTTCTAGAACTGGTCCTTTGTAATTGAGACCCAAATCAGGTCATAGCACCCTTCCCACAAGTTTAATGAAAATACTGAAGCTTTAGCCTAATAACTTAAATATTCAAGGCTAGATCCTGCCCTCCCTGCAGGCTGACAGAAGACCTAGCTTCAGCAGGGTAGAGGGGGGGAAGTAGGCACAGTGTTAGAATATGGCTATTAATCTTTACATAATGTTACCTCACTGTGCACATTTTAAGGAAACAAGGAAGGCAGGTGGGCTACCACCATGACAGCAGCATATTATCCACATTTGTTTCACCCTTATGACTGCCAAGACTTTTTATGTCTTTACTGGGTTTACATGGCAAGGTTTTGGTAGCAGGGGGCTACAGGGGTGGCTTCTGTGAGGAGCTGCTAAAAGCTTCCCCTATGTCCAACAGGGCCAATGCCAGGCAGCTCCAAGATGGACCTGCTGCTAGTCAAGGCAGAGCCTATCAGTGATGGCGGTAGCACCTCTGCAACAGAATCATTTGGTTTAGAAGGGACCTTAAAGATCATCTAGTTCCAACCCCCTGCCATGGCACGGACATCTTCCACTAGACCAGGTTGCTCAAAGCCCCATCCAAACTGGCCTTGAACACTTCCAGGGATGGGGCATCCACAACTTCTCTGGGCAACCTGTTCCAGTGCCTCATAGTGAAGAATTTATTTTCTTCCTTTAATCTTTCAGCTTAAAGCCATTCCCCCACATCCTATCACTACATGCCCTTGTAAAAAGTCCCTCTCTGGCTTTCTTGTAGGCCCCCTTTAGGTACTGGAAGGTCTCCCCAGAGCCTTCTCTTTTCCAGGCTGAAAAATCCCAATTCTCTCAGCCTGCCTTCACAGGAGAGGCGCTCCAGCCCTCTGATCATCTTCATGGCCCCCCTCTGGACTCACTCCAACAGGTCCATGTCCTTATGCTGGGGGCCTCTGAGCTGAACACAGTACTCCAGGTGGGGTCTCATGAGAGTAGACTAGAGGGAGAGAACCCCCTCTTCTCTCAGTCTGTTGGCCACACTTTTGATGCAGCCCAGGATACAGTTGGCTCTCTGGCCTGCAAGCACACATTGCTGGGTCATGTTAAGCTTCTTGTCCACTAACATCCCCAAGTCCTTCTCCTCAGGGCTGCTCTCAATCCATTCTCTGCCCAGCCTGTATTTGTGCTTGGGACTGCCCCAATCCATATGCTCTACCCCTGTCCTGCTGAGGAAGGCAATGAGAGAGCAGGAAGGTGGGCACCTGGCATCCACCCAAGGTCAACCCACCACAGTGGGGCACCAAGAAGGACTGTGGTGGGTTGACCTTGGCTGGACACAAGGCATCCACCAAGCCACTCTATCACTCCCCTCCTCAGCAGGGCAGGAAGGGAGAAAGTAAGATGGAAAAAACTTCATGGGTCAAGAAAAAGGCAGTTTAATAAAGCACGAGCAAAAGCCAGGCATGGAAGCAAATGAAAATAAAAAATTTATTCTCTACTTCCCATCAGCAGGCAATGTCCAACCACTTCCTGTGAATTAGGACTTCAGTATGCCTAGCAGTTGCTCCAGAAGACAAACATCATAACAACAAATGCCGCCCCTCCTCCTTTGTCTTAGCTTTCATTGCTGAGCAGATGTCATACGATGTGGAATATTCCTTTGGTCAGTTTGGGTCAGCTGTCCTGGCTATGTCCACTCTCAAGATCTCACCCACCCCCAACATACTGGGACGGAGAAATGTTGGAGACAGCTTTGAGGTTGTACACAAACTGCTTAGCAGTAGCTAGAACACTGGTGTGTTGTCAACACCTTTCTAGCTACCAATACAAAGCACAGCATTATGAGGGCTGCTATGGTGAAAATTAACTTCATCTCAGCCAGACCCAGCACTACATCATTACAAAAACAACTCCTGATCACAGTGTGGCTTTGACTGTGGTCATTACTGAGGCCATCCCAATATGAGACAGTAGAAAAGCAAACGGGTCTATCATTCCCATGCAGTAGAGAAATCCAGCCTGCCTGGCCTCCTCAAGCAGTCCAAGATTAAATAGGCTGAAAGAGGCATGAGACTTGCTGCCATCATCACTAGCTGGCAACTATGGCATGAGGTGAGAAAGTCCCAGAAGTCTTGAGCAGAGATCCAGGCTGCACTACCACCACCTGGAACTCAAGGCAACACTGTGACAAACTGAGTTCTCTGAGCATGCAACTCTGGAGTCTATCAGCATACATATTGCCCTTGGACAGAGCTATGGTAAAAGGTCCCCATCTCTGCCTGAAGCACTATTGACAGTCCCTCAAGCCCAAGCTTATGGAAACTCATCACTAACAACTCACATATGAAACCCTTCTGCCCCAGCTGCAAGTCCTTGTCAGGCTGTTTCAGCCCTTTTGCACTATCATCAGGCACTTGCCACCCCTTTCCCTGAGCTGATTCAAACAACCACCATGACAGAAAACTACCCACTTCTTGCTGTTTCTTGCCAGTTTACAGGCAAAGCTAACTTACAAAAAGACCCAACAAGCTCACAAGAAATAAGCAGCAGAATCACAGAGCAAAGACTGCGATGAATGACAGGGAGTGCAAGACCATCTCATTTCAACAGCAGCAAGTTAGATCTCGAGCTGGTTTCTCTAACTGCCCTCAGACACCACAGTCACATAAGTAGTATTTCCTTAAGAAGGTCAAGCAGCAATATAAGTAAAGTGATCTTAGAGTAGTCCTCACTACAGTCCACACTAGGACTCACAATATACACCTCTAGCATGTAAACTACTGGAATACTGTAACTGCACAAGTAACACACTCACAGTAATGCAAAAGAGTAAAGTCCCAAGGACACTGCTCTCCCTGCTCACCAGCTGGTGACATCAGCATCAGGCCTCCCAATCACCACAGTCTGCCTGCAAGCCCAGTTCCATGGATGTGTCCCAGCTCTCTGACCACCAGACAAGGCCAATGGGTTCAACATCTGCATCTTTCTTCAAGAAACCAGGTAACTCCTCCCCTCCACTTTTTTTTTTCACCCTGAGCATGACAAGGCTCAGTGACCACCACACCATATCCAAGAGACGGCAACCGTTCAACAGGGAGGAAGTTCTAGACTCAGGCCTTACACAAGACCCTGTCTTGACGTACTTAATGCCAGTCCTCAGGGTTAAACAGTCAGGAGGGAAGAAAGAAGTTGAGACAGCCCATCAATCCTTCTGCCAGTCACCTGGGTAAATTAGTCCATTAGACTTGGTCTCCAATTAGTACTCCAACAGAAACAGGCAAGCTGGTCACAACTATTACACTAATGTTGTCTTCACAATGAGACACTGCTAAAAGGGTCTCAATCTGAAGTGTCAGTTATTAGATAAAACTATTCCTCCTTCAAACAATTGAAAGTCAACTGTAAATAGATCCTGTGAATCTAGGATTCTTATTTAGCAGATTTAGCAAATGATGCTTTCATAATCAGTAAGATGTTTCAGCATCCAAAGTAAAATTCGTCAAACAAGTCTCATATGGTTACTTTAGATATCCTCCTTACTAACATCGTCTTGCCATCACATTTTAAATGCATCAGAGATTGTATACCATGAAAAAAAAATACACCCTGCCTGAAGACCTGAGTTACAGGTCATGGGCCATACCGATAGGTCTCACAGAACAAAACTGTTGCGAAGTTATAAGACACTTTCACCAGCAAGCACAAGACTGCTGCCTGAAGATGAAAGTGTTACTTTTAGAGAGCCTTTCCAATCCTAACCACATATAAGAACTGTCTTCTTACTCTGCCAATTTTTAGCTGTGCCGGTGATGCCCTTTCAATACTTAAATTGAGTTTATAAGAAAGATAGGGACAGACTTTTTAGTAGGGCCTGTAGCAACAGGACAAGGGGTAATGATTTTAAACTAAAAGAAGGTAGATTTAGATTAGATATTGGGAAGAAGTTCCTCACTGTGAGCGTGATGAGACACTGGAACGGGTTGCCCAGAGAAGCTGTGGATGCCCCATCCCTGGAAGCGTTCAAGGCCAGGTTGGTCAGGAGTTTGAGCAGCCTGGTCTAGTGGAAGGTGTCACTGCCCATGGCACAGGGGTTGGAACTAAATGATCTTCAAGGCCCCTTCTAACCCAAACAATCCTATGATCATCACATACATCACCTGAAGATGATACAAAGAATAAGTGCTCAGAAAAGACTGGACAAGCTCAGTTATAGAGACTTAAATTTTATGCCAACATTGTATCTTTGACAGGATTGCACAAAACACCCACACTTGTCCTTGGTGGCATTTATCAAATTTATAGGAATTACCTAGAAGGACCACAGCCCAGCATCCCCACTGGACACCAACGGCTCACAGCACCGAGATCTTCAGCAGCACCCTCTGGGAGAAATGCTACTTAGCCCACCAGGCCAGAAGAGCAAGCTCTCAGAGAAGCTGCTGTTTCTGAACTCCAACTGCATACAAAGAGCATGGTTCACCTTGTGTTAAATGCGGTTTTCAGAAAGACTACTGGGGTTTAACTTTAAGTCCTCACATGCAAACCATAACAGATTCTACAGACATATTATACACCTTAATGAGGTCCACTCTGAGCACTGAGAAAATAAGAACAAAATTCAAACCCACAGTCAAACCCTTGTTGGCCTGACATTTTGCTGCTCTGATCATTTTTGCGTGCAAGTAGAAGTCAGATCCACATTTCAAGCTCTTTTCCAATTACTCACAGAACTGAAAACATTCAGATTCTGAGAATCTGCAGGCCTCTTCCAAAAAAATACATCCTTGTATTTTTTTGTATTGTATTGTATGTATTGTAACTTCAAGGATACTCTGAAGTCTTTTAGAAAAGACATTAAATTTCACACTGAAACAATTAGAATTGCTTCAACAGATCAAACTGAATGAAAACATTCATATTTACTGCCATTTAAAGTTTCCAAGCTACATCTTCCAAGATTAAGTTACCACTACGATTAAGACATCCAAGCAGCCGTGTAGGATTGCTGCTTGAGGCATTTGGAGCCCACTTTCTAAATGCCAAAAACCACTGCTTCAGCTAAGACAGAGGGGCCTAAAACTTCCACTCAAGTGCAGGACACTAAGCTTGTCAGAAAAAGTCCACAAAGCCAAACCCCATCTCACAGTGGGTGTTATAAATACAGTAGGCTGACAAACTTTAAGCACTGTTGAATCAGATCCAACTCCAGCAAGGCTTCAGAGCAGCTCACAGCCCTTCAGGAGAGAGAGCGAGATAGTCAGCAATGCAGACAAGGAACCTCTTGGATCCAGCCAGATGTAGGCTGGAGCTCTGAAGGGGGGCGGGAGAAGAGCAGGTTGCAGTAACAGAGGTCTTAAAGCTCTGTTCATGCCACCCTTTCAGGCCAGCTCTGCAGCAATCCAAATTTCCACTGCATGAAGGGCAGAAGAGCCAGCACGTATCTAGCAGTTTCTCCTGTGTGGGAGCTGGAATAGCTGATGGTCAACAGAACTACATCCTCTGCCAAGGATTCCTCACACCTCCCTATGTAAGCGTGTGCCGGGAGGACAAGGTAGGACAGACAAGGGACACAGGTCTATTTTACTTTGGTTGAGTGTGGATAGCCCTTGAAGGGTTATACCTAACATAATCCCAAAGAAAAGCTTTGCAACTGCTCTAACATACACTGTTCTCTCTGATCTCAATGCAACAAGGAGTCCAGGCACACTAAGTTTTAAAGTAACCTTTACCAGTCACTGATGCTGTCAGCTCCACCCTTGGTGCATGCCTGTACAAGTGACCCATGGTTTCTGCTGAAGCTGTAGTGAACTTGCAGCATTTCAGCCCCACAGGGCTTGGCCAGCACGGTTTATGGAACTGGTTCCATTCTTGGGGTAAGGGGGAGCTGGGAGGGTGGTGTGCATTTAACAGGGATATGACAACATCATGGCTGCAGATGCCCCTGCCCCGTCCCTATTTCCTTTGGAAATTATCATTTCATGTAGTGTGTACAACCACTCTGACAACATCAGTGGAACTGGCTGAACCAGCCTTCCTCCTTCATCCAAGCAGTGATCTGTACCCCAGAATTCACTGCCTCTATAGCTCCAGAAGCCACTTGTACATGCTTATTCCCTGAGCTTCTGACTCCGGCTAAAGCATCAGCTATCCTGACTGTCCCCGCATGCCTGAACACAAAAATGCTCAGTAGAGTCAGAGCTGTAGAGACACACACCAGAGGGTTCTATAACTAAAACTGAGTGGACACAATTCCATCTGTGCATACTTGCAACTACAACTCTAGTAGACTGCATTCATACATGTATAATCACTAAATTCTACTCTACTCACAGACAAAGAAATTAATATAGTCTATCTTCCAGTTTAGGATGACCTAAACTAGAAGCCATGTCACTAAAGAAGAGGTGGGGGGAAGAATCTAGCAATGAGTTAAAGATAAACCACAGCCTTTTCAAGTCCCAAACAAAGCAACTTTATACTAAACCACCAACTTAACTGTTCATTGGTAGTCTTTTTCTATACTGGGAAATACAATATTTGCATAAGCTTTTGCAAGTACCTACTCTCTGCAGAACTCCCTGTCACAGCAGCTTTTTAAAGTAAAGAACTATCAGGAATGAAGGCTCAGAAGTCACCCACCACAGTAACACTCAAGAATGTCTTTCACAAACCAAGACAAGCAATTTATTCCACTGCATTATAGCAATGCTTGTTTAATGAACAGATTATGACTTCAACTCTTCTGACAAAGCAGCTGAATAAAAGACAATGACTCTTCAGGCTGTAACTATTTTTGGATATCTAGACCAACCGCAGTTAGTTTGAATACACCAATCTAAAATGAGCAGTGAGAAACAAGGTGAAAGCATCTGGCTCTCTTCTTTACATTAACCTAACAAATTCTCTCCTCCTCCCACATCCCCCAGTTTGATTCCTGTTCCAATAGGCTCACTTTTTACTTTCTCCTTGGAGACCACAGACATTAAGTGTTACATTGGCCAGATAATTAATATACACTATAGAACAAGATGCAAAGCTCTAAGCAGCTAAGTAAGGAGCAGAGAGGACAGCTGAAAGGAAGACCCTTACCTTCCACATGCTTCAGCAATGCCCTGCTGCTGTTACCATGAGCAGAGATAAGGATCATTTTGCCACTTTTCAGTTCTGGCACTATCTTTTCATTCCAATATGGAAGAAGTCTATCAAGGACATCTTTTAGACTTTCAGCCTTTGGGAGATTATCCTGAGAGACATCACTGCATTTATACCGGCGATCATTGTATATCTCTTCATAGTAAGGATGAGATTCAGTTATGGGAGGTGGGGTAACATCATAGCTTCTCCTCCACAGTCTCACTTGCTCCTCCCCGTGATTTAGAGCCATTTCTGCTCTGTTGAGACCAATCAGTGCACCATAGTGACGTTCATTCAGTCGCCAGGAACTCTGAATGGGGACCCATTCTTGGCCCATCTCTTCCAGGACAAGCCATGCAGTCTGGATGGAGCGGCTGAGTACAGACGTGAAGACGAGGTCAAACTCAAAGCCCAGTGCTTTAAGGTGTTTGCCACAGTTCTGAGCTTCCTTTATCCCATCACTGCTCAGCTTCTGGTCCACCCAGCTGCAGAAGCGATTCTCCTTGTTCCAGGCTCCTTCCCCATGTCTTAGGAGAACAAGCCTATACTTAGCCATTTTGGTTGCAGCTTAGCACAGATGACAACAAGTCTGGCATCTAATAATGATGCATCTGGACAGAAACATAAGATAGATATATCAAACATCCCACAGATAATGCATTACAAATAGTAATATGGCAGCAAAGAGTAGACAACTATCAAAATCAAAACAAAGAAACAAGTGTCTGCCGAGTATGTTTTTACCTTTGAGGTCTCCTGGCTTTGAATTCCTTCCCACCCCCACATGGGAGGAAAAGCACCATCCTCCACCCAGCTTGTTGCAACTAGCCCACTTAACCAATTGATTAGTTGCAGATTTGTACAAGCTGTTCTGGCCTACAGATTTACCTCAAGTGCTCAAACAAAGCCTCACTCAGTATCAGAGGCTCCCAACTAGAGAAGCAGCTCTCACTGGTGAGCTTAGAGGTGAGACATGAAGCCCAAGCTTGTTACGAGCTACCCAAATCCACACTGGCTCCAAGTGAATGCAGGCACAAACAGCAGCCAGAGCAAGTGGAGAGGAAGACCACAGAATTGGAACTGGCAATACACAAAATCTTACTAGTTTTTCTCAACAGAGATGCCACCACAATCATGCTCTGCATAACAAACTCCTCACATCCCCATCCTGTCCTGGTAATTATGCCAGTCTCTGCCCAATTTTTCCCCAAGCCACCTCCTCCATCATTCCTCTACACAAGTGCGACAACATAGCTACTCTGGGATGCAATCCACCACTAGCAAGTCCCCGTTTCTGAATCCATAAGTGACCTCACAGATTATTCCATCCCCTTCTTGACTTTCAAGTGTATTTTCTCCCTCTTGTGTCTATGAAGGCCAGATTCTCAGGTACCAGGATTGATGCTTTTATTTTTGCAGTGGGCACAAATGGCATATTTGCTGTTCTCATTAAGTAACAGACAGCTACACATTCATAAGGTCAAACAGCACCCTTCTCTGCTCCTGTTGACTAAGCACCACCACCTCTAGATTGTCGTTAATGGGAGATGGATTTTGACCATCCACCCAAGCTTTTGCAGTGCGGTCAAAGATCTTTTAGTAGATCGTGTGATGCCTGAAAGGTCCATCTAACACAGCACTGCAACTCTGAAAGCCCCACCTGATCACTCCGACCAGACACGTCACAGACTAGATAGCAACAGACAGAGCACAGGAATAAAAATATAAGATACAACTCTGCAGTGGGAGGACTGTTGTATACTCCAATGACCATTCAGTGCTCTTAAAACCATGGACACTGGGAGACTGAGGTGTCCTAGTTATAGTGGCTGGGACCAGTTTATCACTGTGTGGGTGTAACTGGAACTGTGTATTCTATACCCTCT
>JAVJGI010000060.1:23111178-23121605 GCA_035590275.1 Ibycter americanus
CGGGCCGGCTCCTCCCGCGCCCCCGCCGCTCTGCCCGGGCTCGACGTCCCGCGGGGCCTGCGGCGATGCTGGGGTCGTTCCCCCCCGCCCGCGAAAATCCCGTCCTCCAAGGGCAGGTCGGTCTTCGGCGCGGGCTGGCAGCCGCGATGCGGGCTGCCCCCGTGGACGGGGACACGCAAACGCCGGCGGCGCTGCCGCGGCCGTGCCTCCCGCTCTGTCGGCGCCGCCAAAACGGAGAAACGGGGTCACGGCGGCGTGTGCAGAGCAGCACCGGCGGCAGCCAAGCCGCTGGCTTCTCCCGAAACCATCCCCGGCCCTGCTAGCGGCATCGGCAGCCGGTGGGCTCCGCTCCTCCAGAGCCACGGCTGCCTCGCGCCTCTGTCCACCCCCAGAGCATCCCCCCTCCCCGGCCTCCTCACCCACCGCCGGGCAGTGCGGCAGGCAGGCAGGGGGGCGGGCAGGCAGGGAGGGGGGCAGGGAGGCGGGCAGGCAGGCAGGACAGACGCCGGCTCACTCGTTGGCCGCACCAGGGAAGAGGCGAGGGAAGGCGCTGGGCTGCCCGCAGCCTCCGCATCCCTCCTGCCCCCGGGCCCAGAGCCTCCTTGCGTAGCACCGACACCTTGGGCTGCCATCCAGGACCCCCACGCTCCTGCCCAGGTGAGGAAAGGGGGCACAGGGTCTGCCAGATGGGGGTTTTCCCAGGCAGGGCTCGCTTTTTCTTCTGGCTTTAGAACCTTTTGTTTTCAGTGAGAAGCAAGGGTCCAAAATCTCATTACTCATAATGAAATCAGCACGGGAAAAAATAGACGTGAGTCTTCCTAATGATGGTGCTAGCTACCCTCATGCCTGTCATTCCAATCGAAAGTAATCAAAACCATGGACTGCGCAGCTCCGGCTAGAAATGGAGAGAAGTGATGTGAGAAGGTGGTGTCCTTTGCTGCTTCTGTTGCCATAGGTCTGCTTTTATTTTCAAAAATAAGCAGAGCACATCTTGTATACATAATAAGACTCACATTTTCTTCTCTAAATGCTTACCCTTGAACAGCCACAATGTAAAGTTTAAAGGGCCGCAAACCGTATGCATACCTAATGTGCTCTATCACCCTTTCCATGGGGGTGGGTGTGTGATCTTCCATTTTTAATGGTTAAAATGATAGTGCATGAAAATGAAAGATGGGGGATTCAGATTCTGCTAGGAAAAAGCAACACAAGGAAACTACAGAAAATTTTGGACAGAAGTTTCAAAATAATGTCTCTAAACTGCTGTGAGGAGAAAGGGTGTTTTGTTTTGCACTTAGAGGGATTAGATCCTAACCTGTCAGTGGGAAAGAAGGACCAGCCAGATGAAACATTGCTTCACCAAGCTCTCAGCACAGCACTAAGTGTGCTAAGTAGTAAGAGTGGCCAGGCTGTCAGTGAGCAGCATCCCGTGCCTCTTTGGTGATTACTGCACTGACTTTGTTACTCATTTATTTGGGAAGCTCTGGAAAGCATTCTGCATCTCGGGGAGAACATTTTCAATGCTTTTCTGAATAAATAGAGCTATGACTGACCTTGCTACAGAACCACAATAAAATCTGCTGCTTCTGCAAAATGTTTCCACTGGATGTGAATTGCACTTACAGTTACACATGTAGTATAATCTTTTTCATGTCACCCACTAACTAATGTTAACAATCACCTTTCGTCTCTATCAGCTTTGTCTAAGCCAGAACCTACGGTACAAAGCTAGTCCAGCCGATGTAATTAAAGTAGTACTTCTAAGTTCACTGTACCAGAAGAGTTTGATTTGCCACCCATCAGCTCGACCTGGCAAACAGAAACACTCCCACATCACACTGCATGACCACACACTCGCATTGACCCTGCCTCCAGTCAGGGCAGACCTGCCTCCTCTTGTATGAATATACTAGAGGTACATCTCTGAATATGGGTGCATCACAGGCAAACTGGTTGATTGACTTTGCAAGGAAAAGAACCAAAGATCCTAGAGATAGAAAGAAAAACATTTGTTCCTGAGTATCAGCACTATGTATTGGCTGTACTTCAATCATTAAGAATGCAATTAACAGAAAGAAACATTATATGCCAATATGCAGTCATAACTACAAATGAGTAGACAGCAACCCAAGCGAGGATCTCCATGGCCATTAAATACAGGGTTTTTTAACTCCACTAGCCTTTGAACAAGAACAAGACCATTTCATTGGCATAGCAAAAACAGCCTAATGACCTTGATTCACATTTCAAACTACACAAGAAAGGAAAAGTTGAAGCCATATCCCCATTTTTGACTTCTTGCAGACAGCTACACTCATTTGGCAGCTATTATCTCTCAGACCAGCTGGGCTATGTTTTTCAGGGTCTCTGCTGTGGAGCCCTTCCAGGCTGTAGTGTTTAGCTGGAATGTTTATGGCAGAAGCAGTTCCGGAAACTCCTTTCCTCAACAAATAAACTTCCGCTGGGGCACCAGTGCAACTGCACCACACTGAAGAAAGGCCTGGAGCTAAGCGAGGCAGAAACAGAAGAAAAAAACACTGGAAATATGAAAGACCAATTAATGATTGATGAAAACTGTGGCAAACAGGAGCGTTCTTCACTGATTACACCCTTGGTACTTTTTCATAGAATAGTTACATTGTTCAAAGCTAGGTGAAGTATTTGCCATAGAGCACTGCAGACATACCCATTGTAATTTCCAGAAGACTCTGAGCTCTTTTTTTAGAACTATTTGATACCTGATCTGTCTCTGTTAATAATTCCATCTTCAAAAGAAACATCTGTAATCAAATCCTCACACTCTTTAATGAAACCTTCTCTCTCAAACTTCCTCCTGGGTGTTTTTCTACTGCATGAATTTATGCCTTCCCTTCCTAGGCTCTCCCTACTTCTTTCCACCTCTGGTTGCTGCCAGCAGCATGCCTGTTTTCTCTGCCACCCAGATGTGTGCCCAAGGAATCCTCACCTTTTTCTTGGATGCAGGCCCATTCAGGCCATTTTCAACACCTAACAGTTTTGCTTCTACAAAAGTCCCAGATCCTGTCTTTTCTCTGTCTACTATCCATGCTATTGTTGTCTCACATTCCTCTGCAACTTTTCTGATGGTCCACTTTCATTCAAGGCCAAATTTGTACTGAGAACACTATGCAGAGAGATGAAACATATCCTTATTTCCCCAAGAGGACTCAGATCTGTTACGTCATAAAATCACTCTGGCTACATCCATCTCCCTGCCCACCACACCCCAAAACACTGGGCACCTCTTCTCTTGTAAACTAAACACAAGCTTTAATTCTTGCAGGCAATCAGCTGTGATGCGGACAGGGGCCTGGGAAGCCCACACTGTGTATTAAGCTTCCTGTTAGCAGGACTGTGCTAGCCAGGAGGGATACCTTTCCTTGTAACACCACAGCCACCTTACCCATCTATGCCTTCAGTCTCCTTACCTATTCTTTTTACATCTCTGCTTACTCAGTTTTTCCAGTTTAACAGACCACTTTATTCACTTTTTCAATCAGTCCACAAGATATCAGTATCACTTTTTCACCCAAGCCTAGTCTCAAAACTCCCTTGCTTAGCTGAATCCCAAGCAAACTTAGGTGTATTCATGGACTGGCAGCTGTTTTGCTTGTTCTTGACACCACAGCCACAGCTTACATGAAGTACTGCCCAGTACTGTTGGCCTGAAGTCCTTCATATACGTCTATACACCAGACCTTGGTCTATAATACAAGGAAAATAAAGCCTTCTCCATCAGAACTCAGAGATCACGTAGCAAGCAAGGACACACCAGAACTCTTTGTGTCTTTTTGTTAGAGCCACTCACCATGTCTTGCATTAACCAGACAAGTTAACAACACTTTCTTGACTCAAGCATACCTATGCATGGGTAATTTTTCATCACACACCTACTCCTGTTTGTCAATATATCACACCACCATGCCTTAAACCAAGCCTATTATTACCTAAAACTTGGGGATGCACCTGACAGAGCAGCGAGGCATAACTTGCACACCAGTTAGTCACTCAATTACAATTTAAGCTCCTCAGCGAAGGGCATTTTCCACCTTTTGTTTTACTAGTGCCTAATACAATGCTGCTTTCATATGTAAATACAGTGGGGCTTTCATCCTGTTTGGGTATGGAGGCGATATATAACTTCATGAGTCTGAATGGATTCTCTTTAAGTCAGAACCATAAGTATAAGGCTATGTGGAGGGCAAATAAAGTATTCTACTGTTTTGGTTTTTTTTAAAAAAAAAACCACGCTTAACTCCATGGCTTGGAGGCAAATCTGTTCAAAAAAAGAGACGTGAGTGTGTAAGCACTTAAACTAACCCTGCATTTGTCACCAGAATCATAGCGGTAGTCTTTAAGTAAATGCAGAAGTTTTTCTGAATCATTAAGTACCAAATAAATGACTGAGAAAGAGGAAGAAAATACATAAAAGCCTTCACCATATGCAAAACAGATGGAGGGAAGCTGCTATGTGAGGCACGATATTCCAAACCCAAAGTGAGAACAGAATTTCTTAAGTAATCCCTACAGCTAGGTACTGCTAATGTTACTCTGAAGTAAAACGTGTGACTTCTGTGTGTTCGTTTGAAAACTTCACTCAAAAAAGTGTTTTATTTCTGCATATGCCAAGCTGAAAACATATACATGGGAAAAACCTTACACTCTCTATGCCCTCAAAACTGTTACACAGACATCTTCAAATAAACACCTTACCATAACAGGTGCCTAGATGCTACAGAAAAGTGTGTGGAACGCAATGTTCTGAAGGAGCCCTCATAGATACAGCTCTAGCCCCCAAAAATAGTTCTAAAAGAAGTTGTACAGGGTGCCAATGGCTGGGAAAACAAGTTCTTTCTCACAACCAGAAGTTTTCCCATTTCTAGAGCATGAAACAATTTTAAGATCTACAAGGTTCATTTAAATTTTGTGGGTTTGGAGTGGTTTACTTTGCAGGTTTTGGTTTGAGGCATTTAACTGTTTTCTAGTCAAAATACTGTGCAAATTAACTTCTTGTAGCAGTATCAAAAGCAAAGAAAATCCCATGATGAATCTGCCTTTTTTTTCCCCAGGATAAACAAAGTGCTGCAGACATCAGACGTCAGTAAGAAACTGTCTGGGAAGAGATAATTTAAAAGGGCCTCTTGAAAAACAGAAAGCAGCAGGGTGGTGTCTAGTCAAGGCATGATAAGTTAGTTAGAAAACAGACTGGATAGTGCTGATACTAAAGCTTGGTAACAATGCATAAGAATCTGGGCAAATATAACCAAAAGAGTAAAATGGGAACTCCAGAGTCATTGCAGAGAATGGGGAGAACAGTAAACACACACAAGACATATTCAAGTTCGCTTGTACTAATGTCTTTCTACAAAAAATTAATGGTTCACCTCAAAAAAAACTGCTCTAAAGGTTTTTACTTCCATGTTACAATGAACCCTGGCTTAACTAAAAACTTGCCGATGCGTGCCTGCAAAGCTATCTCTCTATTTCTTACGTTTGTTTTCTCACACACACTCTACAAATCACAAAAATTTGTCCTGTGCTTCTTACATTTCTTTCCATGGTATGTGGCTCTCTTGCAGCATACCAGTTTACAAAACAAGCCTGACTGATATTTAGTTTGGTTTTGAATGGAGCACAAAAATCAGCTTCCTATATAAAAAAATCTGTCCTATGTGTCATGATTAGGTAATATAAAGAGAAGGACCGAGTCATGCTGTTCTTCTCAGAATTCAGTGGGTTGTTCCTGACTTAAACCAGCAACAAAATCAAGCCTCCCTTTTACAGGATTGTTTCCCAGGAAACTTTAAGAGTTAAGTTGCTAAATAAATAGCTGTGTGTGACAAGTTAATTCATGCTTCCCCCCGCCCATTTCTTTAACAAAAAAGGAGCATGAGTGGAAAGGCAGACAGGACTGATACATCATACATGGATGGGGAGTCAGGATATCCAACCTCCCAGAATTTTTCAATTCTAATTTTCATCCCACACCTGTTTTACTTAGATGGGAATCCATTCATTTAAGTAATTTTGTGCCTGACTTCCATTGTTTTATTATTCAGAATTAGTCTATTCCTCTCTATGGCCATCAGATCTAGCCATCCACAGAAGAACCTTGGAAAAATATTTTGCCTGTAATTCAGCATATCCTTTTTATATTACAAAAAAGACACTTTTCTGCTTCCCAGAGACACGAGGCACTATCTAACATTTAGCATTTTGGAAAGGTCAAGTACTTGTTTAAACATTCAGTACTGCTGTCATTATTCTTCCCTGTCAAAATCTGCATCTACAACATACCAAATACGTAACTGAGCCAAGATCAATTCAATGCATCTGTGAGGAAAAAACCTGGGCAGTATGGTCCTGCCCTTCTTAAGAAGGCATTTGCAGAAGTGGCATATATCTGGGAACAAACTATTTTTTGAAGGGGGTGAAGGTTATCGTGCCTCTAGAAAGATACCATAAAACGAGGCTGATGCTATCTGGCCAAGGTCTCTTGTCCTTCTAACGATACAGGTGCTCACAAACTTCAGACACGAAGCAGCCACTTTATCTGGTCTTCTGGGTTACATCTAGTTTACAGGGGCAGCTGGGAGCACGCACAGACCAAATTAATTTTCCTGGCTTCTGCAGCAACCCACACCTGGCCACTGTCTTTTTCCAGCCCCTCGCGTTACAGGCATGTTCTGGTTACAGGACAGGCAAGCATCCCCAGACGAGATAATAGCTGGAAGCATCCTGCGAGAGCAATTTGCAGCTCACAGCCTTCTCCCTGCATGCCCTCAATTACTTCTGGAAATGACAGATGCTGAGAGTGCGGAGGCCTATCTGACCAACTCTACAGCAAACCTGGAGCATACAGTGAAATAACTGCAGATCCATGGATTAGTGAAGGACAATAAGCTGAACTTTTCTGGGAATCACTGGACCTTCCACATCCCCACTAAATGTTCATATTGCCCACGGGTCCTGCCATGTGACAGGAGAAAGACCACATGAGGTTCTGCTCTCGTATTCACAAAACCTGAGTAACTCAGCTAAAACAATCTGGCTCCCCTGTTGTGTACAAGTTCAGGTTATAAAGCAATTTCTATTCAGCTCTAATTGCACAGATTCCACAGCAGTATTTTTCATGTTGTTCCTAATCAAGATGAACTCACTGGTTTTACCGTGTGCTTCATTCTGTTTGTTTTTCAAATATGAGGAAAATATTTTCAACACTTTTGTGTTTCACAAATGGAAAACATACCCCTTCCTCCACTCTTAAGGCCTTTGAAGCACTCCTTTTCTTGTCAAAACTAGACACAGCTGATTGCTGAAACTTGAAATGGAGCATGAAAATATTTTGCCACAAGGACAAAAGCCTCCACTTGGCAAGAAAAATAGCAGACTGTTCTCAAAGGTGATGAACTTGGAAAACCTACAGTCTCTATATATGAGTGAGGAAAATACTGCTCCTGTGATAACCATGCCTACCAACAGAACTGGACAGGAATGTACATCTGGGATGGGCAAATCATCTGTAGATGAGCTGAATTTGGAGGCTGGCCATGGTGTCCTTCCTATTTAACTTAAGTTGCTTATCCCCTCTACAGAAACAACAAAGAAGGTATGGTCTTTATTGATGCTTTGGTACCTGCTCTTTTCAGAGGGCTTGACTTAGAGAAAACCAAGCAAAGTATTTGCCAGTCCCACATTAATCCACCTCCCCACTCTATGAGTAGAAGGTTTCTTTTTACAAGTTTGAGAAAAGACACAAAAGACACTTACATGCTTCTGCTTCCACAGCAACCAGTCCTGGCCTGTGCAAGGAAGTTACAGTTTAATTAAACCAGTTCAAAAACTGATGCTGTTAAATTAATGCTAAGTCTGTGGGAGGACAGATGTTATTTTGCTGAAGAGTGCTTTTTGCTGTTTTAACTGAAGTGGTAAGTAACAGATTTAAGCTAAATCAATATACAACATACTTCAACTGATATGTGTCCAAAAAAGGCATTTGCATCAATATAATGAAACAGCGCAAGATTTTCACGTAGACAACTCAGAAGAAAAGGTAACCATATTATACTTTGGGAATACTGCAAACATGCCTTGTTTTGCCCTTGTCTGCTGTCAACACCTCCTCCACTGCCTCCAGGGGTCTGCTCCCCACTGCCTGACAGTTTTATTAACTATCTCTTCCTGTCTTACTTACCCTCAGGTACCCGCTTGTTGGCAAGTTACACTTCTCTTTACCACCAAAGCACCTCATTTGATGTAGCTCTCAAAACTAGCTTCCTACAGTTCTGCTAAGTTAAAAGGTTCCTCTTCAGGACAGTTTCAAGCTGATATTCCACAGACCTTCCCATTTCCTCTATTTGTAACAGTAATAGTTACTACAGCTTCAAAGCCAGATTGGCTAGGGTGTCCTCAGAAACAAAAATACATCGCTTCAGGCTTCCTGTGTGTGTCCAATGCTGTGGAGATGTCAGAATGTGACTACTCCTTCTGGGAAGTCCATCTCTCTCCAGAGGGTGACACACAGCGATGGAGCAAAAGTATAAAAAAAGGCCATAAACCGTTTTTAGCAGCTCTGCTTGCTTTGATATCCCAGCACCTGTTCAATCAGCTTAAGCCCACTGGTTTACACTACAGTATGAGGAAAGTGCTTGGGAAAAGGTCAGTTCTTATTCTTCTTGCTGTTCTTGGTTCCTTCCCCCAGATGCCAGCACAGTCAGGCTAAGGCTGAGATGTAGATCCTGCGGAATTTTGTCTCCCTCATGGTGCCTAAGCCACCAGCATGGCTGCATGGTGAGCTGTAGCAGGGGAACAGAGGGGATCTCTGGTGATGAAGCACCGGGAAACATAGAGTGTTGAAACTGCGATGTCCAGCCATTCTGAGGACATCTGGGCCAATATACAAAATAGGTTAGACAAAGTTTGGTATTAGACTGGCTGAACAAAGAGAGAGCTGACACTGCTAGCAAACATTTTAACAAAAGGCTTCCTCTGATGCTGTTGAATCAATGGCAAATCTGCCAGTGGAAGCGGCATCTGGCCGTAAACGTGTAGTTAACAACCCAACTCTGTACAAGAAGTGCATACTCCTTCCTACAAGCTGTAATCAGCCCACAATCCCCACTGATTGCTGTGGTCAAAAACAAGCTGGAGGTGCTGAGCACATTAGAGTGCTACCGGTCATAGTAAATCCAATCATTCTACATTTTAGACAGTCCTTCTGTTTCCCCTGAGGTATACAACATGTTGTAAGTAAGTGACCAGTTAACAGGATGCAGAAAACAGACTTGATTTCCCCCCACATGCTTAACAATGTTTAAAAGTGCATGTTTTGGAACATCTTTGAGAGAAAGCGGTGAGTTCAGGCAGGAAAAGCAGTCTCATACATTTCAGTGCAACAGACAGCAGGGAAAAGGAATTTTTTTCCCGTGCCTTTAATTTAAGGATCAGATAATTCAGCAAGTCGGTATGTTAGTGATAATTGCTAATTTCCTCTTCAAAACTCAGATTGTATCTTTTGAGTCCCTACGAGAAAATTTTCACACCTATTTACTTATTACAAATGTAAGCCACCTTCATTTTTTTTTCCCCTCTTATCCTTTTTAGGCAAAAAGACAGAGGAAGAGAGATTTCCACCTTCTCATTGTTACAAAATCTAAGGCACGCAATATGTAATTCAATCTGCTGAGAGATTGGAAAAATTCAAAAGCAGCAGACACACCAGTTTAACTCTGCCCCCGTGTGTGCAAACATTAAAATACACTCACTCACCCCTACCCCCCCACCCCCCACCCCCATCCATTACCTGGATCCTGCTCTGGTTTTGAGCAAAAGGATGCACTAGTTTACGACACTATGACATCCACAACGACCATAGCTACAGGTCACCTTTTGTCTTCTACGGTCACATGTCTCTCTGCATTATGAAACTCCCCTTTATGAATGCATCGGCAACTAAAAAAAAACAAGCCATAGAGATGTGCCTGTACTAATAAAACAAGGAGAACTAAAAGCGAAAAGAAAAAACAAGCAAGTCTGGAATTTTACCAGAGGGATGGCCCTGTTACGGTCGGGGGAAAAGGGGATTTAATTTTACTTCCCGCCTTTGGCACGCACGCCCCCGGTGATTCGCCGCCCCCCCGTGCCTCGCGCCCCAGCGCCTGAGGGGCCGGTGTCACCGCCGCTGGGCGAGTGACGGGCAGCTGCTTCCTCTGTAAAATCACACCGCGGTTCCTCTGGCCACCGCGCCTCAGCTGCACGCCGGGGTACACGGCTCTGCCCAGGGGAGACCAGCCCGGGCCACCACCCCTGCCATGGGGACACGCTGCTCCAGCCAAGAGGGCTCAGCCCTTCGGCAGCCCGCGGGTCGCAGCCCGCCGCTCCCAGCCCGCCATCGCACAGCCCGCGGGTCG
>JAVJGI010000060.1:23134728-23146970 GCA_035590275.1 Ibycter americanus
AATTGTAGTTCTGACTTCTAAACTCTTTTTGAGTCGAGTTCATTTCTCCTGCCGGTTTACTTTTAAACCAGCACACCTGTGTGTACATAATGCCTTGTTCAGCAGATGTGGCTCACCCTAGACCTAAGTTAAATGTTCTTGGGACCTAAACAGGGCCTTTTACTCTTCAAAAAACAAATCTTAAAAAACAGTTCTTGTTTTCCCTTAATGGGCATGATAGAGGAGTACAGCAAGCTTGCTTGTTTCACTTTGTTCCACAAGTGGTGTGACTTGTTTATCTGTATGTGTTTTGGTGAGTCCCCACTTTGCTTGGTCCAGGAGATACACCTGTCCCTCCTACTAGGAATGGTTGCTGACAAAGTGCCATAAACCTGCATGAACAATGTAGACAAGTATTAGTAGTTTCTGTACTAGAAATTAAAGCTATCGTGGTCCTCAGTTGTCTTGATATTAACTTCCCAACAAAGAGTGTTTCAAGCATTTTCTTTGTCACTGACAGCCAGGGGAGGAACAGTTTCCCACAGATGACAAAAGCATGTCAATACCCAGAAACACAGATATTCTACAGATATGGGAGGTAAGTTCAGCCACAGTGGGACAATCATGTTTTCTGTCCTTGGCAGTCTTCTCCATGCTTGCATTACCTTTAGAAGCCACAAAGTTCTTAAGTATTTATTGTATGGTACACAGTGTAGCTTTTCAAAACATACATGCTTAGTCGAGCTGATAATCTTCCGTGGAGCTGCAGACCACATTGCCTGACCGTAACAACCACAGAACTGTCTTCACCACAGTTCTTGGAACTGCTCAAATACACTTTGCAGGAATAAAGATGTCTTAGGTTGTGATCTTGCCTACAGCCTGGAGTACAACCCTCCAGTGCTGGCTTGATGGCACACTATTGATTATCATTATTTTCCATGTGTAAATAACTTAGTATGAATTCCTGCCATCTCAAGAAATGAACCTTTGGGCTTGGGTGAGATGGAAGGCATGGCACAAATACAGCAGTGCACACTTTTCCCCAAGAGACAAACTTTGCAAATCCAGTCAGTTGTCTTTCCCTTCCCATGAAGGGAAACAAGCCATATGTGGAAGAATATCTTCAGGCCCTGTCTTGTATACTGGATGATGATTTTGCTCCTCTTTAGTGTCAGGCCATGGAAGAGCTGATGGATGCTGGTTTGATAAAAAGACATTGGTATCTCTAACTTTAACCATGAGCAGATTGAAAGAATCTTGAACAAGCAGGGACTGAAATGTGAGCCTGCAAATAACCAGGTAAGCTGCTAAGTGACTGCAGGTGGATAGTTTTCAGGGATTATGAAGATGCGATTACAGTTGAATGAGGAGATGGTAAAAGGGAGAACAAAGTAGATAACAGCATGTTAGCATCCTATGATTATTTCTGGGTACTCATGAAGATGTTGTAGGTCTCCTATATCCTGATAGGGGATGAAGTTTTGGTACACAAATCACAACCATAACTTCTTATAATACCTTACTTGTTCTGTTATTAGTAATAGCATCAATTGTTATTGATAGCAGATAACTGCTGACACAACACATGCATCCTCACGTGTGCATGCACAACTCAGTCGCCCAGTTGGAAATGGGAAGTCGGTTTTAACTGTGTGTGAAGAAGTAGAGCATGTATTCGCACACAAGTGACTTCCTAGTATCTGCCCTGAGGATTTTTTATTTATATAAAATAAAAATAAAGTGTGTGTATACACACATACAAAAAATCACCTCGTCTTTGTCTGCACATAGCAGCCACGGCCCTCTTTTATGCAATAGCTACATAACCTGCAGTAGATGCTTATTCCTCCAAGTGGCCTTGTACAGATTGAGACATCTCTTACAGTTCTGAATTCAGTAGTTTTTGCAGGTTCACTAAGAATACTAGTCTCCGGGTCCTAAGAATACTTTAACACTTTCTCCACATGTAGTTACCAAAAAAAGAGCAGACTAAAAGAAAAAATAAATAAATGCATCTCCATCCAAAACTACAGATATCTATAGAACCCCTTCTCAGAAGAAAGGGGCTTTTATGACAAGAACAGATAAGAAGGGAGAACAGAGCAGATGCAGCATGTCCTTCTAATGCTGCTACCAAATTATTACTGAATGTACAAGGGACTGAGGCTTTCCATATTTGCTAGACTACTGCTTACAAATCTCAAGAGAAGCACCTCAGAACATGCCTTCTCAGCGCCAAAGAACCTGAAGATTGAGCCTTATGAAATGCTTTTTCTCCAGAGCAAAGACCCAGAGATGCAAGAAGCCTGACTGTGAAAGTAGGTGCTGTACAAAACTAAGGCTGAATAACACGTTGCGATGACTGGCACAGGAGGACAAAAGCTGACCTTTGAGTGCATTAGGAGATAACCCCTGGAGTGAGTTACAGCGATTGTATTGCT
Organism: Ibycter americanus; assembly: GCA_035590275.1. Taxonomy (NCBI): domain Eukaryota; kingdom Metazoa; phylum Chordata; class Aves; order Falconiformes; family Falconidae; genus Ibycter; species Ibycter americanus. The sequence goes on from JAVJGI010000060.1 coordinate 23,137,152, forward strand.
ATCAATCTCTGTACTCCTGTGTTGGAAAATCAAATGTAATCTATACCTTACCCAGGAGAAGCAGTCCAAGTACTGTCAACCCAAAGGGATTGCTGTCATAGCATACAGTCCACTTGGCTCTCCTAACAGACCATGGTCAGGCTGCCTTGCAATTTGTGGTGGAGCTGGGAAGCACTGAGACAGAGTACACTATGAACCATTCATCTAAATACAGATTTCTGTTGCTATTTTTCCTCTGGGTAGGGCTAAGCCACAGGTGCCTTCCTTTCTGGATGACCCGAAGATCAAAGAGATTGCAACCAAGCACAACAAAACCCCAGCACAGGTAGGTAGGTGCCAGACAGCAGGTACTCCTTCCTATAACGCAGGACAGCTAGTGACAATGTAAAGGACAGGCTGGCTTTTCATTCCCTGTCACCTGTGATGCTTTTCTGTGGTTTTAAGTAGCAACGCAGGTTTGTTTACTGTGTGGCTTTCAATGCATGTTTGCAAGGCCTCTTTGACCATCAGCAAGAAACATTTTCTTGACCCATCTTTAGATACTGTCATGTTTCAGTCTCTGCAATAGGACTTGAAATGGGAAGAATGAAACCTTGATGAAAGTCCAGGTGGAAAGAAAGACTTGATTGTCCCAAAACTGGATGGGAAAGGAGGCCTTCCATGTGAGGCTCTACCAGGTACCTCTTTGCTCTTCAGGAAGCGCTACCTGGGCTGCACAGACAGGAATGACTTGAAACACAGCTCTGCAGGAGTGGGTACAGCTTAGGGAAATCAGCTGTTGGAACAGGCTCTGCTTCTTCCAGAGTAGGAAAAATTACTCAGTTGTCTGTTCCTGCAGGTTCTCCTTCACTTTCAGATGCATAGAAATATGACTGTGATTCCCAAGTCTGTCACACCACGGCGCATTGTGGAGAACTTCAAGGTGAGTCCTTAGGAGTGAGCTGGGCGCTGCCTTTCAGCGGTGGCATGGCTTCTCCCTGCAGAGCAAGCAGTGATCCTTTCCCACCCTTCCCAAGTCCTCCTCAGGCAAGAGGACTGGCCTTTTTCTCTCTGTTTACCTACACTCTGCTGAGAGCTAAACTTAAGGTTACAGCTGGAGAGCAGGAGTGAACAAAGTGTTTTGGAAATGGCATGCTGATAATCTCATCAGTCACTTTACATGGTGTCCCCTGTTCTGCAGATTGCAGGTGGATTGGCATATGGTGCTTGACTGGCACCTGAGTGCAGGTAGCACACCACAAAAAGCTTCTGTAGAGCAAAAACTGTTAAGAAAATAGTCCTGGTGTCCATAACCCATGTCGCTCCATCGTTAATTCAGTGGTCCTTGACTGAAACTGATCATCAGAATTTTAAAAGTCTTAACTGGATTAAGTGAATACAAAAGCCTTGTAGATGTTCTTTTGGAATAGGACAAAGATGCATCCTTCCCAAGTGGCGGGTACAACACTAAGTGCTCACGAAGCATCTTGCAACAGCTGGCATGTGTAACTGCAACTTTGGATATTCTTTTTTGTATTCCCTTTGCCAGTGAATTCTTGGTAATAGAGAGATGCCTTTCCCTCCTTCATGAAGCAGCTGTTCCTAACCAGCTCTCCTCCCTTGTAGACTTGTTCTTCAATTTTGCTGATTTTGTTATAGTCTCAGATTTATTCAGAGGTGATTTCCAGCTGGTTCTCTTGTTAAGTGTTCGACTTCAAATTGACTAAAGAAGAGACGGCAACTATTCTCAGCTTTAACAAACTGGAGAGCCTATGCAATGGGCGCATAAGTGGTAGCATTCAGTATTTGGTTTTTCCAAACCCTTAAGTTATGGATACTGTATACAGAGCATTTTTGCATCTAAACATTGCCTAGAATGCTGAAAACCTGAATGACAGAGTGACTTGGATGTTCCCAATGTACAAACAGCACATGCTATCCAGGAAAAAAAAAAATTGAACAAATCCATTCTACAAGTATAGTTCACATCCTGCCTTGGTCGCTCCTCTAAGCACCACTAGAGCTTGATATATTTAAAATAAAATTATGGCTGAAATGAAGTCTTTTATTCCGTTCAGGTGCAAAACTCACAAAAGTACCCTTTCAATGCAGGATACTGAAGATGGTCAGTTCCTGCCCTCCTCCAGAACTTCATCTGATAGTCTTTCTATCAATTTATCTAGCTTTTTTATTGCATTGCTCCTCCTACAGCCAATGAAGTCACAGGATATGTATTCAGTGATTATTTTTTTGTTGTTCTTTATTTTTGCAAGAATGATACAGTAAAATTGTTCTAAAGAATAAAATGTGGGCTGTAATAATTCTCTGCCAAAACATGGAATTATTAAGGAGAAAACAGGGAGAGACTTTGGACTACGCATTCACATTTATACTTGATCCTGCATACACACAACAGTCTATGGAAGATAGTCAGCAGTTGTGAGCACTGGAGAAAAATCTCTGAGAAATGTAAACTAAAAGCTAACTTCCTTAGGATGAGCAAGACAACCAGGAGTTTCACCATTCCAGAACTGAGAAAGGGTGTTTTACTACTTATCCCTTTCTTAAAAAAAATGTTTAAATAACTAAAAAAAATATATAAATCCATACGCAGAAAACACAGATGCATGCTCAGCAGTACTTTTACACAGGCTTTCTCCTATGTGTCAGAATACAACAGCATGGTAGGTTTTAGATACAACACAATTTCAACATTTGCTTCAGCGTATTGCTAGTTGTGAAATTCTATCCTTATACGGAAGATTTGTTTACAGGCAAAAAAAAAACCCACCAAGAAACCCCATACTTCTGAACTTGCACCTGCCATTTCATTCAAGTGCCCATATTTGAGAAAACTAATTTTTTAATGCAACAATGAAATAAATGATTCCTGCCTGATCAAAAAGATCTTTTGCTTTGAAAGTGTGCGTGTTCATGCTCCTGCCTAGACCTTATGGTTAGACGTGAGACAGGATGCTGGACCTTCAATACTATGTGACTCTGGGAGCTGAGTTACTAGCTCCATTATTTTTGAGTTTGATGCCCCTGCTTGTTGCAGACAAAACTGTTAAAATTTTTTTCCGACTAAAACTTCCAAAAGAATGCAACATACAGCCTCCTGGGCCAGGAACAAAATGTGGTAGAGGGATGCAGGACCAGTATTTTTAGTGCTTTTGTACAGAACTACACAGAAATGAGAATTTACTGGCTGCTGTTTTTACGATGCACTTTGTATTTCAGACACGCTGAACTGCTGTCCTTGGCCTTTGCTCCTAAGCCACAGGCAGCTGCCGAAGTCTCTCTGCTGGGGAATCATCTCCCCTAACCTGGTACCTGCCCCAGGGCCGGCTTCTGAGCTGCACTGGCCGCCAAGGGCGATTGGGCTGAACGAGCCAGCAGCCTTCAGCACGATCCGCTACGCCTGTGGTGGGAGCAGCCCTTCGGTCAGACCCCACTTGCTCTGCTTAGCCTCTCCAGACCTCGCACACCCTCTCTGCTGTGACCGAAGGTGAAGCTTGCACGGGCTGGCTGCAGTCACCTGCGCCTGGGGCACAGGGACCCTCCCTGGCACAGCGAAGCCCCTCGGCGCTTTCCCCCGCGGCCACCAGAGGGCAGCCAGCCCTCAGAGGAGGCCCGCGTCGCCCCCTCCCCGCCGGCCACCATGCCCTGAGCTCTGGCCACCGCCCCCGGTGCTGCTGGGGGCATTTGGGACGCCACACAGCCGGGTGTCCGCCCCTGGGCAAGGGAGGCTCAGCCCCTCGGTGCTGAGTCCGGACTGCTGGCCTCCCCGCTGGCCCTGCCAGCCTCCGGGGCGATTCCCCTGGCGGCACCAAACGCTGCGCGCCCAGGGCACCCAGCCCAGGACAAGTGCTCAAGGGTGACGGCCCACCTGGCTCCAGCTGTCTCCTCCGGCAGGCTTCTTCAGCCCAGCCACCCCCTCCCACAGCAGCTGGGGGACCCGAGCCCTCCCACAGCACTGCAGCATCGGGGCTTGCGCACCCCCACAGCGGAGCAGCAGGGCCTGAGGCCACCGACCCCTTTGGCCTCTCCACCTCTGGCCGACCCTGGCCCTGGAGGGTACGGTGCAGAGACACAAGTCCCTGCAACCCAGTGACAGCAGAGCTGGGCACCTGGGCTCCCCACACACCCCTACGCGCACAGACACCCGCTCTGGAGCCAAACTCAAGCCACCAAAACAATCAAGGTTCCTTTAACAAGGTCGGGTGAGATGAGGAGGTATTTGCTTTTGTGGCTGTGTCACCTTTCCGTTTCCTCCTGCTGGGCAGGTGACCAAACACATAATCATAAGGCTGCACATCGGGTTTCGCAGAAAAAAAGGTAAAACTTTTGCACAAGAAAAGAGGCACCTTAGGACTTTCTTTCCAAAATTTCCACTTTCAATTCATGAACGTGTAATCCAAGAACATTTGTTTAGCAGCTTCCTGAAGGAAGCAACCCATAAAACCCTCAGCAATCCCCAGGCCAAGGTGAGACAGCTCTGCCAAGACCAAATACACATTTTTATTGAATAATAAAGATAACAATGTTTGTTATGGGGCAGGGAGAGCCAAAGGTTTAGACCACTGTCTTTCAGCAGTATACCTTCTCCTGCTCGGGTCACCCAGTGGCTGCAGTGCCTTCAGGGGTTTCCTTGCTCCAGCATGGCTCGTCCACCAGCTGCAGTCCCCTCAGAAGGGAGCCCTTTCAGCATGGCCCTCCTCCAAAGAGGGCACCTGTCTGTCCAAGAGTGTGTCTAAGCCAGGGCATCGTGGGCTTAAATTCTGGCATGAGATGGGGTGTTTACATCAGTTTTGGAGGTAGCTGGAATTGGTTCTGGCTGGCACTGAGCAGTTCACAGTCTTCACACAGGTCACCACTGCCATCCCCTGATACCCCTTGTAATTCATGTCCTTTACGTTCTGCCATTCACCTCACTGAAAGATACATTAAGAATTTTCACCCTTACATAAACTCTAACATAATCACAACCTTAACGTATATTCATTATAAACTCCATCCCTTGTCCTTGCAGACCAGAGTAATGTAGTTAACAACTCACCAGCGTGAACATAACACACATCACAAACTCACCAAAATTATCAGGGTCAACACTGCTACAACCTTAACATATACTTTCCAACCCCTTCTAAAACTTTTTCCAAAGTCAACTACACCACTGGACTCCCAGCATTGTCTTTGGCCATGCCACTAATCGCCTGCCTGTCTTCTAGCATGCTCCCTCCAGTACAATACATGCAAGTCGCTCCTTGATGTTCCATCCGCTTATCAGGCAATACCAGAGGGGCAGTAATAACTGTGTACAGACCTTGGAGGTTTCAGGCCATGGCATCAGTGATCACCACTTCTTCAGGGTCCCTTCCCCCTCGCCTGTAAACGCAATCCAGCAGTTCAAACAACTGCAGTTGATTACCCGCTTCTTCCCAGTTCCTCTGTGCAAGTGTCTCATCTGTGGCATCAGGAGCATCGGGCCATTGCTCCACACAGCCCTTCACTAGCTGATCCTAAAGCCTTCCTCCTTGTGCAAGGAAGTGCTTGCAAGTAGCATAGAGCTCAAACTCCCCAAAACTCTGCTCTTCCAAGACAAAAGCTGTATCCCATTTGCTCCAGCTTCCCAGCACTACCATAGCCACTGCAGGTTCACCAGCTGCTGCAAGTGTTCAGCATTTCTGTAATTTCATTCTGAGCAAAGGACTGTCAAAAGAGCACTCACACTCCACAGGTCTACTTAACCTTGTAACTCAGGCTGCCTGACTCAGGCTGCCTGAAAGGGCTTTGTTTTCACTTTGCCATCACCCTCGGTTTCCCCCCAGAGGTGCCAGGGTCCCCGTCTAAGGCAATCACTTTAAGACCACTTGCTGCTCCTGCAGCTGCAGCCTGGCCTTGCCAGCACGCAGCTTTGCATCTGGCCAGTTCAGCGCTATTGCTCACTTCTGACCAAGGGCCTCCCCTTTGCCCTGAGCACTTGTTAATGCACATTAACAAAAATCATCAGCCTGACTGCTCGCTAAGCAGTCCTGGCATCTCTGAAGCCCCATTTGCAGCACATGGCAAGCCCCAGTGCACAGCCACATCACAGCAGCATGCCTCTCTCCCCATGTTTCACAGCCAGCCCCTCTGCAGCTCCCCAGCCAGTGTTTTTGGATCCTACATGTAGAGACAGCATTACACCAGGCCACTGGGGCACAGGCATGGAGGAAGTACCTGGCTATCCCTTCCCAATCACCTTCCCGCCTAGCAATGGTCTCCCCAGTTCCCTCCTTTCTCCAGGTGTTTGAGTACTGTCTGCACTCACCCCTGGACACACACTGGCTGTGCCACTTCCACCACTCCCTATTCCCAGGGCTAGATCATGGCTCCTTCCAGAGTCCTCATTACTCCAGTTCTGGGCCATGACAGGGCTGTCACACATGTTCTGCAACAGCTACTGTCCCAGGCAAAACAGTCTTCATCTCACCAGTTCAGGTACTGAGGGGGGAAAAAAGAACACAGAACAACAAAACAGTAAATGCCTTTCTCCCTCTTCCCCAGCCCCTATTTAAGCCAAACATCAATCCTCTCCTGTCCTCTCTACGTCCCCCACTTTCACCACAGGTTACTCCCAGTCCATCCCAATCCCTTCCCTGAGGCAAAGGTGGCTCGGAGGGTGGGACTGGGTGCCTGACACTCCCTTTACCGCTCAGTCCTGCTTACTGTGTCTCAGTGCTCCTGGGGGGGGGGGGAGGGGGCTGCTGCTGCTGCCTGGTGGGGTGACCCAGCAGCCATTCCCTTCAGGGTGAGGTGCTGCCCTCCTTCTCACCTGGCAGGGGGACTAGGGGGGCCAGGTGGGCTCTTCCCATCTGCCAGAGCTCCGTCAGACAAACACCAGTGTGAAGACAAAAAGTCTCATCAACGCTGAGAAGATGGGTGTTATGGTTTAACCCCAGCCGGCAGCCAAGCACCACGCAGCCACTTGCTCACTCCCCCTCACCCAGAGGTATGGGGAAGAGAATCAGAAAGGAATGTAAAACTCAAGGGTTGAGATAAGAACAATTTAATGGGTAAAGCAAAAGCCAAGCAAGCAAAGCAAGGAATTCATTCACTACTTCCTATTGGCAGGGAGGTGTTCACTTCTAGAGGAACTGTAGAGGGTTAATTAACATTGATTATATACAGTTGTGGGCTTGCTACTAGGGTGGTGGGTTAGCTGATGTAGATAATGTACAGCTGTGGCTTGTTCAGGCTAAGTAGCTAAATAGCACTGAGGAGCCTAGAAGAGAGGGAGCACTGGTGGAAGAGGAGCACTGGGTGAAGAGAGGAAACTGGCTGAAGAAGAGTCCAGGGATGTAGGAGAGATAAGGAGAAGCTGAGAGAAGAAGGGGGCCTGAATGAGGAGAAGCTAAGAACCCAGATGCAGCAGAGGCGAGAAGCAGGGTGGACTGGCCTGAAGAGGATGAAGTAACAGCATGGACAGTAGATGAACTTTTGGAGGCTTGTGTGGGAAGGCCTTGTTGCAGCTGGCTAGTTTGGTAGTGCTGCAACATTCAGTCACCTCCAGGAAAGCAGGGCTCCATCATGTGGAATGGTTGCTCTGGAAGGCAAACACCATAATGCCAGATGTCGTCCCCCCCAGCCGCCTTCTTCCCCCAGTTTATATACTCAGAATGACATCATATGGTATGGAATACCTCCTTGGCTAGCCTGGGCCACCTGTGTCCCCTCCCAACTTCCCATGGCCCTCCAGCCCTCTCGCTGGCAGGACCCAAGAAACTGAAAAGTCCTTGACCCAGTACAAACACCACCTAGCAACAAACAAAAACATCAGTGTCCCATCAACACTGTTCTCACATCAGAGCCAAAACACAGCACTGCACCAGACACCAAGAAGAAAACCAACTCCATCCTAGCTGAAACCAGGACAATGGGAGATCCACCGGGATATGCTCATGTCTTGATTTGAGCTCAGAGCAAAAAAATAGGCCAAGGTCTTCTACAGTCAGGTACAGCCAAGATGCTCAGATCTGGGAGGTTGAACTACAGCACCCCACTGACCAAGATAAATCTCCCCTTTTAAAGGCTTGGAGCAGGGCAGAAACTCCTACTGCCCTTCCCAGGGATCTGAGCTTGAAACCTTGCATGCCCTCACCTAAAAGCACTGGTTCAAGCTGTGCATGTAACTGTCGGTAGCCCTAAAGCTGCAGAGCCCTGCAGCTCTCCCCTTTATGAGTAGAGATGATTGCACCTTGTGACTCTGTCCCCTCCTTACTTTGCTTTTGTGCTTTTTTGGCAGGCCACAGGGTCTCAACCGGTAAAGACAGCCTCCCCAGGGACATACCCATTTCCATTAATTTGGGCTCTGTTCTTCTCAGATACCAAACACTGCTGGTCTCCAAAGTCACAGCTTGTGAAATTACAGTTGCTAAATGCAAAGTCAGCAAAACAAACTGAAAACTCATGATACTACGCATCCTGTTTCAGTGCAAAACCTCGCACATGGATCAAGAGAAAAAAAAAAAAGAAAAACCCTCCTCCCCCACACAGTTCCTCATTGCCAGCATTCACTGTAAAGAAACAGCTGGCCACGTTATCAAGGATACAGTGCACAAGATTGACCAGGCTGGCTGTAACCCTGTGACACATTCAGCAGTACTTCTTCCCCCAAGGTCCTGCTGCCATGTGACAGCCCCCACAAGGCCTTGGGGGGATGTAAACAGCAAAAAGCCAACTTGCCTTGCAGCTGTGAAGGGCAAGTCTCCCACTCATGTGAGCGAAGAACAAAAAAAATAATACAGAACTTCTGCCTGAAGCCTCTTGTGACCAGATGGAGACATCTCTCTGACAAGAAACCGTCAGGGAAAACCGAACGCGAACGGTAAGAAGTAAGCACCAAGTTACATAATGGTTTTGTGATCCAAGTGAAAACACATCGCATCCTGCCAGGGACAGCTGACGGTGCTGACACAAAACAGGAGCAACATTAAAGAGGAAAACCAATTACCTTGCCCGCCCTTAGTTAAACGGAGCAAAAAATACCAAGCTGCAGAGCGCAGGGGCCTCTGCCGTGGGAGAGGCACCCAGAGCAAACGCTCGCACCTGAAGACACTCTCCATGCTCTGGCAAGCAGCAAAGCCGCCCGGGCAGCTCTGGGTTTTTTCCACTGCACTGCGACCTCTTCCAGCAGAACAGCGTACGCTTGTGTGCAAAAATTTCAAAGCCAGTTTCTGATGCGAGATTACTGGCCACCTACCACGTACGACTACAACTGTGTGTTTTAGTCTGAAATGCCCTCAGCACCTCCCTAAAGACGGAGGGACAATTTCATCTTTATGTCACTCATTAAAAAGTCACCATTCCTCTTCTGTGACTTTCAAAACACTTTAAAAAAAACCACCTAACATTTAAGGTGGGGGGGTGGGGGGGGTGTTCAATGCACTTTATCCTAAACTGGTCCTAAACCACAGCTCACTTGCCCTTGAAGCAGAAGCTGCCCTTGTCCCGTCTGGAGCAGGGCACAGGCTCTCCCCACCCTCCCCAGCTGGCCACGCCACGGCTTCTCCAGCCGACTCGCTGTGCCACGCCGGGTGACGGGGCTCTGACAAGGGGGACCGGCCCAGGCCACCACCCCTGTCGCTGGGACACGCTGCTCCAGCACAGGGCTCCGCCCTTCCTTGGCCTGCGGCGCACAACCCGCAAACGGCTCTCAGGGCGCCGGGAGACAGCTCTGTCGTGTCACATCTCCTCTGCCATGTGCCGGGGCGGCCGAGGTGCGCCACCAGGGGAGGGGGCGCCGCGGGAGGGCTGCAGCGGGCGGGAGGCTCGGCCGGCACGGACCGCCAGCGCCGT
>JAVJGI010000060.1:23147858-23169093 GCA_035590275.1 Ibycter americanus
AGCGGGGCCGCCGAACGGCCGCGGCTGGCTGTGCGCTCGGGAACCCCCCTTCCAGGCGTGTACGGGCTCGAAAGTGCTGCGTGTAAAGCCGGGGGCCTGTTTGGTGCTGTTGGTGTTCTTCTGCTTCATTTTAGTTGGGGGATTGCTCTAGGTGGGGTGCCTGCCTTAATTTTATCTTGCCGGGAAAAAGGGCTTCAGTATATATTGATCAGAGTTTCTTGGGTATTATTTTTTCAGTCCCCTCCAGGGAAAGTAACAGCTGCAGTAATGGCTGCTGTTGATGCTGGGTATCGTCACTTTGATTGTGCCTATGTGTACCAAAATGAAAATGAAGTTGGGGATGGGATCCAGCAAAAAATCAAGGAAGGTGTTGTGAAACGAGAGGACCTCTTCATTGTCAGTAAGGTATGGCTCTGGTGGTATAGGATCCCAGGAGGCACCTGTTTTTTCATAGTGACCCCCCAGTTCTTGACTTACCTACTCTGTGGTGCAGCATGGAATAATTTAGAACATCACTTAGGCCACTCCTGAGACAGGCTTCCTACTTTGCCTCGTCCTGTATGGAGAATATGCAGGGTACGTACCGTGGATATGGGTGATGCTTTAAACTTTTCATGGCATAAAGTTATGCAATCCTCTTTCATGCAGTATCTGACCTTCTAGTAGGTAGTTTTTAAATGAGGTCTTAATTAATGAAACCAGACTGTTTCTGCTGTCTGCCAGGACACCATTCGGTCATGTGTGCTGCCACTGCATGTACTGCCCTCATGACAGGCCAGTCCTGCTCACAGAGCAAGCCCCATATGAAGATTAGTAGGATGATCTAGTTCCACGTCAGCTTCCAAAGGGGACAGGCACTCTCCTCAGCAGGACAGAAGGGTTCCAAGAAGTTTAACCCAGGCAATCATGATGTGCTTTGGCTTTTTGTCTCTAGCTGTGGTGCACATTTCATGAAAAGCCTCTGGTGAAGGGAGCCTGCCAGAAGACTCTTGCTGCCCTGAAAGTGGATTACCTAGATCTCTACCTCATCCACTGGCCTCTTGGTTTTAAGGTACAGTAACAGCAATGTCTTTGGCTTTTTCTGTTGTGACTAGTAGTTTTGAAGAGCTAAATGGCTTTACAGTCCAGTAACTGCTCCAGCAGACCCAGATCATCGTGTGTCTGTATACCAGCCCTGCGCTGGTGCTCAGCTTTACTTTGGCTGTGTGAGCCAAGCTCTTTATCCCTACCTCTGAGATTCCTGCTTGCACAGCACCCTCTGCCCTTTTGATCATGAAAGAGGTAGGCCTTGAACTAGGGGTAAGTTTCCCTGCTGCAAGCAAAAGTTATATTGCTCTCCTTTTGATTATTGCCTATATGTTATCTTATACAAATCCAAAGTATGCTCAGCTGGCAATGATATGGTTTCCTCTTTGTGGGAAGGAGAGCTGTGCTTTGCTGCATGACAGATTCTTGTATCTGCATGTTACAGAATTGCAGAACAAGAAAATGTTTGTTTTCCATTTCTGTCTATAATCATAGAGTCCTTTAATATGATACAGGTTGAATTGACCTTTGCTGTAGGAGCCTTAGTGTTTCACAGACCTTGGATTTCAAAAGGTGAAACTTTTTAGTTCCTAAGTCTGTTACTGGCTGCGTGCAAAGGAACTGATGTCTCAGTTTAAATATTTCTAAGCTTAGACTTTCTGCTAGAGCCTGATCAGAATCTTCTACTTGTTGCTTCTGAGATCAACTGTTTTTCATAGCATCTGTATTTCTGTATTTTTAAAACTAGTTTCATACAAACATTACTATCAAAGTGAAAATGTGTTGTGGTGTAATAATTTATCAGCAGAAAACAACTGGTTTTGAATGAAGCTGATACTTGGCATGTAGTCCTAACTGGGACACTGGCTGTTCTAACATTCCCTATGCCAGCAACTTAAACAATGGCTCTCCCCATGAAAGACCTGTCAGCAGATCTGGTCCAACACAGACTGAACATGTTCCAGGTCCTAAATGGGTCCTTATTACACATTGTAATAAAGCACTTCATTACATCCACTGAAGAATTGTGTGTATCTTTGTAATACAGAAAGTAAACTTGTAAACTGGCTAGAATTCTACAAGTTTTGTTTCACCTCATGTATTTTGATGAGTCGGAGAACGTTGTGTCCAGCAGAAGTACCTGTCCTTATTGGGATGGCTGTGGGTAAAAATGCCATAATCCCATGTGAAAGCAAGGGAGAAGACTGAAGAATGTAGATAATGAGTATTACTATCATCTAGTACACATGTAGATAATAAGTATTATTATGTTCTGCAGTAGAAGTTTGTAGTAGCACCAGCTGAAGACAATGATAACCTGATTTCCCACCAAAGAGTGTTCTAAGCAATTTGCTTTCTCACTGACAGGCAGGAGAGGAGCTGTTTCCCACAGATGACAAAGGCATGTCTATACCCAGCAACACAGATATTCTACATACATGGGAGGTAAGTTTAGCCACAGCAGGAGAATCATATCTTCTGTTCTCAGCAGTCTCTTCTGTGTTTTCATTACCTTCAACAGTCTAAATTCTCCTGTATGTACAACTACTTGGAAGAATTCATTGGTACAATAGCAGATTGTTGGGTATCGTTATTTTCCGCTTCTAACTTTCTGTAAATTTCCACAGTCTCAAAGAATGAGCCTTTGAGCTCTGGTGAAATGGGAGACATGGCACAATATACTAGTGCTCTGGTGGTGGTGTTTTTGTTTTGGTTTGGTTTTTTCCTCAAGCTTGAGCTCTGAAAATCTAAATGCTTTTTTGTCTTCTCGTAAAGAAAATAAGCCATGTAAAGAAGAATGTGTTCTTTGGGCCTTGTCATGTACACTAGATACTGACTTTGTGCTTCTTTCTGTTAGGCCATGGAAGAACTTGTGGATGCTGGTCTGGTAAAAGCCATTGGTATCTCTAACTTTAACCATGAGCAGATAGAAAGAATCTTGAACAAGCCAGGACTGAAATACAAGCCTGCAAATAACCAGGTGAGCATATTCTCTCAGTCCCACCCTTTAACTACTTCTAGATACACAAGGTGCTGCTTTTTATGGACTTCCTGCACTACTGCTTGGAAATCGGGCAATAAGCAGTTCCAAAATACCTTTTCTTTTTTGGGGGGAGGGGGCAGAGGGAAATCAGATGAGCTTTAAAAACTTCCTTGAAATAGGTCCTCATATATATGCTAAGTTTAACTAACAGAAAATTGGATGACCTTTTTGCAACTCTTCTGTGGAGAGGCCAGTTGCTGTTGACTGAGCAAATTAAACAGGAACATGCTTTATGAAGTGATTACAGACTTTATGAGGGTTAGGAGGAAATGGAGTTGCAAGGTAGGCTATAGGGCAGAAGTGTCCAGATACGTAAACTGCACTTAAATAAAATCTTAGGAACATTCAGGTGGCAGAAGACCTTGGGAGATAATCTGCTGTATTTCACAGCTCAGCAGCATCAGCTGTGGTATCAGACCAGGTTGCCCAGGGCTTTATCCATCTTGAAAGCCTACAATGATGGAGACTGCACAGTCTCTCTAGGCAGTGTTCTGCTGTCTGACCCTGTGCCTTGGGTGTATGGCAGAGGGAGGGAATCTTATATCTGATCTCAACCCCTCTTGTTTAAACTCATGCCTCTTGTCCTCCCACCATGCACCAGTGAAGAGCTTGGCTTGTCTTTGAATGAAGTTCTTTCAGGTATTGAAAAGCTGGTATTAGGAGACCTGAAACCTTCCTTTCTTCAAGCTGAACAAGCCCAGCTCCCTCAGCCTTTACCAGCACAGCATGTTCTCCAGCCCTCAGCCATCCTGGTGGCCCTCTGAATTCATGACAGTCTGTCAGTCTTTACTGAGGCAGGTGAGAAGGGGAAAAACTGGACATAGTACTATAAAGGTGGTCTGACAAGTGCTTAGTAGAGGCAGATCATTGCTTCCTATGGTCTACTGGCTGTGTTCCTGCTGCCAGGGTTCACTACTGGTTCGTGTTCAGCTCAGCCTACTATGGCCCCCAGGTCATTTCTAGCATAGGTGTTTTGCAGGTAGTCAGGCTCCAGCCTGTGTTATTGCCAGGGGCTTTTCCTTTCCAGGTGCAGGGCTTTGTGTGCAGCCTTGTTGAACTTAATGAGGCTTTTGTTGGCCTGTTCTTCCTGCCTGAGTGGGTTCCTTTGAAGTGGCAGCCCTGCCTTTGAGTGTATTAACTGGTCTTCCCCCAATCTGGCATCATCTGCAAACTTGGCAAGATTATAGGCTGGCACAAATTGTTGAAGAGGACAGATCCCAGGACAGCCCCCAGTGGAGTCTATCTAGACTTGTCCTTGGTTGCTATGGTGTTTGAAGGGCTGTAGTCTTTTATTGATACCTGATTGCAAGAAATGGTTAAGTTGCTGTATTAGCCTGAACATATGTATGGAAAAGGGATTTTAACACCTTTTTTTTTTTTTTAGAAAGCTGATAGGATTGATCTCTTTGAAGTCTATTCAACATAGAACTAAAACATTCTGACAAGTGCAAAATTCATAATTCTGTACTATGTATATTCACTATCAGTCCCAATGTACTTTTAGGAGACTTAGTAGAAATATTATGATACTTTTCAACGTCTGCCACACCTCACTGCCACTGTAGCTGATAATTACCCTTGTCTCTTGCACAGAGGTCACTGATCTTATCTCTTGTAAATGTTTGCAAGCTCTCAGATTACTATAATCGAGTTAAGCTCAGCGCAGTGGGTCTTTGGTTCCTGTCCTTCAAAACTTACTGCTTCTGAAGAAATGCTTGTGAGCCTGAAAGCTTGTCTGTTATTAACACTTACCAGTTGGCCTAATAGTGATAGTGCTTTCTGCAGACACTTTCTCTGTGCAGATGTTTGACATGTAATGCAGTAATCACCTGCATTTGGTGCCGTTCCTATTAATTTGGATGCAGTCAGTATGCACGTTGGTTTCAGTTGTAGCGAGAAATTATTTTGTCAAAGTAGTAGTTGTTACAATGATCCTAGTACTTAGTTCAGTAAGGAAATCTGACCCTGAAGTACTTGATCATTATCATACAGTGTGGATTGCAATAGCTTAAGACACTTGTTTAAAGATACATCGTTGGCTTTTCATCCTGGTCCAAGCATAAGCCTAGATAATGTAGCTCAGTTTTTCAGCTTGATTGCCAGTAGACAGGTAAGAATGATTTTTGTCTCATTTATATTCTATCTATTGAATAGTTGAGAAAATAACTGGATATTCTGTTACTCTTGAGCAGCTTTGTTTCTGGAGCTGCTGTAGCAAAATAAACATGCATAGTATCTCCCAAAAACTGAGTTGTGTTGTGTTGTTTAGTATTCCAACATGCCCCAGAAGGGAAACAGCCATGCAAACTTCTGATAACAGCAAGCAGCTAGAACCACAAGTAAAGCACTCAAGGCAGTAAACTGATCCTGTGTTTTGCCCTCTCTTGCTCCACTTGCCAGGAGCACAAGTTTCCAGGGACTTCCCTCAGAATGCAGCAGGAGGGTGCTCTCTCCCTGGTGTAGAGCTATCCTGAAAGTCCCTCTATGCAAAGTAATGTTCATTTGCAGCCTCCTGACACGGGAATAATTCCTGTTCCCTACTGCATAGCTGTGCATTAGCTTGCCAGAATACATATCCACTGTTAAGGAGTCTGCAATGTAGATATTCTTGCAGAGATTTGTAGTAAGTACATGTGTTTATGAAAAGTCTAATGGACAACAAGCTGAAGGTCTAAAATATGTAGCAGCTAGCCATTCTCACTGTTTGTGGACTAGGAAGTATTCAGTGTTAGTATTGACACAAAGCAAATAAAACTGAATGAAACAATACTGGTATTGAAGTTAATATGATTGTTATAAAGAAAAAAAAAACACTCCACCACCATTATTGTATCTTTAAGTAGGGATGAAAAGAGACCTTTGTACTTACTAGTCTGCTATCCTGTTATGATTTTACAGTTCTCTTGTGTGTGCATTTTACTAAACTGTCCTATTTAAGCAGCTATGTAGCTGGTAATCCCACATGTTGAAGATTATATGGATCAGCATATTTTTAAGGAGTGGTGTTGCAGTCTTTGGACCCATCACTATAAGGAGAACTACTTGTAGAAAGAGAGTGGGGACATACAGAAAACAAAGGCTGTGTAATATTGTACAGAGACTATAAATTAGAACAAAAATCAGCCTTTGATTTAATTAAAAACTAATCCCTGGAACGTCTTAAAACAGTTGAGAATACAGAGATTGACAGTCATTTATGTTGGCAGGTTGAATGTCATCCATACCTTACCCAGGAGAAGCTGATCAAGTACTGTCAATCCAAGGGGATTGCTGTGACAGCGTACAGTCCACTTGGCTCTCCCGACAGACCATGGTAAGATCACATTTTGCAAGAGAGCTGGCATGAGACTTTGAGACTACAAGTGCACCATTACTCATCCAGATACAGATCTCTATTGCTAGGTTGGATCTATGGAGGTTTCTAGCCACTGATCTTCTTTCCTCTGTGTAGGGCTAAGCCAGAGGATCCTTCCCTTCTGGATGACCCCAAGATCAAGGAGATTGCAATGAAGCACAACAAAACCCCAGCACAGGTAGGTAGGTACCAGACAGTGGGTACTCCTTCCTGTAACACAGCCTTAACAGCTAAAGACAACGTAAAGGACAGACTGACTCTTTGTTCCCTGTCACCTGTGGTGCTTTTCTGTGGTTTTAAGTAGCAACACAGGTTTGTTTACTGTGCAGCTTTCAATGCAACCTTGCAAGGGCTCTTTTCTTGACCTGTCTTCAGATGCTGTCATGTTTCAGTCTTCCCATCTTAAGTGTCCTGTTGCAGAAAATGAAAACTTGTATACCCTGCTAAGTCTAGGTGGGAAGGAAAAAAACCTGAGTATCACTAAAGTGGAAGGGGAAGGAGAAAGGAAGCCTTTTATGTGGGGCTCCACCCCTTCTCTATTTGCACTCCAGGAAGTGCTGTTTAGAATATCAGGTATGATTTGAAATGCAGCTCTGCAGAAGTGGTTTAACTCTGCTGAATTCTACAGTTTGTAGCAAACAACTGTTGGAACAGGCTCTGACTGCAACAGAAAAAAAGCCATCCTCCCTCTGACTTGGTAATATATCTTCTGCAGGTTCTTATTCGGTTCCACATCCAGAGAAATGTGATTGTGATTCCCAAGTCTGTCACACCACAGCGCATTGTGGAGAACTTCAAGGTGAGTCCTTAGGAGTGAGCTGGGTGCTGCCCTTCAGCGGTGGCATAGCTTCTCCCTGCAGAGCAAGCAGTGATCCTTTCCCACCCTTCCCAAGGCCTCCTCAGGCAAGAGGACTGGCCTTTTTCTCTCAGTATGTTTACCTACACTCTGCTGAGAGCTAAGCTTAAGGTTACAGCTGGAGAGCAGGAGTGAACAAAGCTTTTGGAAATACTATGCTGATAACCTTAGCAGTCATGTTATGTGATACTTCCTGTTCCATGTCATGTGGATGAGTTGTCTGACAGAGCTTGCTTAGGGCCCCGGGTGCAGTAGCAAGCACACCACAAAAGACTTATGTAGAGCAAGCACTGTTAAGAAAATAGTCCTGGTATCCATAAACCACGTTGGTGCTACTGATTCAGTGGTCCTTGACTGAAACCACTATTAGGATTTTGGAAGACAGGTAGTTGCATTAGGTGGAATGTGAAGGTCTTGTAAGATGTTCCTTTGGAATAGGACAGAAAGATGCATCTTTCCCAAGTGGAGGATGGAAGCACTGTGTGACACTAAATACTCTCTAAACTTCTTAAAACAACTGGCATGTGTAACTGCAACTTGAGATTTTTTTTTTTAATTCCTCCCTCTCCTGCTCACATCCCTCCCCCACTCTAACTGGTAGGTCTTGGAAATCCATCAAGCCATCTTTTTCCTTTCCCTCCTTCATGAAGCAGTCATTTCTTCTAACAAGCACCCCTACACTATTGACTTGTTCTTTCATTTTGTGGTTGGGTTGGGTTTTTTGCTTACAGTCCCTGATATGTTCAAAGAGGTGACTTCCAGCTGTTTCTCTTGCCAGGTGTTTGACTTTGAATTGACTAAAGAGGAGATGGCAACTATTCTCAGCTTTAATAGAAACTGGAGAGCCTGTGCAATGAGCACGTAAGTGGCAGTGTTTTGGTTTGGGTTTTGTTTTTTCCAAGCTGTTAAGTTATCAGTATGCCATAGTCTAGTATATGAAGTTAGAGATAGTAAGCTAGGTTGAAATTCAGGACATGCAAACTCAGTTTCTCAAGGGGTCATCCTCAAAATAACTTTTCAGAGTAAGCTTTTAAATGTTCATGTTACAAACCAAATCATGATGAGCATAAAGCAAACTTCATGTTCATTTTCAGTTCAGTCTCCAAGAAACTCTTTGTAGCTGGAATTGCAACAGGAGGCTTCCTATTCATAATTTTTATTTTTTCCATATTGGAGAACTGAGCATGATGCAGACTCAGTTCTTGATTAATGTTGCTTGTGGTATTTTGTCTTTCTGCCATGACCCTTAAGTATATTAGAAAAACTAACTGTACGTTTGTCAGGAGCGGTTGGGAAAGTGGATAAACATTCAAAAAGTAACATAAGGATTTGCAGCTTTGAAGCCTGAAGCCAGATATGAAATCTTTGTTGGAAGGCTGCAGAAAGAGCCTTCCTGGCAGTAAACAGTGAAACCTATGAATTGGCTGTCTGCAAAGCACGTAGGTCACATCACCTGAAATGCTCAGAGTCTGAGCAACAGAAGGCACTCAAGAATTTTTCTGTTTGCAAATGCAGTGTACCACCAAGGAACACAGAAACAGACTCTGCTTTTATACAGTTCAGCTCCTCTGTTGGTGGCTCTTTGCAGTGGTTACAGCTGCATATAGTATCTTTCAGACATAAGATAATCTTTCCTCCTTGATTTCCTTCAGGTGCAAAACTCACAAGGACTACCCTTTCCATGCAGAATACTGAAGATGGACACCTGCCTTTCTCCAGACTTCTCAGATATGCTTCTGCTGTTGCCTATGAGTTGTCTACGTAGCTTTTTCACTGCATCAGATTCCCCCACCCCAACTTTTTCTTCCACAAAGATGCAGTATATGTACTCGGTGACTTTGTGTTGTTGGTTGGTTGGGTTTTTTTGGAAGAAGGAAATGCTAAAATGGTTCTGAAGAGCACCCTGTGTGGACTAGTAGATTGTCTTTGCTGGAGTTGGTAAGCAGAAAACGTTGAGAATGTTTGAACGAGCAGTCACTTTTATTTTGGAATACTGTGAATTGGAGGTAGTGGCTGTTGTTGTCTGGAAGGACCAGGATATTGGCAGATTTTGCGTAATTATTGAGGTCTGTTTTTTTCTGATTACTTCTGGGTTTGGTTTTATTTCTTTTTGTAACACTCCATGCATCTTTCTCAAATTGGAAGTACAAGTTGATTTCTAAGCACAGCAGTTTGTACATGGGTAGCTCTTTGAAAAGTGTATAGGTCCTAGTTTCTTGGTGATATAAAAGCTGTTTTTGCTTATAATAAAATACAGTTTCATTACTGTGTGTAATTAGATGGTTATTTCAGCAGTGCTCTAACGGTAACAAGGAGTAGCTGTATTGCATCAGCTTTCTCCAGAGATTACATAAAAGCAAGGAAAATCACTGTCCCCCAAGAAATAATCAGTTGATATTAACTTCTCAGGTATGACCTGCTAGCTGTCTGCTGTTATGCTGGTGTACATGTAGAACACCTGAGTATGATGTACCAGCGGCCATTGAGTCTGCTTGAGCCTCTCTTTAAATAGAGCTGTCTTGATAAGTCTGATGACTAGTATATTAATGTTTAAATACTTCTTTATTTTACTGAAGTGGTAGTATACTTTGGCTAGTAGAAAACTCATTCCCTCGAAGACATGAAGCCTACACAGCATCCTGTGGGACTGTTTCCCTAAGCAGTAGAAAGCTGGCCCTTTCCAGGCAGGCAGCACATGATGCAGGAAAGAATTCTGTGCTTGTACAAGCTACGATTTGCAAATACAGTAAAAATGGTTTCCAAGAAAATCCTGTCATGAGCTAGCAAATCAAAAACTTACTACTTTGGGAGGACAGAAAAATAGGCCTACACCCAAACTTTGCATGTAAGGTGTATTTGTCCCTTGGGGGTTTTTTTTATGGTTTTCACAATACTTGCAGGTAATGGTTTTAAAGTTGTTGCCTTCTGAGAGCTGCTTCAGGCTTCACAAAATGTATTTGGGCACTTGTAAAAACAGTGGCTAGTCTTGGGTGATTTTCTTGCATGTTCTTGTAAATTGTTTTCTGAGGTCTGAGTAGATCTAGAGCATGAACTTACCTATCAAGCAGGTTGTGTAGGCCTGGCAGAAAGGGGGTTCTTTCTGAACAGATGAAAGAAGGGAGACACCATAACTATTAATGCATAATCACCCCTAAATGGTAAACATAAGGTAGGATTCTGATTTCATAACTGCACAGTATAGTGTACCTTAAAGGAAACTCAGCCAGGTTAAAATGTACTGTGAATGCAGCTGTTCTCAAACTATTTGCAAAGTAGGTGGCTTGTTTCCTGGTGCTGATAAAAAGGTACTAAGGAGTCATGCTAATATAAACTTTTTCTTTCTGATACATGGCAACC
Source organism: Ibycter americanus (assembly GCA_035590275.1). Lineage (NCBI taxonomy): Eukaryota > Metazoa > Chordata > Aves > Falconiformes > Falconidae > Ibycter > Ibycter americanus. Next base: position 23,158,497 of record JAVJGI010000060.1, read on the forward strand.
GTTATATTGAGAAAACAGATTGTTATTTTAAAATGCTTCTTTTAAACCTTTACACTATCACTGAGGCCAGTCTTTACATGCAACATGGTTTTGGTCAGAATAATTTACAATGGGCTGAACAGACAAGACTGAGTTAACTTACAACACAAGGAGGGAGGAGAGAATCTGTCTGACTCTAAGCAGTGTTCTCCTCTAATGCAATTCTCCTAACGTAAACTGATCATAATCACTTTAAATTCTTAGCTTAAAAGCAAATACAAAAGTTTCAGTTCTGCAGGTGGTTTTGTGTGTCTATAATGTGATCAATAAAAGCCTAAAGGCATCTGAAAACAGAACAGCTGATGATGTTAGACTAGTCTGAGCTGTGACAGAAAACTGTTTGAGGCAATGTTGACTTGCTTGGAAACAACATTTTTGTGACAAGTGTGTTCTGGCAAGAAGTTACATTGAAGGTCAGGTTTTCTAAAATAGTACATCAGGTTCTGTTAATTTCATGGTGACTTTTTGAAAGTTTGTGCCTGAAACTTTCCATTCCCAGAGTAGGAATTTTACTGGAGAAGGCTTTCAGACTGCTCCGCAGCAGAAGGAAGACTAGCTAGCACTCAGGGTGGAGTGGTATTGTAACAGGCGCTCTCTGTATTCTGCTGGATGACTTAGTGGGAAAGAATTTGGAAAGGGTTGTCCTGGGACACAGTGCAGCACTTACCCGGCAGAGGGCTGGAGTGCTTGGTGAAATGTGTTGGGAGTAGAGGAAAAAGAGAAGCACCTGAGCGAAGGGACAATGATGTGTGAGCTTGAACAGAAAGCAGGCTGTTTTCAGAATGGATGAGGAGTGAGAGTGATGGAAAACCCTGTCAACCCATAATGATTTTTGGATTGCTTCTTCAAGGCCAGATATAATTAAATAAGGCTGAGCTAGAGGAAGAGCCAGTCTTCTAGACTGCAGCCAAGTCTTCCTTTAATCTAGGTTGATCTGGGGATTGTTACAGTAAAATAAATGGCTGTTGGATCTGGGGATTGTTACAGTAAAGTTAAATGGCTGTTGTACCCCCATACTTGTGCCACGCTGCCTACAAGGGCAGAGATTTCCTTTCATCTCCTAAAAGGTAAAGTGGAAAGATCAAAGAATTAGATATCCGGAGCCTAGCATTCCTGCTAACTGAGCTCTTCCTGCTATAACTGTTCACAGCATTTGTTTTTGTATTTTGATTTGACAGATCTCTGGGTTTCTGATCAAAGAACTTTAAGGACAAATACAATCTTGTAGCTCTTCCAATGAAAAGTGGTTGTTTTTTGTTTTGAGTTTTTGATTTAAGAACTTGTAGTTCGGCTCCACCTTGTTGGCCTCTCTTACCAGACTTTCTCAGGACTCTGCTGCAGGAGTTAAGCCAGTGTGATACTGTAGCACATCCTGGGAAGAGAATTCTGCCTACAGGAGCAGAGAGACAGAAAAATAGTGTTCTTGGGACAGGTAGGATTGGTACTTGCAGCTGCACTCTCACTGCTTCAAATGATACCAGATTAGCAGGCATTCTTCATGGTAAAATGGCTCTGACAGAACAGATCTATTTCTGTAGTAGCAAAGAATGATGAACTGATTTATCAGGGAAAACAGGTAGAGAAAATTAGCAATTACCTCATTGGAGATGGCAAGATACCTTTTATGAGAAATTTTTTGGGGTAGCAGAGGAGAGTACAAGAAGTAGCTGGAATTGGTATCTTGCTGGCTGGAAGCGGGACACCATAAATAGTCTTACAGGCACAGTATGTTTCAGGCTGCAGTTGATGTTCCTTTGGGAGAAAATGGCTTGACTTCTGATATTGGAACACAAATACACCAGCCTGCCTGGCTGGAATCACTTTTTATATGATGCTTTGTAACTTGGTCTTCCCTTCTCTCTGGGGGAGGCAGGATCTCTCTTCTTGCTGAGCTTGTGGGACTGACACAAGTGCATGCTGTAACATCTGTGCAGAGCTGTGAAATCTGGGGCACAGGAAATTATTCAAAACAGGAAAAGAAAATCCTGTGTTTGGATTTTTAATTTCTTCACTGTGTTGAAGATATGGCTAGAAATTTGGAGTGTTCTGCTTAATTGGGGCACAGAACAGTTGACTCATGACAAATGATTTTATCTTTTTAATCACTTAATACTCCCCTAGTTTGTCATCTATAAACTGTCAGTAACTATTCATCATCTTTCCCTCTGCCTTGTCCTTGGTCACTTAAAGTACAGAGCGCTGCCTTATTCTGGCAGGACCTTGCTCATTTAAGCTGAGAGGCACTTTTTAAAACTTTGATAGGCCATGTTGCTCTTGCATTTTAATTTGTTAAAGTGCGTGGTACAGGACCACTAGTACAAACATCTGCAAAACTACATGGTTTTTTTTAATCCAAATTCTTAAGCAAACAAAAAAGTCAAGCTGAATATACAATCTAGCTCTTCTGAACTGAAATAAGCCTGATTACAAGCCAGCTGATAGCTGCTCATACAAACAGCTGAACTGAATCAGGTTAAATATCTACCTACTGCAGTATCTTGTCTTGAACTGTGGCTAAAAGGAGTTGTTGAAGATGAGTAAGCTGAGCACTGCAGTGGCGTGTTCTTTAAATAATCTGACAACAGTTTAGGATATTTCATGTTTCATGGCCATTGGTTAACTCTTGTTCAGTTATTTTGTGAATGTGATATTCCAAGAGAGTGGTTTTTCACACCCACGCATCTTGTGAAGAATTGCTGTCTTACTTGTTTTGGGCTTGTCTGCTGCTAGATTCATTTGATGCTGCTGGTTTTTACAGTGGAAGAGATAGCAACTGGTGTATTTCCAGTCACGCTTTCTAAGCTGTTCCAGATTTGGTAAACTTCTGGCATAGCTCCCTGCACTGGTGACAGGTCAGGGAAAGTTTTAGTCTGCTTAACTGCTGTCTGTATAAATTATTCCTAGGCCATTGATTATCCTTGTCAGTCTTCTATAAATCTTTAAAATAGAGGAAGGCAAGGACAAGAACTTTATTTGCAGGATTGAATGGGTCTCTATCTTACAGTTTCTGTTGTTTCTCATCCTGTTTTCTTTTGAATGGTATTGAGCTCAATATGAGAGAGCTTGGAACTATAACATACGGAAAAGCTAAGCAGCAATGATCAGCAGAGTTTTGAATTTTACCTGTTGTTCATTACCTGTGTTATCCTGCTTTCCCTCTAAAAAAACATTTTTAGTTTTTCACCCATCCCCTTTGGAACTTTTAGTGAAGTCTTGACTATACCAGAATGGATGAACTGCACAATAAAAGCTCAAGTCATGGGACAACATGTTGTGACACAAAGGCAAAATGCTAAGCTAAGGTGTTTTCCATTTACTGGGCTCAGTTCAGTGGCACAGATGATCTCACTGCTGACTAGGGAAGATGTATCTGTGGGTTTGGTCTAGGAGCACTGTTACATGGCTAATGAAAACTGGACATTATTTGGGGATAGTATAAACCTCTTGGTGTCGTTCCAACAGAAAGCTGATGGTTATGCTGCTGAGGAAGTAGGTGCACAGGAACAGAAGCTGCTAGTCCTTCAAGAAACTTACTCCACTCCCTTGAGCTGGTCAGGTGACTTGAGCCTCTTTATGCTGCACCTGACACAGCGAGAATAGTTATGTTCTTTTCCTGAAGCATTTCGTTTGTAGTGTGGCATGTTCTCTCCTGGCTTAAAGAGTTGGCCTTGATGTTTTTGGGTCTATGAAGTGCTACACCTGTGGCCTCTTGCACATCTGCTCCTCCAGTTGGACACTGATCCAGCTGGGGATTAGTAACTAACAAATGCTCGTGGGCTGCTGAGAAGTATGTGGAGATAGACTGTGCCTTGAGGCTACCTAGACAGCAGTGTGCAGTTGGGTTAGTTACAACCACGGAGGGGAGGGAGTAGGTTAAATGGCTGTCAGTGTACACTTGCTTATTAAAACAGGGTTCAGGTAAATCTGAAGGTGGAGACTAGAAAGTTACCAGCACTTGTCAGTGTGTGTGGCAGTACATGTGCTGCAGGTCCCTGCGCTGACCAAACAAGTGAAACTCTTTAGAAGACAGTTGTATCTTTTCCTTTCCTCTTTGCTGCTGCAGTCATCTGACCAACAAAACACTGGCTCTTTACTCAACTGAATTTATAATAGCAGTAAAACAAGCCCAAGTCTCTACCCTAGCCTCGCATGGCAATTTTAATTTTGTTAATAAGTAGGTCTATGTAAAGCAGAGTGTGAACTCCCAAAACACAGAAGAGGGTGGAAGATTTTTGGAATCCCTGGAACTGAATACAAGGGTGATCATGCTTTGTAGTTTCCTCTCTACAGATAGTAGATGCAATTAGAGCAGTGCCCATGTGGCATGTTGGGGTGGGTGAACTGGTGAAGCTAGGAAGTGTACATCGTGAGCAGCTTATAGCCACAGGCTTACTGCCATTGTGGGCTGCTGTGACTGCTGTGAGGCAGCAATGGCTTGCTAGAAAGGCATGTTGTCTCAGTCATATGGCTGTAGCTCTGCTGCAAAATAGAAGGTACTTTATTTCCCAGTAAATGACATCACCCAATTTTTTTTCCTCTTACCTTTGCAAAAGTCTCTGCAGCTGAAAAAGATCTATTGTCTCTAAAACAAATGCACAATCTCTGGCTTCTAACTTGTTTTGAATTTTTTACTATTATATGGCTACTGTGATCATCTAGTCTGACTTCCTGCCAACCACAATCTATAAACATCCTGTAAATAACTTCAAGTCTGATAGCTGTGATTAAATTGGAATGTTGTTAGAAAATTCCTATGAAGTAGAGAATATGTCAAGATTGGCTGCATGCCACAGCTTTAGGTGGGCATTGCTCCTGCTGCTGTAGACTGACAACCTGACCACAGTCTGAATGCCTGGAAGCAGAGCACCTTCCACATAACTGACTTCCTAGTTGGGGCTGTGATAATACCCTGTAACTAATCTTTTCAATTTGGCATGTTCAGGGGGAGGAAAAAAGAGTACCTATTGCAAGCACCTTCCTGTCCATACCACTGCACTGTAACTGTTAATTGCTGATGTGCTTTTCAGACCTCTTTCTTTAGAAGTTGCTGTAGGAGTTCTAATTTGGTGGAATTGCTTTGCCATTTCTGTGGCACCTGTTACTCAAATACCTTGCAAAAGTCTAAAGTAGCTCAAAGATACGTCATCATTTCCTTTATCAACTACAAAGAAAATCGGTTGGAAAAGGATATCCATGAAGTGTGTATCCTAGTCCTGAACCTTAATTACACAATCGTCCTTCCTCTCTGCAGGCAGTGCTGATCCACATTGTTCTTCTGCTGGGCTGGAAGAACCTAAAGTGATTGTGGGAGCTTTGAGTTGCATGTTAGAGTTCAAGAGCAAGAAGTCTTGATTAACATGTGCCTCATTAAAACTCCAGCAGATGCATCAGCTTGCAGTATCACTGACTTTTTTTTTTTACCAGAGAAAACATCCAGTGACACCTTTTGAGTCAAAATGCAAGCAGACAGTACCTAGGGAGTAGCAGTACGAGAGAGGGAAAATCTACTGTTGGCTTCTATGACACGGCCCAGCTTTTCTGCTTGTTGAATAAGACAGTTGCCAAACAAAATAATTCCTCCATGTCTCCTTTGTCAGACTTTGGATTTGCTGGGAGAGAGATTCACAGTCTTCACTGCAGCCATTCTACTGATAAAGGCAGTATTTATGTATTCTTGTAGATATAAACCAAACATACAAATCTCCTACTAGTTTATTAGTTTTTAGCAGTTCATAAATAGGAAACCTCATTAAGAAAACAGCTCCTCAAACATAATTCAGCAGTGTCCTCTAAAGAGCTTTCAGTCTGTTACAGTGGAATTATTGAACTAAGAATCTCAAGCAGCATGTTGTCTATCTTATAAAGATCTGACGTATCTGATATAATACTGCGACCAGTATTAACTTGAGTGGGGGTTTTGTTGTACTGGAGTGCAATTTCCTTGATTTGGGGATTATCAGAAAGGGAAATACCCTCAGGTTTGGACCTGTGCAAATAAAAAGCAGGCTTCAGCAGTTGAATGGCCCACTATATTCTCCCTCAAACACCGTAGTGTATGAATATTATTTAAATTATAAGCAAGCATCAACTTGCACACTTTAATTCACAATCTTCTTATTGCTTAAATCCTGCCTTTGTTTTTATTGTTTTATCACAGGTTGGCACATGAGACGAGGCCTGTGGTTGCTAGTGTAACAGGTCACTGTAACACATTTCAGTCCAGCCTGGGATCAGGCCAGGACTTTCTTTGTTTCAGATCCCAAAAATTTCATCTTCAGAATGGGCAGCTGTGATGTCCTTCACAAGCACAGCTGCTCTGGTAAACACCCTGTTCCAGGTCAGGGAAAGCCATGAAGACTGGAGTAAAAGGAACATTTCTTCAAATCATTGGTTTAAAAACCTAATCCATTTGTCTCAGCAGGGCTACAAAGTTGCTGCTTTCATAAGCACATGCTGCTTTGTTTTTTGGGGTTGTTTTAGTTCAGAAGTTCTCTTGCATATTTAACAAGCTTGCCCAAGCTCGATTAAGAATTATTTTCACTACTTTCACCAACCAGTTGATCCTTTTCCTCCTAAATATGAAACTGCAGTAACAGCATGGGTATGAATTACTGGACTGAATATCACAGTAAGCGTGAGAGAGGTTTCTGTGCATGTGTCATTTTTAATGAATTAGCAAATATTTTTCTAATTATATCAGTTTTACTCGTTGAGGGTTTATTCACATTCTAAGACTGGTTTACTGTATTGGCTCCAACCTGCATCTAAGTAAGAATTCTCACAAAGTGTTCTTATCATGGCCAGTTAGGTGCTCCAAGGGGGCAATATGCAGTACAGAAATCCCTTTGGATTGGCAAGACTTAATCAAAACTTAGGCTCTTCCTGAGGAAGATAGGGGTGGCTCTCAATCTAAAAAAAAAATAATAATAGATTTCTTAAAAAGCAAAAAGTACTTCAAATTTTAGCATCACTGTGGTGACATACCAAGCCTCACAGCAGTTTTGAAAATGTGGTTCTTTTTGCAGCTATGGGTTTTTAAAGAGAATCAGCCAGTGTTTCAGACCCTTTCCCCTTCTTCCCAACCCTGCCTCCAACAAGGCCCAATTTTCAAATGTTAGTTTCCCTTTCCAGCTGCCTGCCTCATTTTTCATGGCCTCTCGCAGTCCTCTCATCACTGAGCTCCAAGGTCCAATTGTGCACATCCAGCTGAAGCACCCAACCCTCATGCCATCCAGTCCTGCCTATTCACCCCAGCAGTGCAGCCTGGCTCGGGCCCCGTCTGTTCACAGTCTCTTTTTCCCTGGGGGCTGTAGGAGAGGAGAAGGGTCAGCCCCGCTGCGTTCTGCATGGCAGAGCTGAGCTCGGTGCTGCAGTCAAAAATAAGGTGAAGGGTGGACTTTCAACCCAGGAGGGCTGCAGGCTTGTGTGACCGCAGCTTCCTGCACCAGGAAGGGCACAGACCGTCCTGCATCTTTCGTCACTTTATGATTTAGCCAAATACAGGTGTATTCCCACACAGACATGAAACAGCACTGCCTTAACATAAAAGGTATTTTACTGCTAGAGGTGTTCCATCAAATACAGCACCCCAGACAGGTGTGATGTCAGTACTGATGAGTTTGAGAACAATTTACCTAATTATTTGCGGTTTTGTGTCTTAAGCCTGGTTTGCTCAGGAGCCAATCTATCTGATTGCGGTTAAAGTTGGAGACTCCAATGGCCTTCACTCCTGCATCCACCAGCTCTTCCATAGCCTGGAAACACTACAGAATCAGACTTGCTATTCAGTTGAGATTATTATTTTTTTTTCATATGGAAAAAATGCCTGCACTAAGACTTCAGTGGTAAAAATCATCACGGCTGGGATCCTCTTCTGATGTGGCGTTAGTACAGTACGTTGAACAGTGGGACCCTGGGCAAAGACTCAGGCTCTCACACCATGTATCATCATACAAATAAATAATGGCATTATTCAAGATTAACAATTACGATGCTATTATTATTTCAGTAGAATACAACTATTTTGAAATATTATCGCCAGGTAGACCTTCTGCTCATAAATAAAAGGGTTTTTTAGGATAATTCCTCAGCTAACAAAATAATTATCCCATAATAAAAAGCTTTACATTTGGAACAGAGCGGCTCCACAAGGTGCTGTTCTGGGAGAGCTAGAGCAGGATACCTGATCATCAACACTCATTAATTTCCCCAGTGAGATCTACCATTTAGCAGTGGCAGTACAGTATAAGCAGTGCTCTGTTGTTCCTCCCCCCCACCCCCATTTTCTTTCACACTAGCAAGCAATAAAACAGCTAGAAAGCCCTAATTAGATTGGCACCTCCAGCAGAATAGAAACAGGAGAAAATAATCCACTACCAGCCTTAAGAGCAGAAGATACACCTTTTCCAAAGCAGAAATAATTTTTATGTTGCTATAATAACCAGCACCCTGAAATGTCCACTTTTTTCCTTAAAATGAGCAACAAAAATGTGCCTTATTCTTCATCTGACAGAAGGAAAAAAGCATCAGCGAATTCTTCTGATTCCAGTGAGTCTCTTGTCTTCTTTCGACCAGGCCACACGGCGCACAGGGTGGCATGGAGGGGAAAGGGAGCCCACACCATCAGCCACGGAGAAACTGGAACTTGAGCCCAAGTCTTGCCTCGCACGCAGCCTGTGCTCATGCCTGTTTGTGTTGCACACATGGAGTTAGCAAAGGACTTTGGGCAAGTTCCAGTACTTTCTAGAGGGGGGGGGAAATTTGGATGCTCTGGGTACGCTGGCACAGGCACGTTGGCTTTCCTGTGGTCTGGACAGCTCAGGTGCAACCAGGGATGAGCGTGGCTACACCTAAAGTCTGGGAGTGGTGTGAGGACTGAAGCGACAGCGTATGTCACCTCAAGCCACTGCAGGGTAGACACACACGCAAACACTTCCTCTTGCCGTGCCTACCCAGCCAGTTCATTAAGCAGCAGACATAAAAATACCTCAATCTTGGCAAAGTAACAGAAGAAGGAGCCCAACGGCACAGAGAGATCAGCAATCTGAAATACTTCACATTGGACATTCCCTCAGAATGATTCCCAAAGTGGAAACCTGAAGTTTGTCAGGCTATTTCCAACTAGCAAGAATTTTTCAGTCTGTCAATGAATGTACTTTCCACGTACCCAGAAAATCTGTACCACTGGGAATGATTATGCCATTTCCATCTGTGGGAGATAGCTCTTCTCCCGCCTATCATCACAAAGGCAAAGCAAGTTTCAGGTAGGGTGAATCATGAGTAAAGAAATCACTTAGAAATTCTACAAGTGAGTGGAGCTGAAGACACGCTGGATATCCTGGCTTATGTTTGTGTTGCGGAGAGAGGTGGCCAAAACCTGTGATCTGTACGAACAGAGTAATCTTCTAGAAAATCTGCCCCTTGAGAATCTGTCCTGCAGGCAGAGGAAGGGCAGATGCTTTTATGTGCCTCGGTCAGGCCGAGGGAAGGCCAGGGATGCGATACGATGGGGAAACGAGGATTTATTTAACCTTGGGACAGAGAGAGAAGAGAAAAATAGGAACTAAGCAATTCACAACTGTTTGATCCTGGATAAGCAAATGACAGCCAAATCCCAGACTTTAAGAGGAATGTGGTCTGGATGGTAACTTGAACCATGACATGGAAATGCTGTGCAGGGTAAAATAAGGCGGCTTTTGTACTACAAGACAGAGCTTAAGCAGCTGTGACTTTACCTTTCCTCCTGGGCACTCCCTCCAGAGGTTTGTTATTATGTCCTGATGAGGTTTAACAAAACTCCTCATTAGGGAGGACTAAGGGCATATCTGGTCCCAAAGGAAAAAGCGGCAGAGCTCTGACAGACGGCTCCCAGGAATTAAAGTCTCAATACCTGGAATCCCATGGGCCAGTGCATCAGGTAGAGACCCAAATAATCCAGTTGGAGGGCAGCAAGTGTTTTCTGGTACACCTCCTTTACCAGGGATCTCTCATGGAAGGTGGACCACAGCTGCGGGGGTAACGCAGTGCCTGGGAGCTGCTCTCCTAGCCTCGCAGCCGCTGAGCATCCCTGGCAGGGGAACACACGGCGCAGGCACAGAGGCAGCTCACAGTAGGTCACAGCTTCCCGCCCTGAGGAAGTGCCGCTTTTGTGCACCTTATTTTATTTGTGGTACTATCAGTTAAGTAAAATGAGAATGAGATCCTCTAAAATTCCAACGATGCATACAACAATTCAACAAAACTAATAAAAAAAGCAAAACTGGTAAAAATCGACCCACCAGTTTCCAGCAGATAGAAGTTACTTTATTTTTCCTACCATTGTTGTTGGGGGAAAAAACAAAACAAAACATAACATACAGGAGTTGACAGGCTGAGGCCAGCTGCGCAGCAGGAGTGACCAGGAATACAATAGCCCTGCTTCCTATCTCAGAGGCAACTGAGAGCACGGCCTCAGTTCCTGTCTCCGTGGCTGACAATGGATATGGACTACAAAAAAATCCCTCTCAAATCAAGCCTTTTTTTTTTTTTCCCCCCCAAGTGTTGACCTCTTCCTTCCCTC
>JAVJGI010000060.1:23169193-23187780 GCA_035590275.1 Ibycter americanus
ACCCTTTTCCCCCCCCCCCCCCCAAGTGTTGACCTCTTCCTTCCCTCCATCCACAAAACTCTGCCCTGGCAGAGAGAAGTTAATTCCCGGACCAGCTTCATCCCCTGGCACTTTGCACATTGAGACCTTTTCTCCTGAGAGCTGGCCTCATGTGAGACTAGCTATCCAGGGACATACCTTACTGACAATAAAGAGGTCTTCTCGCCTTACAACCCCCTCCTCATTTTTTTCTCATAGTGCATCCCTGATCTCCCTCTCATCCTGGTACAGGTAGGCACAATCAAAGTGGCAGTGCCCAGCATCGATGGCAAACCTCTCTCTCTCGCTATTACTGGGAGAGACAGAAACAAGAAGAGAAGTCAGCAATTTGGTAAACAGCAGAAAAATAAGTTTTCTGTTCTCCACATCTGGAGATTTTAAGCCCCCAAATAACAAGGTGTTCCAGTTTGGATTTTGCTTTCATTATTTGTCTGGAATAAAATGGCCATGGGAATCAGTCACTGTTGAGTTGCCAGAGCTGATCCGCCCTTTTCTAAGGATTGAACATTCACATTCAGACACCAGACTATCTTGAAATAAGTTCTAATCTGCCCAGAAATTAAAAGCAATTTTAGTGTGAGATGCTGGCGACATGATGAAGCGAATCACCTCTGGAAAGCTCGCTGGCCCCGCACGCAAACAGGCTGGCTCCTGGTGGCGCCCGGAGGTGAGAGGATGACAAAACACGACAGACAGTGCCACCTCCTGGGTAAAATACACAGCCTGGTGTTTAAAAGCAAAGTAAATCACTTCAGAGTCTTGGCTTGGAAACACTGAAGAGTTGTTTGATGACTGGATACCGATTCTGAAAAACGGCACTTCAAACAGAAACATGATTCAAAACTGCGACCACTTCCTACATTTAACTTCATTACATCCCCATCCATCATCTTTTTTTTTAATGATTTCACTTCTCCAAGTATTTCAAATAGAAGGGTGCTTGGCTGGTTCACCTAAACTAAAAAAAAAAACCACATAGAAACTGCAGTGTTTTTTTTCCACAAGGCTACACACAACCAAATAGCTGGTTTAAAGTTTTACAGGTTTTCGTTTTTGCAGCCCCTTTCCCTACCCCAGCCCTTCCTGCGTATGATCGCTGCAGCTCCCAGGGTGGCATGGGAAAGCAAGCAACCAGCAACACTTGCCAGATGTGAGGATTATAGAGTACCTCATCCCTGGGTGCTGCCGCAGCACGGGAAATCTGCTGCGCAGGAGCAATCGGCATCGCTTCCGAGTGGAGGAGCAGTTGGTGGAGAGCAAAGGTGACAATATACCCTGTGATTACACAAAACTCTGTGATGCGAGATGATTTCCAGAAAAAATAATCCATTGCTTCATTTCACATGGTGCTCACTGAACAGGACTTCAGGTCAGAGTGACTGGGTAAAGGAGAAGCCCCGTTGCCACACCAGAACACAGGGCATTGCAGATGAAGTTGCTGTGGGAACCTTGAGATCAAATAGCTTTGATGAAGTAATCACAGCGGGTTTGGGCCATGTTTTCACTGCATTAATACAAGAGACTTTCATGGTGGCAGGGATCATGTGTCCAAAATTTTCCTTCTGTTTAGTCCTAACCGGTTCCTTTTAGCAAATTGACAGGTTCCTTCAGAGAGCTCATCCATCACAGCATCAGGCCGTAAGAGGTCCCATGCAAGGCATGCTTTGGTTTTTTTAAGCCAACTTTAGTTGCTTTAGGCTTCTTAGTGTCTTTTGTCATCAGACAAATAAAGACTGAAAGGGTTAAATACACTCAGCCCTATTTGTGCATCAGTTATGTCATGATTAGTAGCAGCTGACCCAAAAATATAGCAAGAATAATTTAACATACTTTTACGCTGATTGTACAGTGTTTCATAGTTGGAAGCTTGCAATTCAACGAATTTAGTTTCCAATCTCAAATCCAAGGACAATCCACCTTTTTTTCCCCCCATTTCTTAAGCAGCTTACTTTCTTAAATTTCTTAAAATTTTCAGCTCATGTCCTGACTCCTCTTACATTTATAATTTAGGATATCTTCAAATCTTCTCTCTTACCACAAGTCCATTACGTAACATTTGCAGGTAAAGAACTACCCAAACCATTTTCCTGCCAAGTGCTGCGTACTCATCTGCTGCCACACAAATAAGTTATCCTCAGTCTTTAAGGAGTTAATATAAATTCCCACTTTCAATACACTCATTGCCACTTAAGGTCCTATATCTACATGTGCTTGTCAAAGATTACACCTACGTGACATGCTGGGATGTTAATACCCAGTGCCAAAAGCAAAAACAACAAAAAACAAGCCAGGTAGAAATTTTTACTTTTGTAGTATGTAATTCTTTCCGTAGCTAAGAAAAACCTCCTTCTACCTGCTCACTACATGCACTCTTAAAAAATTCCCTGAAGAACAGGGATGCACTACCTGAAATACTTCAAAAGGCAAGAAACACCGCACAGAGGGTTTGCAGCATTTTCCTGACCTGAAGAGAAGATTGCTGAAAAAGCCTACCGTGACTCAGCGATTCCCTGGTGTCACCTGCCTGATCAGAGGCACGGGGATGACGAGAGGTCCCCAGCTCCAGCAGGTACCTGCCAGGTCCCCATTCCCAGGATGGGCATCCTGGCACAGGTGGGCAGCTCCAGGTAGGTGGCTGTGCACGGTCCCCTCCCAGCCGCTGCAGGCCAGGAGGGGCTGCAGCCCCTTGCAAAACTTTTGATATAGGGTTCGCCCCTGCCTCCTGCCTGCTGACTGGCTGCGGACAAGGGAAATACGGGCAGAAGTGATACAACACACAGGAGAAGGCAGGGATTTGCCCGTATATCACCCTCCAAAGAATTTAAAAACTGATTGTGGGCCGCTCAGATGAGCTTGTTGAGCGAGCTCGCCATGCCAGTTACGCATATTGTATTGACCAAGGTTGCAGCTTTTTGTATACCCCCCATTCTGCTTTTCTGCAAGAAAACTGGTATTTGGGGAGTTTGCACACACCCCAAGAATCGTTTCTTGTCTCACCCGTCTGCTACTAAACACATCACCAGAAGCAGCCACAAAGCTGTTCGTCTCAGGAGGAAGCAGAGATCTGTCCACAGGAGGGACCACTACTAAAAAAATTCCCAATACTGCTTCACCCCCACAGCACCGGGCACCCATATTACACATACATATATATCCTCCACTGCCCCCGTTACAGCCTGCAGCTTGTCCTCATGAGCTGTGGGGTGGCAGCATGTGTCTCACTTCCCTGCATGCCTCTGTATGGCAACACCGCAGCTCCCTGGTGCTTGTGGCCAAACTCATCATCAAAATCCCTGCACCACAGGGACTCTGGTTGACCTCAAGGCCCCCTGTGGCTTTTGGTCTCAACTGCTGTACAATGACTGTTCACTCAATTCATATGCCATTTTATTGCAATCTTCTTTTCTCAGCTGTCCATCACTCCCACCTTGGTCACTCTGCAAGTCCACAGTCCTTACTTACCATACAAAAGTCATTTCTAGTATCAGAAAATACATTTTACAAACTTTTCACAAAAGGGTGAAGTTGGCAGGGAAAGTTTAGTCTCATTTCCTTGGCTGTTGAGCTCAACATCAGCAGTAGCTCTAGCCTTAATACTTAATCTGAGCATACAACCTCTGTGCATGTGGCCTGTAGCCTGCCACCTGCATTTACCGTGTTTAGGAAAAACACACCAAAAATAATCCACAAAACTTATTTTCTAGTGAATTTATCCCATACTAGTTTATGCAAAAAACACTGACTACTTTTCATTGAGATACTGACTGAAAAGATCCTTCATATATATCACCCATCAAGGAAGCAATTGCTGAGATACCTGGAAGGTTATGACACATTTGAGGCATCTTTCACAAACACAGCTTGTTTTTAAATTTCACATTATATCAAATTAGAAGAGTCTTCTCAGCCTCTTAACCCGTTAACTTCTCCAGTTCAGGAACTGCACCATCTTTCAGCTACTTCACAAATGCACAGTGCTGGAAAAAGCAGACAGGAACTTGGTTTTCTCGCTCACCCACTGCAAGGTGCTTTTTAGAAAGTGTAACCCATTCCCAAAGGCGAACAAGCTGAAAATGCCTCGTCCTGGTGACAAACAATACACTGGGATTTTTTTTTAATGCAGTATGAACCATACAAATACAAGAGAGTTGAACAGAATAATGGACCTTACTAGTACAGTGAAATCAGTATCTGCTAGATCATAAAACTGTAATTCCACAGCTATGCTCCAAGATTTCTCAATTTACCTTCCATGTACCAACAGAAAACGGACATGGTTTGGGAACTTCATCATCATTATCAAAATTAAATTAGGTTATATATAGTTGCTATTCTAACTAAACTAGTAATTTTAAAATGTCTCACAAAAACAGCACCCTTGTAAAGATACAGTCAAATAATACATTAGGCTAGAAGATACTTTTAGATCTCAAACTACTGGAATCACTGATCCTTTCACAGATTGTGGTACACCAAGACTTACCACAAGAGCTTTAAAAGCATCATAACCAAAGTTTTTAACTTTCCTCACAGCTGAGTCTTGTGATGAACTTTTAGAACACCCTTCTGACTGTCATGTTACCCACCTTCCTTTCTAGCACTCTCCACATTTTCCCTCCAGCTGTGTGGTCTCGCCATGGGAGCACAGGCTGAACCAACAGC
Source organism: Ibycter americanus (assembly GCA_035590275.1). Taxonomy (NCBI): domain Eukaryota; kingdom Metazoa; phylum Chordata; class Aves; order Falconiformes; family Falconidae; genus Ibycter; species Ibycter americanus. The sequence continues at coordinate 23,173,895 of JAVJGI010000060.1, forward strand.
ACAGAGTGAGAGGACTCAACAAATTTTAAAATAACTCACTCTATAAAATTGTTCTCTTCAGAACACTTCCTGCTTGAGGGACATTTCCACTCCGTGGGCAGAGAAGGAAGGGAGAGAGCAAGACAATTCTAGCTGGCTTGTACTAAAGTACTAAAGGAAAATCCCAAAAGTTCAAGGACATCAAGGCATCTCACTTCTCTTGTTACAGTGTATGGATTTTATTGTGCAAAATCACTAGCTGACTTCAGAATCTCTGTTACTCTGAGTATTTTCCTCTATACAGGAAAGAAAATGCATACAAATGCCTGATAAGCATGCTAAAACAATAATAATCTGCATAAATATATACAATCTCATCTTGCAGAACTACTACAATAGCTCCTGATTTAAAAACACCTCCTTATGCTGACACCAACTTTCAAACACATCTCAACCCCTGGAGCGATTCATTTTCAGGAAGGTTTGTAAGGAGTAAATGCCACTGGTGTATGTGTCACAGTGGTCCTGGTCCCTGTTCCAGCTGTTTCTCAAGATTTTCAGGGTCCCCTGCCCACCCTGCCAGCATCTAACATGGTGCTAAAAGGGCAGAGTAAGTCTCAAGCTCTTATGGTCTTACTGGCTAGGTATGGCTATCACAGCTCTCCAGCCACATCATATGCCTCCCTGGAACATCACGCAGGCTTTCAGGCCACATGCTTCCCCTGTACTGGAATCTAGGCATCACCATTAAACAAACTGGTAAGTCAGCAGAGACAAGGATTAACTTTACTACCTTTTAAGAGGAAATTAATATATAGAATCCCATAAATATCAAAAATGTGTGAAAGAAAAAGTTTCTAGGTGCAACAGTTCTTAGATCCTTTCCCTAGCTGAGTCTCTCCTGCACTTTTCTAATAAATAAATGTGAAGGCAGAGGTCACTGAGTGAGTGCAGAATGTCTTTCTTGTGGAGCGTTTGTACACATCCACACTGGCACAGAGGTGCTGAGCTCCATGGACAACACACAGCTTCCCAAGACATTCTGATACTCCTGGATAAGGCTACTGAGGGTGTTTTTTCATGTAAATCAAGAGATAGGCTGTTTCTCCCCTGTGGAAGCAAAGAAAAACAAAAGATTATGTATGTTTGAAGATCTAGGTTGTAAGTAACCTCCCAGGTTTGTTCCTGCTTAGCTTTTTGACATTTAGGTCAACTGCACTGTCCCTCTCCACTGGTCCTGCGTCAGAATATAAAGCTGACTCCCTGGCAGTGGTATAGCTTATAGACAGGATTATCTCCCTCCATGGCTCAATTTCTTATGATGGATCAAAATACAAAGCATGGAAGAATCCTGACTGACGTACTTAACTTCAGTCCAGATACAGGGTGCAAGCAGCAATCGTAAGTAACAAGATCACTCTGGCAGTCCCATTTGTGACTCCTCAGTAATCCTGCAGGCTCCTGGTATAGTCATATACAGTCACATCAGAGTAACTAGAATACAAGGATGCCTCTTCTACTCTCCTGCATCCCCAGTGCATCCCAGGCAATATGCAGTTCAAACTATTTGTCTTCCCTCTCTTTGCTACCCTCATTCCAAACCCCAGAGCAGCATTAGGTAAAAACAGACATGTTGGCTTACCAGTGGAGGTTGGAGTGACCATAGGTGCATTTAACATCATCCCATGATACCTAGAGAAGAAAAACACACAAGAGGCAGCTGGTAAAAACTCTTAAGAGATGGACACACTGTGATACCAGCACAGCAATTCTCATAAGAGTGGTATAAGTCGTACTTTCAGGAACTAAGCACCTTTTAATAAATTGGTTTATTGCTTTTACCCTTCAGCTAAGAACAGTTCCTTTGCCTCTTCTGAAGACATACATTAAACAGATCTAGAGTACATAAAGTAGGGCATACAGTGAATGGCTGCTTCTGCAAATCTCAAACCAGAACCTGAGGCCTTGTTTGGTACAGAAGCTAGAGATGCTTTGCCCACAGCTCAGAGTATGCTGTAGCAGAGGAATGAGGTGCACAAAGCTCTGCAGCTTCAGTTTTCTTTCCTGGTTCTCTTTAATTAGCAGTCAGTCTGACTGAATGAGACCTGGAGGAGTGTCCAGGAAACTACAAAAGAAACACGGATTTGTCTCCTCACCTGGCAAACCTCAGAATCGTTGAAGCAATACCATTTACATTCTGTGAGACTTCGAATATAAGCACAGTAGTGTCCACAACTAGTTGATCCTGAATGAGCAACAACAGCAAAAAGCTCATACTGCCAGGCAGCCTGTGAAGAGCCACGAAGAGCAATTTTTAGTGCAGCAATTCTCATTTTCCATTGGCTGAAGAGAAGCAGCAGCCAGGACTGCAAGAATGCGCGTTTCGTAAGGAAAAAGGAGAAAGATTAGATTGGCCTTGAGGATCCTACCTTTTTCACTCGTACCCTCAGAGTTTTGCCTGCCAGCTATGGGCTGGCAGTCTCCCTGGAGATCACAGGAATGTGAAAAAGACAGTAGGACAGCAAAGGGGCAGCAAAGGAGTTACACTGCAGCCAACACTGCACCAATGAGGTTTTGCTGTTGCCACTTTCCCTTGTTATTTCTCAGTAAGGGGAACAGATCCACAGTATGGCAGATCACTCTCAGCTGCTTGGCAAAGCTGTCATCTCTCGGCTAACCTCAACTCTGTAGCAAACACCACTGCATGGGAAACTGCCAGGAATGGACTTGTGCTGTCTTGGACTGGTGACCTCTGCCAAGCAGTAGGTCTGCTGCTCACTGAGGCCATCTTGCACTGGAGGCTGAACCACAGTACAGAAGATGCCTCACCCAAATGAACTGTGTCTTTATCTTTTCTTTAGCACATTTAGAAATGGAAGAAAAAAGTTACACTAAACCCTCTCAGAAAAAAAGGGATTTTTTTTTTTTTAAAGCCTGTTTTTTCTCCTTTTGGCAGAAAGCTTCAGTTATGGTGCCTTTGGTGGTTTAATCTGAGCACAGGAAGTTGAATAATGCCTGAACCAGTTAAAACCATGGGATGCAAGACAACACCTGGCACAGGTAAAGCCCAAGACATACATTTTTAAGACAGGTGCTTTGAACTGAGGCAAGAACAGGTGTGATCTCTTGAGTTTTTAAGAGACTTGAGCAGAAGGGAGAAGAAAATCTGCCCTTTTTAAACAGGGCATTAGGAGTATCTTACCTTTTCACTGTCATCTGCTTGGCACTGATTTTCTGTCAAGACTGCATTGAAATCAAGGTCTTGTGGGAATGGCAGATAGTGACTAAGTTTGTGAATGTAGGCTGATTTTTCGAAGCAGAAGCGCTTTAGGTGTATGGTCAGAGTCTGTGGCAGATGGACTAGCTTCATGCTCTGCAAAGCAATAAATAATGCCATTGAAAACTAAGAAAAAAACCCTGTGAAGGTGGGGTGGAAGCAGCCATTGCCACCCAGTGAATGTAGCATGAGAAACAGTCAGTGCTACAGTGAATGACTGCCAATTCCACCAGAGAGCAGATGTCAAATATTTGTAGCTCATCTGCACACAAGATACACATATGTAACGCAGTTGTGACAACCAAGTTTCTCAACTTCAGCGTGATCAGCACCCAGCATTGGCTGTCCCAAGGGCTACTTCATTTCTCATCTGCTTTCTTAACTCTAGGTTGGTAGCACTAGGTGGGTGAGGAGGCAAGCCAACTTCCCTGTGACATGTGGCCACTAGAGCTCTGTGAAGGACACCAAGCTAACAGTTCATTCCTTCCAGCCCTGCCTTTGTTGATATTACTGATGCTGCCATGACTGCCACCAAAACATACGGATGCACTGCGGCCCTGGAGGCAGCCCAATGGTGGAAGTGTTGTGGAAAGTCCCCTCCAAGCCTTGAGCTGAGGCAGTCTCCCTCAGGCACCTCTCTCTTCAATGCACTTGCCTTTTCATGAAACAGTTAATTCAGCAGCTAGAAGAGATCACTGCAAAAAATGGGGAGGCCAGTGGAGAGCAGGGAAGAAAGGAAATAACCCTACAATATCCTACTTTTATGTGTATGCACAGCTCCAGTAACGTATTCTTGCCTACCCCTGGAGCTATGCAGCAGTGTAAAGCCCCACAGTGGAAACACAACATGAACCAACAGAAGCTTTTCCACTGGCACAGAAATGCTACATCCCTCAGTAACTTACATTAAAACCCACAAAAGCATTCTTTTGTTGCTAGAGCTACATCTACAGTAGGGAACTAACAAGAAAGATGCATGAGGTGTGTATCTAGCTGACACTGCCATGGCTGACAAATCTTTGAGTTGCTGATCTCCTCTTAAACTGATATGTTTGAGTACCTTCCCAACCCTTACTGGTCCTAAAGGGAGTTCTGGGTATAAGAGATATATGGGGACATAATTCTCTGATTACCTGCAGAAAAGGTGTCTTCCTTCCACACTGTTCACAGAAACACATGTTGTGATCAGTCAACTCTTCTGGATGGAAAAAGCATTGCAGACAGTTCTCCTAAAAAGTCAGAGGATATTTCTTTGAACCGAATTCCTTCAAGCTAGATTTCTATTTGTACTTTGCTTCACAGGGTACAAGCTAACAGCAAAGCTACAGAAGGCATATTTATTCAAAGGACAAAAGATTGCCTAGCAGCATAAGAAAAGGTACCCTGCTTTTAGCTGCTGCTGTGATTACATCGGGGGGGGGGGTAGGGGGGAGAAAAAAAAAAAGAAAGAAAGAAAGAAGGAAAAAAAAAAAAAAAGAGTACCACATTTTCCACAAAAAATACGTTGCTGCGTAAGTATCTTTTATACCTACTTCAAGGCCTTAGAGGTTTTGAAAGAGGTTCCTTTAGGCTGAAACAGTATAAAGTCATCAGAGAATAAATAAGGTCCAATGGTCCACTGTCACCTGAAAAATCCACTATTTGTGGCAGCACCTACATCACTGCTGTATCTAGCTATCAAACAGCAGTACTGATTTAACAGTAAAAGAACACCGCACTTGTCAAATGCAGCATGTCTGGCCAGGGATTACCAGTTATCTAGGGTGCCTCACTGTGGTATCTAAGGTCTCACAGGTACACATCACTGTGCAGTTATGAATCTTTGAGGCTGACAAAGTATGCAGTTAACATTCTTTTTAACAAGGACTTTATTTTGCATCCCCCAAAATCACATTGAGAAATTTAGAACCCCTCAAAACAAAGAAATGTGAATGAGAAAATATGACTCGAAAGTCCCAGGCACCCTGTGGAGATTCTTGCAGAGATTCTAGATGAGTCCCAGGAGACACCAGTGCTGCAAGGAGAAGGCTCCCACAGTGAGCAGAGGGGAATCTCCTTCCTGAGGAAACAGTGCTGCCACTGAACTTACCAGAGTCTTCAGCACACGAGAATTGGAATCCAACACTGGGAGTGGAAGAGTTAACATGTTGCTGTTCCTCTTTGTTGCTAAAGAGCATTTCTGACAGGCCAGGTGCTCCTGTACACAGATAGTGTACAAATTGCTCAGCTCTTCAACCTGGGGGGTAAAAAAAAGCCAAAACTAGGTTTACCAAGAACACAGCTGAGCTATTTCCCTCTGTGGGTGGGAAAGTCCATGTGGACATGGTTACTTCACACAATGTTACTGCTTTGAGGCTTGACTTATGTGGACAGGGCACTTCTCACCATTTAAAGGAGAACAACTCCTTCCTCTCATCCCCTAGCAGAGGGGAAAGGCACAGCCTATAACAAGATCAGAAGTGAAATGTCTGCTTTCATGCAGAATTTTACTGTTTTGTTTGGAACTGTCACAGAAGCTTGTCTTCTGTATGAATAAAACCATGACAGTCGGTAGAGTCACTTTTCTCTTACCTTACACAGCTCCCCTGGGAGGAACTGTCAGATATATAACTTACTAACATTGACTAATTTCAATGAAATACACATGGCTGAATTCAAAGATTGGAGAAGCTGTGTCAAGACACACCAATAATAGCTTACAGAAGGCTGGGGGGGAGTGTGGGGTGTGGTGGAAATGCAAGACAACTAAATTCAGCGTTGCAAAATGATCAATCTTTTTGTTATTAATCAGCTCTCCTATTAGAACAGAGTACCTGGTGTGCCCTAAAAGTAGGATGAACAAAGGTTAACTGTGATTCAGAATGCTGAAGCCTATGAAATCAGGATTCCCTCTCCCATTTGAAAGATGCAAGGAAAGATCCAAATAGGGGATAATTTTAAGAATTTCATTTAGGACAGTTGTCAGTGAACAGGATTCAAGAAGCAAAGGAAACCACACATGACAAGGCCCAAAGGACTTTGTGTTCGTTTCAGTGACAGTCCTTACCAGCTCTGGCTTTTTCATCTGCTTCTTTACCAAGTTCCACAGATTCAGAAAGAGCTGGGCAGCATCATGCTGCACAAACACTGGACAAACAGAAAACACAGCCTCAATCAGTATTATGGATAGCACCAAGCACAGATTTCCCACAGACAGCAAAGGGAGATTTACTGTTCCCCATCAGATCCAGTCTCTTGTTGCCTTGCCACTCCCTGTCAGGGACAGAGCTTAGATTGGAGACAAAGCTGCAATGTGTCTGTGTGACCTGAGCAGGCAGTGGGAAAAGATGAGAGGGCTTGAGTGCCCCATTGTACAACCCAGTGCAAAAGTCACGTTCTTGTCACTGGATGCAGGGTCAAGAGTATATCCAATACTTACTGGAGGACAGGGCTCAGATGGCTCGTTGAGTTGAGGGTTACATTTGTTTGAGTCTTTCTTAGAAACAATACAGGGAAGATTCTGTTCTCTTTTTCACCCTCGTTACTCCACAGATTTGCCTCCCCCATCCCCTTGCTAAGTCTGTAACACTCCTGAGTGCTGAGACAAAAATGATAGGGAGGCCTATCTATGTCTCATCCACAGAATGGTATTATCCCCTTGATCCTTACCCAGGGAAAAAGCACACAGTTTCAGCACAGGAAGCCAAGGATGATGTAGTAACATTATGCTTTGGCTTTCCACTCTGGCTAAACCGGCACATTAAGAAACCTAAGATGGTGGGATACAGCACAATGCACAGCTTGCTTCAAATGGCTCAGCAGGGAATTGCCTCGAGACTGAATTTGGGGAGGGGCGGGGAATCCATATCCTTGAATGTGAAGAACTGATGTTCTCAGCCCATGATGACTCAAGATTTAGGAACTGGGCAAAAACTACACAGTTTAGCAAAATCTTGGTATTTGTGGACTACCTCTATGCTTATTCATAGGTGAAACAAGTTTTATGGAATAATCCAACAAAACCCACCCTGAGATGGAAGCGTTTTCAACTTCCTTGCAAGTCTGCAGGGACTTCAGCTGGGTGCTAGTAAGATTACAGACATCCCTGACTAAATGAAGCCCACAAAATATACCTTTCCTCATGTCTAATAGCACATTTGTGATCCAGGTAAAGCACCGCTTGCTGGGATACAGGACTTTATGAGCCACACCTGAATTTTAAAGCAGAAGGACAAGGTGGGAAACTGTCAAGCTTTACAAACTCTCTTTGGGCATCTCTCCTTACTGGAAGAGAGAAGGTGTAATGCAGAGCCATTCAGTCTCAGGGTGGAAAATGATGCAAACAGAAACACTCAGGTTATCTCATGTTCTTCCTTAACACAGGTCTGGGCTGGCTACCATCTGTCCCTTTCAGTGCCGACCTGTTTTAGCTTTTATATGATAAAAGATCATTTGGATATACCATGTGCATTTCTGCACATAAATAGACCCTCAGCAACCCACTGTCACCTGTCACCCGATGCCTGTGCATTTAACAATCTCTCTCCTTTGGGACCCTGCCCAGGTGGTTAAGCCAGCAAATTCTTCTCTCTGCCCTTATAACAAGGAACAGGAAGGATATGGCTTCTATCCTTGGGAATCTGGATGACCTCAGTATCTTTTCGGCATGATTCCTTCCTTCTGTTAAGAAACAGCAGCTGTTTCACTATTATCAGGCCAGTATAGCAAGACAAATCAAGTTACAAGTCGTCCTCTCTCTGCCCCGCACAGTCCTTTCCCTCTGGCCAGTATCAGTAGCTGAGTCTTCTAGCAGTCTGACAGTTTTCCTGCCCTTTAGACATCATCAAGGATATCAGGCAAGGTCTTTTTTTCCCCTCTTCACAAGACACAGCATCTCACTCACAACCGGGAGGCAGCTATAAAGAGCACTACATCACTGTGTACTTAACTCCTCACATTTCCAAATCTCTGAACGAGATGTCAAAGTCTGCACTGCTTCTTAGTACTTGATCTGGTCTACAGACAGAGGTGGGCATGAGGCAGCACTGCTTACATTTCACTCTGTATACTGAAAGACAGTAAGCAAGGTCTATGGGAGAAACAGCTTTCTGCTTGCCACACTGCATCTTCTCCAACAGCAATAGCATTTGGTATGGGACATTCCTCCTCTTCTGCGCAGCACGTGGTGGCACTGTGATTCTATAAAGAGAAGCAGCAACATGACTGGTAATCAAGCAGTACAATGGAGAAATATTAGACATCACACCTGAAGGAGCAGAGGCAGATAGCACAGATAGCAACTCAAGAAGAACCAGAATGGGCATGTTTTCAGCAAAAGAAAGAAAAAGGGAAAGCAGACACTTGCATTAGCTCATGCCACAGTGCAGGCAGACAGTTCTAAAGTAAAAGGCCACAATTCTAAGTTGGTCTGTTCCTGAATAAGGGGCAAACCAAGCAGGACCTGAAGTGTTTTCTGGGCTCTAGAAATAACATTAGTTACAGCCAGTTTCAGAGCTGTTTTTGCTTCCCACCTGTTCACGCCTTCACTCTCAACACACCCTCAAAATTTCATGGGCCTGCATATCACAGTGTTTATATTTCAACTATATGCCAGCTGGAAGGCTCTTTATCCACCCTCAATTTATTGCAGTCCACAGGTTTTTCTAAGTCTTTTTTCAAATAACAATGGTACCCTACTGTCTACAGTATTTAGCTTTGCCCATTTATGACACTTCTCATCTCTGCATGTCTGTAACTTGTCTTCCTCCCCCTCTGCACAATGGTGAGCATGTAAGAAATCTGGAGAAAGAAGGACTTAACAGGAATGATCCACTTAGATGATTAAAGCTGCAGTGAACTGAGTAAACTGAAAACAAATGAAACCAGTTATAGTGTGGTTGGTAGGGAGGTAGAAGCCTAAATCTTCCTCACAAACAAGTAGGGACCACAGTCAAGCAAAACACTATGCATTTGCTATCTGCAACAATACTTATTCTTCTCTATTAGGTGCTAGCGGGGACTATCAGGTGCCAGAGGCTATGGATCACAATATGTTTATATTTACATGTTTAAAGTTAAAAAATTAATAGTGGATATGGCTATACATGACACATCCTTTAGTAATAACAGCCTATGAGTACACCTGGAATAAACTCATACCATGTTATGGAAAAAGAGAGATAGATACAAGTCATAAAGACTCAGTTCAAGACTGCAGCTTACCAGTGTGCAAACAGCACATGAATCATAGATGACAAGTCAGAACACTGAAGCTTCTACTTTTGCAGGTCCTAGTCTGTATATGACAGACACAACAAGGCACAGACCTTGCTGAGTGATCTGAAAGTACCTTGCTAGCACCTTGATGATCCAAGCCTTCAAATGTACATGCTATACAAAAAAAAGGAGTGGAGACAACAGAGCAACAATGGAAGTATCTCAGGTAGCTCAAACAGGTGGTACCTTCGAAGTATCCCTGTGAAGTGTATATTCATGAAGAACACTTGGAGCAGAGAGTTCAGACAGCAGCTCTGTCCAACGTTGTATAGTCCAATAGCTCCTGCAGGCACAGAAAAAGAGGAAGTGAGGCCTGCAGATAGGTACAAGAAAAGAAAGTGAAAATTACTTAGAAGCAGCTAACTCCTTTTGCACGTATTCAGCCATTCAGCGTACAGGCCCAGCATCTTGGTCAGATCTGAGAAAGTGTTCAATCTATTCTTATGTCACTCAAGTAAGTAACATCTATTTTTGTTTGGCAACTGACAAGAAAAATCAAAGTAAGCCTGGATTAGGATGCTCAGATGTCTCCCAGTTCCTCTATTTTCAGTCCTCTCATAACACACCTAAACATAAAATAAAGCAGAAGTCAAAGGCTGCCTGTATGAGGACTTTCATTCAGACTTTTACACAGCCAAGCATAATAACAAAATGAAGAGCGACATGTGGGACCACATGCTAGCTGTCCACCACACAGGCTTCAAGTTTCCCCTTCAGTCTACCTCTGGTATTCTTTGTCTCAGTTTCAAAGAAAGGAACTAGCCTGAGAGAAGTGGAAAAAGCAAGTCACAGCTGCTCACAATGCATCTAAAAAGACTGCATATTCTGTGCCTCAAAGCAGTATAAGTAACTATAGTCAGAAATTAGAAGGTTTTTATCTGAAGTCAGCACTAAAAGGAGAGAGGACATGGAACGGAAACTCAAAAATGCATTCAGTCAGTGGTAAGGGTGGGCTATAGCTGGGATGGAACAGTATGTGCACCTGAAATACTGATGACAGCTTTTGATAAGCCAATCTAGTGATGCAGTAGAATAACTAGGGCCTAGTCCATGGTTTAACAAATCCAGAAGCAATGCTGGCTGTGTTTGGAAAGAGACAGGGCCAGCACCTAGATCTTTTCAGCTGCAATGGACAATTTGAAGACTTAAAATGGGAAAAAGCTCTGAGATCCTCATGTAATCCCTTCCCAAAAAACCAAAATGGTTACTTGGCAGGGCAAAACGAGAATCATCTGTATATTCCTCAGTGAAGAGGTAAATACGAGAAAATGAAGCCTAAGGACAGAGAACGGAACAGCAGGCACTAGAAACAGAAAACATGAGAGTAAAGAATAGACAAAACATTATTACCATTTTTTAAGTCTGCCACACCAAAGACTGATGCTAGCCTCTGGTCTTTGGCCTTCAGCTCTTCCGCTTCTTCTTTATTATTTTGTACTTTTGCTTCTGCTTTCATTGTCTCACTTAGTGTCAGCTCTAGTTTCTTGCTCTTTTCTTGACGTCCACTTCTTTGTCCCATCAACAATACTGTACAAAGATAGAAGGACTGCAGAAAGACACAGAAAGATCAGAAAAAGGGGGAGCACCCAGAAACACAGGATCTGTCTTTGATATTTTTATTATGAAAAAGCTGGAATGTCAATAAAATTAGTAAGATTACTGCAGCAGCATTTGCTATACTTGAATTAATATAGGTATTCTAGGTGTGCAGGCTATTGGCAAGGTAACAGATGGGGAGCTTGATGGCAATTGCACATCCTGTCTTCCATATGTGGCTAAATAAATAAGTGAACCTTCAGTTCCACAGAAACAGCTCCACCTAGCCAGGGAACTCCAGATATCCCTGTTAAAGAAGATTTGGTAAAAAATATGATTACAACTGTCCAAACGGCAGATGTTGCAAAACTCCTTTGTTTAATAAAAAGTAATGCTTTATCACCAAAAGTATCCCAAGTATTCAAAAGGGTGCATTTCACTTTCTCTAGCCTTTTGAGCTGATAAGCAATTGCTTATTTTCTGTACTGGGCTCCTTGCATTGTTTTTAAGCACCTTAGTCACAGCTCTACTGTGGCACTTTGGACTGTAATTTTTAAAGGCATTTAAGCACCTAAATGTTCGGGGGGGGGGGAGCTATGCTCCTTCAAGCAATCACAAACAAAGTAACTGTTTAAGCAAGAGAACCATTAGAATGTCTTGATTTTCAAGGGAATATTGGACAGACCAGTACTCCCACAGTCTCTTATGATTCAATTACTGGCTCTTTAAATAAAAGCTTAAAAAAAAATCACCAAAGTGAAAATATGCAAGCAAAACAATGTGACGAATGTTCAAACGCAATTACACAAAAATGAAACCTTTTAAAAGCAAACTTCCAACAGGGAGGCAGAATCAGAAAAAAGGATATTCTTAAGAAAGCATTCACAGGGTGGGGGTGGGACACACGACACCGTAAAACAAATGCTCAGAAATTATTATTTTACAAATTTGAAATGACACATAAAATGAACATGAGGTCAGGTGCTGAAAGAATGAAGAAAAGCTGCCAAGAAAGAGAAATAAGCAAAAAAACCTGGTTCTGCCTTTCACAAAAAGAAAATCTTTACTTTAAGAGCTTGTTATTTTTCAAGTTAACTATGCCTAATAATGTTAAATATCAAAGTTTCTGAAGATTCAGGCACGGAAACTAGAAATTGATATTTTTTTCCTCCAATTATTATCTTTAAGCTTAAGTATAACTTTTTCCCCAACTGTACTTTTGATTCTTTACTTTTGAACTCTAAGCATCATATGCTCAGATTCACTAAGTATTGCCAAATTTGCTGAGGAGTTTTACTTGGGGAAAAAAAATAAACGCAGACATCCAAAGATAGATGCAAGAATATTACTTTTTATAACCAAACCCAGTGATCAGAACAGCTACGCAGGAAAAGAGAAATTGGATTTGATTTCCTCCTTGGCAAAACAGAGTCTGAACTCACACTGTCTGCTGCCCTTGAAATGATTTAACAAGGCATTCAGGTTTCTGAAAGCCCATGTGGAACAGGAGCCCATCTGTACTTGTACTGCAAAAGCCACCAGGTTAGCTGGTGTAGTATCAGCCAGAAGGTAAGTAATGCTCACAGCCAGTGGGGATGCCGAAGGAGACAGAAAGGAGAGGGACAGGCATAGCAGAGGCAGCTAAACAACAGCTAGGGATGTGGCAAACCTGCAATATACAGCTTTTGGCAGGACAGGTAGGATTAAGGGTGGGATAAGAGAGCAAGCTCAGAGCTAGAAGGCTTTGGATGACTTGAGAAACAGGTAGAAAGCTATTAGAGCAGGAAGGTGCAGGGGAACACAGAGACAGGAGGATTTGGGTCTCTGGTTCAATGAAACTCATCCCCCAGGCACCACTAGTGGGGACCCCAGCGTGGCAGCAGGGACATGAGCACAACTTCCCAACCCCTGCACAGAACTGCCTCGTTTTGGCTATCAGAAATACGGCATTCCTAAGATTTGCACTTAACTTTCCTTTCCCTGAAAAAACGTATAAAAAACCCCTGGTGAGTGAGTAGAGCAGCTGAGGAGCTGGCTCCCCTCTCGGCCCGGTTTCCCGGCGCACTGGAGGGGCAGGGCTGCTCCTCCCTCGGCGGGTCCGGGCAGGCCTCAGCACCGCTCCCTCAGCGCACGTGGCTTAGCCGCGCCAAGCGACCACACCGGCGCTAGGCAGGGAACAGGTGGTGCCGAGGCGATACCCTCCTGGTACCCTCCACCCGCAGTCTGCCAGCCCTCTCACTCAGCCTCCCTCGGCCAGCCCATCGCCCTCCCTTTCACCCTGGCCTGCTTCACAGCCTACCTGCCCGCCCAAGGCAACGGCCTCTCACGACAAACCCCCACCGGTCCCTTCACACCCCCGAAGCCCCCCTCTGCCTGGGGAGGGACCACCACCTCCGCCCCTTATCAGCCCTTCCCCGCCACCAGCAGCTCCTTTCTCCTCCCAGCTACCTGGGGGAGCAGGTGGTGGGGGTGGCGCTGGGGCGGGAGGTGGGCTGCGAGGCAGCAGCCCTGAGGCACTCCCTGAAGGGCGGCCGCAGGGACAAGAGCCCTCCACCTCCACGCTTCCCGCAGATGTGACTGAAACGAGACCTTCCACCTTTCTTCGGCTCCCCTTTCCCCCCGCCCGCCCCCCGGCACACCGTAGCTCCGGCTCATCCCAACCGACCACCCAGCAAAAAAGTTTCTTACCGATTCCCGCAGGACCTGGCGCACTTCGAGCCTCGGCGTTCACGCTGCACCCGCTGACGGGCCCTGGCGGGCTCGGCCACCACGTCTCCCCGCAGCGGAGCACCTGCCTGCGGGGCGGGGGGCGGCGGCGGGCAGGGAGGGCAGCGCCTGC
>JAVJGI010000060.1:23209623-23219827 GCA_035590275.1 Ibycter americanus
TCTGTCAGATCCACATTGAGGGCACCATCGAAGCGCAGCGAGGCAGTGATGGAGGAGACGATCTGGCTGATGAGGCGATTAAGGTTAGTGTAAGTGGGGCGCTCGATGTCCAGATTTCGGTGGCAGATGTCATAGATGGCCTCGTTATCCACCATGAAGGCGCAGTCCGAGTGCTCCAGGGTGGTGTGTGTGGTCAGGATGGAATTGTAGGGCTCCACCACAGCGGTGGAGACCTGAGGGGCTGGGTAGATGGCAAACTCCAGTTTGGACTTCTTCCCATAATCCACGGAGAGGCGTTCCATCAGTAAGGAGGTAAAGCCAGAGCCGGTACCCCCACCAAAGCTGTGGAAGATCAGGAATCCTTGCAGCCCAGAACAGGCATCAGCCTGAAAGCCAACAGAAAATGTGAAAGAGTAAGTGAACGTATCTTTAAATTACACCCTCAAATAGAGACAGCAACACACACGCGCAGTGCACAGTACAAAAATCAGCAGTTCTCCCAGAAAATTCTCAGTGCGTGTTTTCCTCTAAATCTCTAGCTAGAGTATCAAAAGAGCAGTATTGATTTTTTTCTTACAATAGGAATGCTATAACAATATTTGAGGTTTTCCACTTAAGTCTTCCATTCATATAAAAACTAAGATGGGACATCCAGGACTTGCATTTCTCTGTTCTGAGCCAATGACAATAGTAAAAGCAAAATGAGAGCCACTATCCAAAAAAAATTTATGTGGTGTTTATTTCCCCTCCCATCCTCCTAAGGTCTTGCTTCCAATGTAATAGTACACACCAGCTTGCGGATACGATCTAATGCCAGGTCGATTTTGTCTTTGCCAATGGTGTAGTGCCCACGCGCATAGATACTAGCTGCATCTTCCTTTCCAGTCATCAGTTGTTCTGGATGAAAAAGCTCGCAGAAGGTGCCAGCCCTCACTTCATCTGAACAAGAGAGAAAAAGCATAAGCTTGGAAGAGATAATTCACCAAGGTTGATAATGTTTGCAAAACAAATGGAGCATTTTACATTAGCATAAAATGGTATGGAAGATCTGTTATGTTGAAAAATAAAGTACAGAAGTGAGGAGTATCATCTGAGATGTTCTCAGTTTTGAAAAAAAAAAAAAAGAAAAAAGAAGGGACTGTGCTGCAAATGTAAGTTGCTGTGTTATACAAATGAATTCATTTATCAAATGAGGGCTGTGCCATGCTGTTGTAAAATTTCAGCTCTATAGACTGATCAGATGAAGATTCATCAGAATCTTCACGGGAATGACTGGAAAAAAGGAGATTTGCAGGAGTAAACAGTGGTTTCCCCTGAAAATCTCTGAGGACACTTCTGTTGTCTGATTCTTAATCCTCCTCTTGTACATCTGAATGTGAGGAAAGCATTTTCCATCAGTTAGCAAAGGAAAAATACCACTACAAAAAAAAAGACCAGAAAGGAATCTCCTTAAGAAAGCTAAATTGTACTCATAACCAGTGGAGCTTTAAACAGTAAACTTCTAACTGTATTATTAGTAGAGCACCATGACAGACTGCAGTCTGGTTTTCATCTTTTCACTGAGAATAACAGACCATTTAATAATACCTGGTATTGAAAATGTAAAACCTGTATGTTTTGCCCGTATGTTGGAGTCATCCCTCATGGTAAGGGCATTTGTCCTGCTATTCAGTGATCTGAACTTTGGCACCCAGAAGAGTTAATTAATTTCTGTTTTCCAAGATGAGTTCTACACTGACCTATTACAGTTTGTTCCAAGTCCACCATAACAGCCCGGGGCATATATCTGCTAGAGTTTGTCTCGCTGAAGAATGTGGCAAAAGAGTCATCATTGCTGGGTTGGTTGATGAAGGTGCCGTTTGGCTGAATGCCATGCTCCAGACAGAATAGTTCCCAACATGCGTTGCCGATTTGAACTCCAGTTTGGCCAATGTGAAGAGAGATGCACTCACGCTGAAAGGGGAGGGAAACGGTGAGAAGAACCAGTGAATATCCTAAAAGTCTATAAGCTGATCTTACCTGAAACCCCAAATCAACCAGCAGTTACAAAATTTTCCACAAGACTGGAATTAATGGAATATATTCTAACACTTATTTACAAGTAGGAAGAAAAATATTTTGCTGTGCATAGAAAGAAACACTAATCACAGCAGCTAGAGATGTGTAGCCGTGCCTACACATGGTGTACAGTACACAGATCTACATGTAAGTGCACGTAAGCCCAGAGAGAAAAACTGTGTACAGGTACACAAAATAAACAACAGTAGGTCCCAGCTAATACGAGCCAAGTCCAGTTATCCAGGACAAGACACAGCTATGCTGCCTTATTGATATATAGATAAAGCAAAGGGAATTAAATATCTTCTGATCTCTCAACCTTCCATTGAACATGTGTTGGACAGGTAGAAGACAGGTTTGTAGAAATTAAAAGAACTAGAATTAAAGTGCTTTTAGTACCTTAATTAATTTCAACTGCTGATTGTTTTGGCCCATTCCCTGGGTACTTTGAATTCAATTTAATACGTAAACAGTTAACTTGATACTCAAGAGGACTTGGTACTCTTTACATGTCAAACTAGAGAAACTTCCTGAGAAATCCTTCTCATACGTACACTTCTGTAATTATGGCTGCTCAGTCAATAACCAGTTTTTAAATTGTTTATTACTGTGTCATGCACATAGTTTAATAACAGAAATCTGAAACACAAAATACAATATATTTTAAAAGAAAAAGAAGCATGTCTCCTTCTGTAGATTGCTATGCAGACTCCCAAGTACTGTGAATGTAATGGGTTCTCTCAAAAACACTCTTATTGGACATGGCATATTTAAATATGAATCTTTTGGCAGATGATTCCACCCAGTCTTACAGAATATCTAGGAAATTGTCCACATTTCTTTGCTCTTAATTCACTACTCACAAGCAAGTAGGACAAGGCCATTAATACAGGGTTAAACATACTGTATTCAAAGTACATCCAGAGAAGCTTCTACTCAAAAAGGACAAAAAAGCTCCAACCCCATCCTTCTTTTGCTGCATATGACTTCCCTTATAATAAATTTATTAACACAAATGTAGCTGTACATCTTGGACTCTAGATTTGTTTACCAAGAAGCTAATACCATAGTTTGTACACTGTGAGCAGTATTTGTTGCCTCCAAAATGAAAACAAAAAAAGTCACTTCAACCTCCCCACCTTTACTCAGATCTTGACCAGAGTAGGGTGGATACAAGGCCAAATTCATTGCTCATTGCCTCGTAAAATAACCTGATTCTTTTCTTACCATGGCTTCTCCTGTGTGCTTCCCTTCTTGGTTGGTAGTGGCAGCTCTGATTACTGATGTTTCTACTGTTGTCTAAGCAGACTGGTGCAAGGTGGCAGGGCACCCACACCTCACTGGCAGGGGCTCCACAGCATCACAGCATAGGCAGGAGAGGTCATAATCTCTCCCAGGCAACCATCCCAGTCCACCCACTCAACTGTTACACCAGCAGCCTGCTTTGCCTGCATTCACCTACATAGAGGACCCAGCCTAAGGTCTGTTCTTAAGCAAGTCTTCCCAGTTAATTCTCCAAGCTAAACCTTGGGCATTTTTTTTAAAAAGAAAATTACAACTGGTATCAGTAACCAGAATTTTAAGACATGTGGAGCGTCTTCACAAATGACAGGTTTCCTTCCTTAAAACTCTGACAACTGGTGAATATGCTACTGGTAACTCATCTAAAAGATTATTAACCACTTCAAAATTTCTTCCTTTACACGTTCAAAAGGTGGCACCATTTTAAAATGGTGTCTTTCTGACAAAGGTGACTGTAGACGAATCGTGGACATGGAGTTAACTTGCCTAAATTCCACTGACTGAAATGAGTTGGGAACAGGTTGAACTGCAAGGAATTCCACTTGACTATTTGATCACCTGTAGACAAGGTACACAGGATTATCTTCTTGCCTCCTGGTGCTTAGACACCAAACCTCATCTCTCTGCCAGCCATTCCTTATCTTTGTGACCACTGTTCATCTGATTATAGACAACAGTTCTTCATCCTTTCAGCTGCTTACAATATAGGCCAATACAAGTTTTTCGCATCTAGCAAGAAGATGGCAAAACAAGAAAGCAGAACTGTAATTTGCTCTTATACCTGGAGTTACTAGCAGAAAGTTCACATACACACAGCATACATGCACATTCTCTCCAACAGGGCTTAAACAGTACAGTCCCCATGACTATGTCTTTTCCCTCCATGATATAATGAAAGTGCAGAGAAAAAACACAGCTAAAGATAAATACCAGGTACTTTATTCTTCACATTACTGGTTTTGGTCATCTCAAGGTACACAGAGACACTTACATATCTAAAAAACAACAAAAAAAAATAATGCTGGATCTTTCACAGAAAGTAATTACCACTCCCTGAACTCCTAAGAAAATGCAGACTTATACCCTACCAACATCAACAGTTGATTAGATCTCATCAGATTCACACTAAGTCCTCTACTTATTTTAAATATGCCTGTACAATGAAGACATATAGTGAAACATTTCCAGAAATTATTTGAAAACCGGAGTATCAACACTTTAAATGCAAAAGTTCTCTTACACTTAATCACAGCACAAATAAGCAACTCTACAGAACGGTAAATCAGTAGTCACTTTATTGTGAATATTAAATATTGCAGTTTCAGTATTAATTGCAAAAAGACCCGATAGCTTGTTTCTGCCTTCTTGCCCTCTCATGATGTATTAAATACGATACAAATGCTAAATCAGTAGTACTCAAAAAAAATGAAGGTTACCAACCTACACTTAAATTGAATGTCGAAGTCCTGGTAAATGAATGACTATGACATTTAGCATTCGAAATATAACGTATGGCCTGCTCAGACCACTGGTCCCAACCTCCAAAATTGCATCTCTGCCACCTAATAAAAAATGGGAATAGAAAACTAGAGCAAAAAATGGTTGTTGCCTAAACAGTCAATTTGGTGAGAATTTGGCTTGACGTCACTGAATTTTGCTATGTCATTAACTGGCTTACAAAGGACTTAAAGCGAGGCCTTGTGAAGTAGGGGGCCAGTAAACACAACTTAGTAATTTCTTGAAAGAGCTCAACTCCAGACAGAGCTTAACTCCAGACAGAGCTTCTGTGTTTTATTCTACCTGGTTTCCATCAACTGTTGGTTGCAGAGTTGTAACTACACTTGTAGTTGGATTACAAGAATATCGAGAGCAGCTCTTCCCTATGTGCACAGAGTATGTAAGAAATAACTTTTAAATAACATGAAGCATTATGTGCTACTTATCCTGGGGTAAAGTCCTAGCACAGACAAAAACTTTGGAAGGGATATGGGATTGTTTTGGTTTTTACTCTTGAGATAACCAGGCAAGGTCATTACTGCACTCATGAATGCCCTGCTCTGGTTTATCTGACACTAATATTGCAGTATTTCTCTATTGGGATAATTCAAGAAGAAATAGACACAGAATTATTTTTAGCAGTGAAGATGCAGGCTGTTTTCAAAGTGTCCTGATGGATAGCATAGCAACAGATTGCACACAGTTTGAAGGCAAAGGCAGGCTGCTATCCGTGTGAAAAAAACAGAAATAGCCACCATGTCAGTGTATGACTATTGCTACAGGCAAAGGAACAACCTGAAGGGGACTACTGTTTAAGACATCACACTGCCATCTACACTAGCTACTTTTCACAGGTTTGGTGTGTTGGGTAGCATTTGCCCACCAAATGCTGCTTTGTTCAGCATTTTGTAGTTTGGGCCAACATCAGTCAGCCTGTCCTTTTGGCACAGATGCTGGGATGGCGGGCTACTTGTTTGCCACAAAGGCTCCTTGCCTTTAACTTGTCCTCTCCAGCACACAGCAGTTTGCTCCAGTGAAAGCAGTATTTAAGTAGGTCAGTGCTCTCTCCTTTGGAATTTACTCTTTGTCAACTGATGATAGGTGGATAGATGGAGAAGAAATTAATGTACTACCCCAAACCTCCAATTTCTG
The DNA here is from genome assembly GCA_035590275.1 of Ibycter americanus. Lineage (NCBI taxonomy): Eukaryota > Metazoa > Chordata > Aves > Falconiformes > Falconidae > Ibycter > Ibycter americanus. Next base: position 23,215,633 of record JAVJGI010000060.1, read on the forward strand.
CCCCAGGTGGTTGGAAATGGGGTCAGTCTGGTGACAGATCTTTAGCAAAGATAATAATTTTCTTGCCACAGATCTGGGGAAGGTTTTGGGATCTCAGAAAAGTATCTCTTTCTACCTATTAATTAACTTTGGTCCTGAATGATAAAGCATTGCCAGATGGCTCCATGTAACCCAGGACTTTAGATACTGGGGCAGGGGGGGCAATTCTAGACATATGGAAACTTTTTGACATCTATGTGAACAAAGCAAGAGGTAGGGAAAGAGTAAAACAATTCAACAACTTCAGTTGTTCAACTGGACAATAATATAGAGTCTAGTTTAAAAAAAATGTATCTATTTCCTTACCACCACCACATGCTTCAAAGAATTACTATGCGTCAGACAAGCACAAAGTGCTGTAATTTGCATATAAGAAGAGTAGGTGCAGCACAATCGTCTTTGTGGCCGACCACCTTGGCTTTCTGGCTTAAATATGACTAAAATCAAGAATGCCTGTATAAGGAGGCATCAGTCACAAGAGAAACCACAGCCTTCAAAGTGGAATAAGCTTCACCTTCTCCAGTGTTTTAGTTCCACATGCTTGTTCTAAATCCCATGCCACAGGAACTGAGCTTTTCAGATGTCTTCAGGCAAAACAGAATATTCCGCTAATTATTGGTACTCTGTTGCCTTTTACGGTCATGCCTTCAGGAACACTATTTCACTTGTTCAGAGAACTGCCCAGCATTTGCCAGGATGGAACCTTCTTCCATAGTTCATAACCGGCTACACAACCCTCACTCAAGAGCTATATCCAAAGCAAAGTATTTGAAAAGGAGGTTCTTGCTCAAGTTGTAGATTATGGAAGGAGTGGCTTTACTCTGGTGTTGGACAGAATGGTGCTGTAGAGCCAAGCAAAGTGTCAGGAATACTTGGCATGGTTTCAAAACTCATACGAAACCATTCCCTGTCTGAAGAAATGAAGGTATCGCCACACAGAAGTTCATCTCTATTAGGACATTGATTTCAACCATCCTTGAAAAGCCTGATAACATCCTCAAAACAAGCTGACACTTTTACAGCAGCAGAGAAGAACGTATTCTGTGACACTTAGTCTTGAATTGGAGGCCTATGGATAGGAGAAAATACAGCTGCCCAAGCCTGTCGGAAGAGCTGGACCAGTTTGTAAATGAATGGCAGTGATGTGGGAGAAGCTGCAGAACAAAACAAAAAGCAGAAAAGCCTTTCGTTATAAAACTAAGATACACTAAACATATTAAGAAAGAACTAATTCCAACTAGAGTTAATTGAAACCTAGTTATCTTACTTCTTTCTCTGGTTCAGTACTTGGACCTTCACTCAGGGCACTGCTCCCATCCCTAGCAAATGACCTTCAGTGTTTTCCAAAGGACTATTTGCAGAATAGCTATGGAGCACCACCCACCCAGCAGAAGGGGAAACACCATCCCCTCCACACCCCAGCTGCCACCACTACCTCATGGAACCAACCCATTCTTCAGTGACAGGAGCAGCCAGCGCTAGTGACACTCCAGCATAAGCAGAGCAATTGCATGGCTACATTGCTGCCCTGGGCAACTCCAAGCTCTCCTGACAGAACAGCCTGTCAGGCAATCACTCTTCCAGGAGACATTCACCTTGTAGCACCTCAAGTTGACTGAGGCAGAACCTGAGTCTACGACAGCTCAGCCTGCCTCTCACAGTCTGTACCTTGTCTGTTGGAAAGAGTAAGGATGGAATAACTGTTTTCAGAAAACTGGCTTATGTAAAGCTACATCTTTCTACACAGATTGAAAGTGGAAACATTTGAAACAAGCCTAACAGTAAGTTGCTAGTCATCCAATTGGCACCTCCTGAAGAAGAGACATTCACACAGACCAAATCTATTAAAAGCAACTATTTTCTTCTCTGTTACCATAATGGAATTTAAAAAATTGGAAATATCAATACTGTACCTGGGTCTAATCTCACCACCACCAGGTACAGCAGAAAAGTAGCCAAGAGCACCTTTTTGTAAGGAAGTAAATAGAACTGGCTTGATATGGACCTCAGTGCTCTACGTAGCAATGTCAACATGGTCAAAAGCTTTTGGGACAGAGCACCTAGAATACAAGAACAGAAAGGCTGTTAGGGCAAAGTAAAGTAAAAAAAAAAAAAAAAGTAATCACATAAGATACAGATAATAAGAAACTAAGATAGTAAAGTAATACTGTTCTTAGTCTGATTGTGTGAGAGTTGGGGTTTTTTATAACAAGGAACAGAAACAGTACAATATTGTAATACAATTCATTATACCTTTTTTTGAGGCATCTACTTTAGTATAATGTGATTTCATACCACAGCAGTGCCAGCTTGTCTCCTGGGAGATAATGTCAAGTGATTTATGGTTCTGGAGGAGAAGCAGTACTTTAAATGCCAGAAATGCCTTGTTCTACATAGGCTTGGCTGTAAATGGAAATTAAGCAGAAAGTACACAGAGCCAACCAAATGTACCCTTAAAGGACTGCTAGGTTTCCTGTTTGTACCTTTAAAAAAACCAAAAAACCAAAACCACATTTATTCTGAAGTGCTTCTGAACCTGGAAAATTATTCTCATTTCTTGACATCAGCAAAAACTAAGTAAGTTTTCTAATTGTCAGCAAATGGATCACTAAGTCTTCCACTTCCTGCTGTGATAACACAACAGGACTTCCTTGTGGCTGATTTGTAATGACAATATTCTTAATATATAGTTAATACTGGCTGCCCTTTCTTAGTAAGGGACCAACCTGAAATACAATTATAAAAAAAGAATAGGAGCACAAACATCAGAGGGAAAGCCTACCCAAAATGGTTTCTGCTGCTGCATCTTGCTGCTCTTCAGCAGCCAGGTGCATCTCCTCCTGTTGAGTCCACTGACATCGGCTTTCACAAATGGCCTCAAGAAATGCTAGCTGCTGGTCTCTGTCAAAAACATCACATCCACGTACAAGCTCTTCTGCCCCTTCAAAGCGACCAAGCGGAAGCAACACATGCAACAGATAGAGCTCCAGCAATGAACCGTACTCAGGGAGGCTCTTATTGGTTTGGTCTCTGAGCCAGCTACTGCCAACCTCCAGCATCACCTGGGGTTCTCTCACTTTGCTGTATAATAGAATACTGAAAACCAAGAAAGAAATATTAGAAAACACTAACTCTGTAAAAGTTGAGATCAGTGACAGTTACTACACACAAGCTGCTATCATGAAGGTGTATATCAGGGTCCACACCTGAAGCACAGAGATTTCCGAGGCAGACAATAGGTGTAGCCACTGATGTTACTGTCTCAGCATCACCCTTTTTGTACTTTATCACCATGAAGCAATCTGCAGGCATGCTCCAACACACGCAGGTCAAGAACAGTCCTGTCCCAGGATCCACCTTCATCCTCACTTATACCACACAAAAGGAAAATATCACACAATATTCAAGTCTGGCCTGCTATTAAACGTAATGCAAGCCCTGCGTGTATGTGACAGTCACAGACAGAAACTCACCAGAGCTCCAGAACTTTTGGAGGTAGATGTTCAGGGACATGGTAATACTGTAGGACCCAAGACAGAACTTCTCTCCACCGGTTCATCTCAGCCAGTGCCTGAATCCCCACGACACAAAGGGAGCATTTCACTTCTGCAGAACTGGTAATGAAGAGACATCTAAATAAGTGCATCTTACAACACATTTCCCCTTGCGTCCTTTTCAGCGAGCTGCAGCCTTGCCTTGGTACTCTGCAGTGCTCCAGCAGCTGCTTCCCCTGCTTTCCCTCTCCTCACCCCCGATAAAAAGGCAAATTGAACCCCCTGAAGAAGGTGCACTGCGCCGGAGTCTGTGGGACAGGGCGAGGGTGCGAGGCACACCGCGCTTCCCTCAAACGCGCCGATTCCTTCACTTGAAACCTGCAGGCGCAGACAGCAGCCAAAGCCAAGCCAGGCTCTGGACGGTCACTAACACGCTTTTACCAACACGCACCGCCCGCCATTTAGATAATTAACAAAAAACTAAGCAAAACCACAGCAAGGACCATCGGTGCTACTGCCATTCATGCAGATAATACTTGTATTCGAACTTCAGAGGTTCCTAACCCTGCCCCCCCCCAAAAAAAACCAACGTTTATTAAACCCCAAAAGCCCTCTATTAAAACAAAACCAACCAAAAAACAAAAAAACCCACCCATAAGCAC
>JAVJGI010000060.1:23220902-23244225 GCA_035590275.1 Ibycter americanus
CCCCGGCCCCTGCGCCTCCCCCCCCGTCCCCCGTGCCCGCGGCGCTAAGCACGTTACGCTGCTAAAGGAGCCGGAGTTGGAGCGCAGTAACAGCGTCTCCATCAGTACCCTGCAGGCAGTGATTCACATTCTTCTTCAGTTGTTATTGGAAAACAATAGGGTGTCTTGGTTACAAGATAATTATAGCAGTCACTGCAAACGCTTTTCAAAAATTAACCTCTACAGGAAGGCAGGATTTATTTATTTTGTAACGCTGACACCCTACTATGATTAATTAAAAAATTAAAACACGCTATTGCAGAACGTGTTAAACAGTGAAACCCAGCTGTTGAAGGGGAGCTTCTATGCCGTTTCAGTGTTGGAAGCAGGGAGGAAAGCGTGGAGAGCATGAGCAAAAACTTGCTCAGCACTCTCCGGTTTGTAAGTAGCTCTTCCCGGGTGGCAGCACCGTGTCCCTGCCCCTCACGGCGGCCGCAGGGGTAGGCTGCAGTGGTGCGCCCCAGGGGTTTGCACACTCTGCCATCACCTGCGGAGGATTCAGGCTGGTTAAGGCGAATCCACGGCACAGAAACGTTGCGAAAGGAAGGGCCCAGCAGCTGAGCAAAGGCGGGGGTAAAGGCGTTTCAGACTTCTGTTGCTGTTGCTTGGCACTTGCAAATTGGAAAACAACATTCCTTTTTGGGAACTACAAGTCCCAAAGTGCACTGTGGGAAGAACATGCCTTGTACCAGCTAGTGCCCAGCACAAATTCCCAAATATGGGTAAGGAATCAATTTTGAAAAAGACTCACACTGGCTGGATACTCCCCACTGAGACTCAGAAAGGGAGAGAGACAGCACAAAACCAAGGTAAGTTTGCAATACACACAGATATTTTTCAAGAACTTTTTCTCGCGGGCAGCAGCCAAGAATATTCTGTCCCTTAGCAGGGCACGGTATTGCATTGGTGGTGTTGGAATTGGCTGCTGCGGTGATGGAGGCGACTTTTGAAACGGGACTGTTGTTTCAGGTGGGGAAGTGAGCAGCAGGAGCAGCTGCGCTGCGGAGTGAGTCAGATCCTGTTTCCTTGCAGATGCTCCTTATTAATAAAGACCTATGAAAGGATCTGTGAGGGCAACACTTGTGCAGTTATGTTAGAGGCAGGGAAGGGTCAGGGAGAGGTAGGAGTTGCTCCAAACAGAAGATCTGTATGAGTTGCAGTGTGGTTGTTTAAAAAGCCAAGGTGAAACAAGCAGCCTTGTAATAACAATAATTATAGGTAAAATTAATTTCTCTGTAAGGCATGGTAGAATGTTTTTGTACTTCACCCCTCTTCCTGGAGGGGACAGTGTGGTGCCTTGAAGGCCAAACCTCTTGCAGCAAACTGACCTGCAAATAATAGTAACTCAGTAACAGGATTGTTTAACTTCAGGCCAGGAACAATTATCTATTTTACTGGCAATTTGTTAACATACAAAATGAAATCATTCCGAAATAGAATCATCTTAGTGGAGATGAGAGATGCTCTAGCTCTGGACTTGGACACATGCAAAGCCTTAGAGTTTGACCTGGTTATGGGCAGCATCGGCTCCTGCCTCCGTTTCTCTCTCCTGCAGTTGGGCATATTCCTTGTGCAGCTCAGATGCAGCTCACAGACTCTTCTGCCAAGTGATGTCAGGCACAGCTGGTCAGCACGATCCGTCATCCCAGCACCCTCCTCCTACTATGTAGGGTCATGAAGCAGCACAGTCGGCATGGCATGGCTCAGTGCTGTGAATGTAGGAGGTGCAGTCCAGCCCTGGAGAGGAGCCTGAAGCCGCTTGGGCTGGTGAACCAAACTGTCACATGGATGCTCATTGCCAAATAAGAATGATGCTGGTTTTCCATCTTTCCTTAAATGTGAACAGCTTAAACTGTGTTTTAAGCTGAAATAGTCACTTTTGTACCTGAATTAGCTTACACAGCAGGGCTATGCTGCTATGGAAACACTGGAGGAAATTGGCGTGTTTGCCCGTGCTCCTGGATAACAATTTCTAGTAACCAGAAAAGCTAAAGTCAAGCAAACTTGCTGTCAGTGACAGGTAGTAAGAGGCAGCATCGCAGTGCACTTTGTGTGCCAGCTGGGATCTTGATGCCTGGCTCCTCGCCTTCTATCTGAAAGCAAGGATTTTTTTCCTACTGTCATCCTGATTTTTGTATAGGAAAAGTGAGTGTCAGAGGGGCCTTGTTTGTGTCTGCATCAGCTGTGGATTCACAGGTTCCCCTCCTCCCTCTCTTGCCAGGCAGTTTGAGGAGAGTTAAGAATTACAGGCACCTGCAACAAGGCCTCCTGAGGTAAATCGCCTCAAGTATTAATCTAGATCTGACCAGCACACGGTCACTGGCAAACGGTCTTTTCTGTGGTCTCTTCTGTGTCAGTAGGCTGTTAGTGTGAGATTAGCAGCATTAGAGAGACTTTGAGATAGAAACAATGAGGCCCTACGATTTGATTTGAAGAGAAAGAAACCCTCTTACACCCATATAAAAACAAACAGAAGAGCCGGAAATTATAAAAGGCATTATAAACACAGCTGAGGAAAGGATAGTTTCTAGGAAAGATTTGGAGCTTTGTAGTACATCATAGCTTACCAGCAACTCTTTAATAAAGCAATAAGGTCTATGGAGACTGCAGGTCCCAGCATGCAGCGCTCTGTCCTTATCACCATGTGCTGTTGTTTGGGTCTGGTGAGACCACGACATGCTGGAATCTGTAATTTGCTTGTAATTTCCATCAACGGTACATCCCTATTAAATATGAAGATAGCTGGCTGCAGATCCCTTCAATTAGCCCAGATTCAGGGCTCCCCTAGCTTCTGGCAGGCGGTTGTCAGAGCCCTTGGTTGGGTGAAGGTGGACGCTTTCCGGCTGTGCATTGAACAGATGGGCAGTGGTGATGCTCCACTTTCTTATCTTACCAAGATAAGAAATCATGGCACAGAATCAAACCTATTTTGTTGTTTCAAAAATAGAACTAGTAGGAGGTGACACCTGATTTTGAGACCACCTGCTGATGTTCCTAGTTACCATATTTAAAAGCAGTCACCTCTTATTCTGGCCACACGAAAACCCGTATAAACAAGAGGCGGGGATGGTAGAAGGCAGAAAAGACAACTACAGGGGTAATCACAGCCACAGTCCAACTGGGGGTATCACATAACATAAAAATGTGAGCAAATCCTTGTTTTAACCTTCATCACAGATGCACAAACACTGTGTAAAGTGTAAATGCTGGAAACTGGGAAACTGGAAACACAGTGTTGTTTTCACAACTCGTCAAAACTTGAGTTTTACTCAGATAATGGCAAAAGCTTTCCAAAACAAAGGGTGATTTGAAGTTGTGTAAGCCTCTTTCTTTGCTCTATGTCAAACAAAATACCAGCCTTGGCAAGGCAGCAGTGAAAGAATAACGTCTGTTATTTTTTATTTCATTGTTACTGTTATAATAGTAATAATTAGTGCTGGGTGGGGCATTTCATAGCTTTAAGGTGACCAATTTGGTTAAAGGCTTAAGGCATCTTCTTTTCTGCAACCAGTTATTATCTGTGAGAAAATACTAAAGCCTGTCATCACTGAAGGTCAATTAAATCCTGTTTGCCTAGCACAGCATCTCTTTGCTCACTGTGTTAGAGTTGCAAGCCCTTCTGATGGTTAATACCTCTTCTCAGAGCCCCACCTTCCAAAATCAGTTGTCATCCATTAATCTCCACCTTTCCTCTTTTCCAAAAGCAAACCTTGTGCTCTCTTGGTTGGGAGAAGTGCTTGACAGCATGAATCATGAAAGTATTTGTACCATAAGGCAAATGAGGTCATTTGAGAAAATGTCTCTTTTCATTTTTAACCTAGCTTCCTAGCTTCTCAGTACTTCTTTTTTCAGTGTTTGTCAGACATCTGTCCCTCATTTTGAACGCACATTTACTGCGATCTCCTGTTAATTATCACTACAAATAGGTGATGCGTGTTCTACATCTTGAATTGGAAAATGCAGAAAATACTACAGAAGTTAAATTCATTTTCTGAGACTGCTGGTGCTGGCCTTTATCTAGCCAGGTCTTGCAATGCTCTCAAAAGCTGTGGTGAGAGGCTGTTTTAGGAAAGCCAGCAGTGCCGCCGAGTTGCGTGGTTGCAGCACCTGAGCCTCGGGAGAAGACCTGCTGGGAAGGGGTTGTTCACTGATGCAACCTTTGTGTCTTGTGTTTCGTGCTGAGCATACCCAGTGGCCCTCTGGCAGGTGCGCTGTGGTGGGCAGGACTCTCCTGCTTGTCATTTTGCTCATGAACTTGATACAGTAATTAAGAAGTTATTGCTTTTTTTATTAATTTGCCTCTGAAATTTTTTATATAGTCAACCAAAGTGCTGCACCTCTCTTTTCGGGAGGATTTCTCCCCTCCTTTTGAAGATCTCTGTACTGTTTTAGGCTCTTACTGGTTTGAGAGGTACGCTTACAGCTGGTGTAAAATTAAATGTCTTGAGCAGGGTGTGCCCCGTTTCTCCAGCAAGCTGATGTTCTCTTTCCTGCTGTTCCTCCCTTACTTGCTGCTCCTTCTCATCTTTCTCGGCAATACCAGATGCAGGCAAAGGTGGGATTAGATGTCTAATTAGTTTATGTAGCCTTAGACATACATGTTTACTTCCTGGCATTGGGGGAAGGGCAGCCCGTGAGGAGTCTAACCCTTGTCTCTCAGTGAAATTTTCAGCTTTGAAAGCAGCCTGAGCCTGGGCAGGCTGAACAGGCAGGCCAAAATTTTCTAGACATGTTTTCGTTCCAGATGCCTGTTCACAGCTGAAGTTGAAAACCCAGTCTGTATTACCAAATCTGAAATAATTTCTCATTTAGGGTTAGTTCCAAAATGTTTTATTTCCAAAAAAATGACTCAGTGTAGACAGCCTGAAAGAACTGGCTTGAAACATTACGGAAAAGCTAATAAACTGCAATTAATATCTCTTGGAACTCTACGGTAGATCAGACAAGTTGTGTTTTAAGTATTTTTGATTTATCAAAGGTTTATCAAAGAACTTTAAGCTGTAAGTCTCCCATCTCCCACTGCAGTCATCCTTCAGCAGATGTAGCCAGGGCAATTCAGCATGGCATTCCCACAGCAACTTACTCTCACCCCGGATCAACACTGGCTCACCTGGAGAGCGGTAACGCAACGGCTGGTGTTAGAGCTTGGCAGCCACTTTGCTGCAAAGTCAGTGGCTGCTTTTAAACCACCACTGAGAAGGGTTTGGACCAAGGTGGCTGGCTGGCTTTGCACTGAAGTGCTCACGAGGTCTTTTGCAGCATTTCCAGTAGGAGAATGACCTTGCAGTGGGGATGAGGGTGTTGGGGAGCAGAAAGAGCAGGGGAAAAGTTGTCGGCCAAGGGTGAGCCCAGGGCAGGCAGGGACAGTGTCCTCCCTGAGCAGGGCAGGGTCACACCCGGAGGACCTGAGCAGGCTGGGCAGTGCCAGGCGCTGCTAACAGGTTTCATTAACTGCATCAGGCAAGGCAAGGTGATGAATTAGGTTCAGGGTCCATCCCAGGAGTGCAGTCAGGAGCAGCAGGAGGGAGGACTAGGTCCAGCACCCACCCAGGAGACAGAGACAAGGTTGCAGACCTGCACAGTTACAATGTAGCTCAGGGCAGGCCTGGGTGCCCAGGATGGGGCTTAAATGGTGCACCGCCCCCCCAAAGCCCCAGCCAGAAGGTATAGGGTGAGAGTCCCAGGGGAGGCTGGTCGGGGCATTGAAGTTCTATTAGTGCCATTGGGGGCGGTCACTGCTGCTGACTTCTTAAGCTGCTCCAGGTGTTTCTAAGATGATTAAAGAGCTATATAATCTTGTCATTTTTTTAAACAATCTGACTAGTTAATGGACTTGCACAAGTGTCCCAATTTCGCTAAAAATTAAAACTTTCCCGGATAGGCACATTTCAAGCATTAAAATTATCTCAAGTCAGCCTGGATGTAGAACTTACTGACATTTTCTCCTATAAAATTTTTTTCTCCCTCTGAACATCAGCTTCTCTTTTCATAAAACAGAGATGATAATGTCACTGTCTTTCCTACCTGACAGAAGGCTTATTAGTTTTGTAATTGAAGTTGTATTTATGGAGTGTTCTGAGTTGTCTGGATGAAAAGAAATGAACTAGTGCAAGGCAAAGGAGCAAGAGTACACTGCAGCTGTTACACACTAGCAAAATTACTCAAGAGTAAAGTAACGGGAAGGAGATTCATGTATGAACTTTGACCAGACCTTCAAGGATGGAAAATCGGGTTCTGCCAGAGACTGGGAACTTAACTTTTGCACTCAGGGATAGATAGCATCTGCCCTCATGTTTCTTATTAAGTGTATTTGTGAGGAAGCACTAGAAGGGTAGTAGACAGAGGAAGATGAGAGCTGCATGCTGGTGTGTCAGGCTGGCACTGGGAATACAATTAGGTCATGAGGGTGCAGGTCACTGTAAACATGAGGGAAGGTTAAGAGAAATAGAGGGATGAGGAGGTCATGGTAAATTTGAAAGGGAGAATGGATGGACAGACATGACTGATAGCTCTGTCGATTAGAAACAAAACCTTAAATAGCTCAAATTTGTTATCTGTATTCAAGAACACTTGTCCATGCCAGGACTCAGCATCCTTCTTTCTGTGTCAAATTAAGCAGCAATGAACATTCCCTAAGCGCTGTGAGCTGGTGGAACAATAGGTCTATTCTAAGCTCCCCTTGCAAGACTGTCTCATTCCAAAAGGTGTGTTCACCAAAGAAATTCAATACTAGAAAGATACTTGGATAATTTTAGGAAGTAGAATCAGTACATGCTAAATCCCCAAAGGAGCTGACTCTTAAAATAGTCTTAGCAGAGAAGCATGCTCTGTAAATCATTACCAAAAGTTAGGCTGAAAGCATTAAAACACTTTGCATAATACGCACATAGTTTCTGCCTTGATCTTCCAAGCCACCGTTTATTTTCCTAAGCTTGCTCTGATTAAAGTTGGTTCTCTGGTCTTGCTATTCATGTGACAGTTGAAGATTCAGACTGGTCAGAAATAGGACAATCATGGGACTAAATCTCTAGAGCTGCCTAAATCATAGGGTTAAAAGAGGACTGTGAAGTACTTAATAGGCTTCCTACACATTGCTCAGCAAGTCAGAGGTTAACAAAGGGCCTTATTCTTTGAAAAGACAATTGAGGCTGAAAACAAGTCAACCATCCCACAACTAAGCCGTGGAGATCATCAGTTCTTGTGAACAATAGCTGATAATGTTCGGGATTCAGTGAGTTAAGTGGTTAATCTATACAGAAAGCTGCATCCATAATGGAGTTTAAATGGAGGGTATCCACCCAGTTTGACCCCTAGAGAATTGCTTCCTGCTGTTATGCTGATGGATATGTCTATAAATATTATGGTAGCCATCAGCAGATAAAATCTCACAGAGCTGAAAAGCCTCTCCCTATTAAGTGATACATTGATCTCCATGAAACAGCAGTAGCCTGGGTTAATGAGCCACAGAAACCAATCCCCCCGCTCTTGCAGTGGCTGTAGCTGCAGAGAAGGAAGGCCAGTATACAGTTTCCTCCTTGATTCGGTGGAAAAAAGTCAAAACTCTTTCTTCCTTCTACCCAGTCTTCTCCACAGGGCTGTTCCTTACATTCTGTATTGGGCACTCAGGAAACATCTTATCAGCCTTTTGCTGCAATTTTTCCAAATTTATCATTCACTGTTTATATCCATCAGCGAAAGCCGTTTGTCAGGACAGTTAGAGCAAATCTGCCTTTGCAGTTTTCTTTAGATAAAGCAGTACCTTCCGCAGCGGCAGAGAACACACTGGCAGGTTTGTGTACCTTCTCCAGCACAGGTACTAATGGGTGGCAGACAAACTACCGCAACTGCTTCTGTTGATCCTCACCTTTTTCTGTCACTTTCGTGATTTTAGCAAAAAAGAGCTCACTGTCCTGGTTTTTTTTTCTTTAAAGCCTAAAATCCTAAGGTTTTTAAGCTTATCATGTTATAATGCAAGGCCTGACACATGGTTTTCTACTCTTAGAGCTGTTGGTGCTGCATACCATGTAACATGCACATACAAAGAGTAGTACATAGACTTTAACCCCTATATTTGAATTCTCCAAACTGCCTGTGTAATGCCTCCATGTCTGTATGTGCACACAGGTCTCAGGACAAGTATGCCACCTTTCTGGTGCCTTAACTAGCTCTCCTGGTATTTAGATATGCTAGCCACAAATTAGTTAAACCATATTAAGTGGCTCTGATTTCTCTTGTATTTTGTGTATGTTTCTTTTCTGCGCTGTCCGTTTGCTTCCCTTTGCTTTTCTTCCTCCATTTTGTTCTCTGGCTCCTTGCTCTTCAGTTGCTGGCTTACTGCAGATCGCATCGTTTCTCGGCACTGGGGACTGTGTCTGGCACTTGTGGTGGGCAAACCCCTGGACATCACTGTGGAACTTACCTGGAGAACTTGCAACAGATGCTTTGCATGGCTGCCCTGGCTGGCAACCGATGCTGTTAGCAGTCATCTTCCAGAGTTAATAAGGGCCAAGAAAGAAGGATTAAAAGAAAGCCGGGCTTCCTAGTCCCTCCAAACCCATGCTCATAGCCGCTTGCAATGCCAGGATACAGAAGGAAAGGGGATTGTGAGGGCAGAATGGTTAGGGTGCTTTCCTCTTCTTTCCCTTCTCTGCATGGACATTTCTACTTAGAAAGTCCTATGCTTGTCTAGCAGTGACCTAGGCAAGGAAGAAAGGAACATCACTGGGACTTTATTTCTGGACTTGTCCTTTGCTGCTTGTGTCTGACCATGAGACAGTCTTTTGCTTCGGAGACCCTAGAAGGAGTTAAACTGGAACATGAGAGAAGGATCATGAGATTTACCAGCTCAGCCTGCCTGGGTTGCACTTACAGTTGGGTCTGCTGAGTTCAGTGACTCAAAGAAATGAGCTGTCATTACCTCTGAAGAGCCAATGCGCTAAAAGAAAACGATTCTGCTCTGTTTTCAGCCGTATCAACAAAACTGTTTACCAAGTTCCAAAGAGTTATATTTTTGGCAACCCTGTGGTCTGTTTTGGCCTGGTGAATGTTACTTATGAGTAAGAAGGAAAGAACTTGACTTGACTCTTAATTATAAAGCAGAAGTTGTATGGCTGACAGTTAAACAAAAACAAAGCAAACCCAGTACTTTGTATATTTACCTCACAGGATCCGCAGAGACAATAACTACGGAGCCCACTGATTCAACTGGAGGGATACGTATTGGTTTTTAAAGTCATGTCTCTGGTCTCTCAAAACAACTACAACCTGAGACACCCAAAATCAGTGCTTGTACGTCTAGTTGTAAACTGCCTGCTCAGTCATATAAGCCTGTGGAGAAGCTGTGAGACGGGTGGGATTTCTGCCACAGACAAGCCTCCTCTTTGGCCTTGGAGGCCACATTCATTATGACGCTGCTGTGGTCTGTGCTCAGCCTCTGTGGCATCAAGAGAGCCCTGGTCAGGCTTCTAAAGAAAGGACAGAATTTCAGCTATTTCCAGAACTTGGTTGGGAAACTGATCTTCTTTTGGGAGGAGCTGCAATCATCCTTGGTTTCTGCTGTCCTGCTGAGCGAGGGGAGCCTCCATCTGTTCTCACTGCTGTGCAGATGTGGGCATGGGGTAGGTGCAGCAAGACTGGAGTCTGATCCTGGTGTTGAGGTAAAAATGCTGTTAAGGGGGTAACAGGGCGCAAGGTCTTTGCTGCAGACTCAGGTTCCATGAAGGTACATGTGATGATACCGGAAAAGGTATATATTCTTGAAACAGCCACAAGAGTATGGTGTTGCTGATGGCCTAACTTGGGCTAGAAATAACAGCCACGGTAGCACTGGCCACTACCTATGAAAGTGAATATGAAAAGGAACAGGAAGAGCCAGAGAGCAACAGCAGTGAAATAGATAGTAGCCTAATAAACAATTCATGCCAAGGATTTACACAGTGCTTTACTTATTCAAAGCACTGTGCAAAACATTAGCTTATAAACCTTAATTAATCATTCAGGTAATTAAATCAAAGCGGAATGAAAATGATTAGAGGAAGCTTGGAGTATGAAGGCTTCCTGAAATCATTAAATGATTTTGCTGTCTTTGATGGAAGGAGGAATTTCTTCCTTTAGGGTTTAAATGTGCTCACAGTGTGGGTGTTATTGCAGTTTTAATAACCACTTGCTTAATTCCCTGGGATGGGAGATTACATGCAGCACAGCCAAAGGTTTCTTGTTTCTTTGAGTAACTTTGCCATTTACATGGGCCTAACAAAAATGAGAAGTATCACCAGCTCTGTGTTTCAGGGCACAGAACGATGACCAGCTTCAGGAAGAAATCTTGTTCCTTTGACTTCTCACCAGCAGGACAGGCTGGGAGATAGGGTAGGGTTATGTCATGACCTATTGGTTTAACTTCAGCAGGAGAGAAAGACAAAGCTGTTCTGTCATTTGATGTAGAGGAGTCACTGAATGAGTGTGGCAAAAGACACTGAGAATGCTGCAAGTGAAAGCTAATTTTTTTATGGGTTAATTCATTCCACTGCAGTAAGAAGGCAGGACTCCTTGGCAGAGAATCAGTGCAACTTGATTCCTGACTGTGGCATATTTAGGTTTGCATTATCACCTGCTGCCCACACTTACGTAGCATAAACTCCTGAGAGAAGTTGTGAAGAGATGTGTTTTTAGTCAGCTGCTGATGAACCCCTGAAGCTGCTGGAAGATGACCTTTTTCATGCCAGGCTGGTATAACCACAGACCAAGCATATAGCTCTGATTTCCTAAATTAAAAGACTGACTGACTGCACTGTGTAAGTCAGGTTTTCAATTTACCTGCAACCCGAGAACTCAGTGTCTTAGGCAGGTACAATACAAGCAGTTGCTGCTGCAGATAAAGCCAACAACCTTCAAGAAAGATGTGATTTAATAGACTGCTAATTGCTCTGATACCTTTGCTACACTCCTTCAAAAAGACTACAAAAGTCTGTGTTTCCTTCTGACCTGGGATACTGTCACTGTAAGCAATGAAAGCTATCAGACTTCTCCCTTTGTTCTGTCCCTTTTCCTCTGTCTAGTTCCCCTGAGGACAGAAGATCCTGGCAGCTAGATTTACCCTGGGCTTTTGCCTTTTGTTTTCCTGTACTTTTCTCTTGGCACAATTCAGAAGTTTTCAGTGTTGTGCTTTCATAATCACATGCTAAAATATTTGCGCAGCTGTTTGATGACAGAAAAGGGGGGAAAGAGAAAATCCACTCTTCAGTTATTTGAAAAGTTTAAAACAAAAAACCACAAAAAACCTCAACAAACCAGAGTTTAATGTGAGTTAGTCATATAAAATCTTCAGTTTGCTCTGCTCTTGTATAGCAGAATTCTCTTTTCACCTTGCCCGGTCTCACCCATGTCCTTCACCTTCCTCTTCTCATATATATAAACCCATGTTTTCATGCTCCTCTTAAAATGCCATGGGACTCCATTGCCCACCTGTGTGCACCCACTTCAGTCTCTTCCTGGTGTACAGAAATAGGACCAACTCCTACAGGCTATAATCACACATTCTTCAGGCAAATCTCTGACTGAAGTCAGTGGAAGATTTGGCAGAAGGACCGCAGAACTAATTACATTCCTCCCCCAAGTATATATATTGGATGGTGATGAGAGATGAGAAAATACTGCCTAGAAAGAAAGTCCATTAATAAATGAGAAGTAGATGTGGGGAAGAACAGTTGATTGAATTATTTATAATGCAGTTATAAAATTGCTAAGTTGCTGAGCTTTCCAGAAACCCATCAATAACATGCATGACCATAGCAGCAGCTAATAGGAGTATAGACAAGCAGGAGCAAGGATCTCCATGAATATCAGGTGTGGAAATATAGTGAAAAAAGCCTAGCATATCCAAATAATTTAGCACAGAACGTATTTTAGTGTGGTGATAACTTTCTAATAGCCTTGAAAACTGTGAGTTAATTTTACCAGCAGTGCACCAGAGAATTTCAAGCAAGAACTGAGCAAATGTGGGTCCATCTTTTTAAAATAGAAAAACAGCATAGATACTTCCTAACAAGACTAACTATAGGTCAGATTTACAAAAACCTGGAGAGTGATACTAAGAGCAAAGATGAACCTAAATGTTTGGAAGAACCATCTTGTCACATATTTTTTGTCAGAATTATCTAATTGGTGACTGAAGATACTAGAGTAGATACACTACATTAGATCCTTTGGTGCAATGAGTAGAAGATTAAACTTTTCAAATCTTCAGTGGCTAAAAGAAGGAAAAGTGAAAAGGCCAACAAGCTCTTTTTCAGCTTTAACATCTATAATTCACATGCATGAACTGCACTCCCACTAAAAACAGTCTACTCCCTTCCTACACGCACAAACACACACTCCCTGCCTTTATCCTGCTCTTGGACCACACACACATCTCTGTCCAGTTTCTATGCAAACATCAGCCAGTCTCCTCCTTCTGATGCATGAACACCTCCTCTGAACTAACTCCTCAATTAAAGGTGTGTTTCCACCCTGGTCCACCAAGTTTGGGGTGTTTTTTAAAGCTTTTTTGCCTTAGCCATGCCCTCCAGACAAAGCCTTCCTTTCTGCAAGGGAACTTCACAAACAGGAATGTGGTCTGGACGTCTATGAACAAAGGAACATTCATGTTCCCACTCCTGTTGCCTCTTAATCATTAGGAAGAATGAATGTGCTGTGGCTTTAGCTTTCCACCTCAGTTTACGAAATCTATGTTCTCCTGTGGATGTACATGTAGGGTAGTTCTCTTTTTGTTTGTGGTTGAGACTGAAGAGTCCAGGCGCAGTGATGTACTCTTTCTGTACTGGCCTGGATCCAGCAGCCGGAATGTCATTTCCAACCATTTAGCCTCTCAGACATTCTGTTTGTGAAATTAGCCTGATGAGGCAACTGATTAGAGATTGGTTCTTATTAGCTGCTGTCATTTTTATACCCTGTTCCGTAAGTAATGGTGCAGCAGCCCTTGTGATCCCATTAAAGAGCCCGAGCTAGTGCTCAGACTGCGGGAAGATAAAGCTGCAAATGGAAAAGGCTTCTCGGTGCTGCAGGCTGAGCCCAGCCACCTCCTCTCTGCTATGTTCCTCTGCTGCTTCCATACTCCCTGCTAGCCCAGCATTATTCCTTCTCAGAATTGTCTTCTTTAGGGGACAGCTTCATTTTGAATGGCTTCATGCTATCACACCCAGCGCACCAAGTCTTTCCCACTAAGCTAAGGGTAAAAATGTCGGGGCATGGGGTGTCAGCAAAACAGATATATTTAATTACATGCACCAGCCAGCATTCTCACTATGTAAGGTTAATTGTGCAGTTCAATTTCTGATCTTATTGCATTCTCATTTAAGATTACTGAAGAAGCAGCCATAAAATGTCCATGATAACAAGACTTTTTATAACATGCGTTCATATGTTTAGTAGCCTCATATCCGTGTGGAAACAGATACTTGTAAGTCTGGGTGTACTCATAACTAATTTTGAACAAGCCACGAAGCCACCATGCAAGGAGGTGGGGGGGATGCTGTTAAAGTCCAGCATCTTTAATGTGAAGGCTCCAGACTTCCTGAGACTGGGCCTAGATGGGCTTACCTACTTTGCACAGATACTTCTGCACTGCCAAGTCTAGTGGCATTGTCATGGCCACCATTGCATTTGGTGATGTTCTCCAAGTCCCTTGTTTTAGAATCACATAGATATAGGAGAGATGGAATTTTTTTCTAATCAAATTAAATTATAATTCTTGTAGTGTGTGGAGAAAAGCTGGAAAACTCAGTTTGAAGGCAGAAGCAAAGACAAGTAAAAAGACTTGAATTGTTATTGTTTTTAACGTCTGAGATTTTTTTAGCCCACTCACAGCTTTTCGAATCTGGTTCAAGTCTTTTTAACCCTTCTGGCTGATGCTGCTGTTCTGAGCTAGTCCCATCTCTGCTGCTTCAGATTATGGTAGGGCAAAAAGGTACTTAACCCCCTGTCATGATGGGATCTTTAATATTTGGATTTTTGCATCTGGAGGCCTGTCTGTATCTAGCAAGTTGTGATGAGCCACTGTCAGAGAAAGCTCAGACACCCTGAGTTAAAAGTGGGGATAGGAAAGTTAGTTACGAAAGCAAACATGTGGGGTTTACTTCTGTTTGCTTTTGTCCGTACCACCTACATGCACACAGAGCTGTGTTTGTTACTGGCATCCTGAGAGAGGAAATGCATTACCTTAAAAGACGCACTTGGCATTAAGAGGGAATAATAAGGAAAGCAACAAAGAACCATTAGCAACATTTTATTAAGAAGATGAGATAAATAGTCTGTCTCGTAAACAAGTGGTATTATTTAACTATCCAAGGATTTTCTTTCCAAAACAAGCCTCAATTGTTCATTGTCCAGCAAAATAACGCCTGCTTCTGCAGTCCTGGCTTCTTCTCTAACTACAGCCCAGAGTCCCAGATTAGGTCTCTGCTGCTGTGGACTGTCCTGCCTAACACTACTAATATTTATGCTTATGTTATAATAAAAATATGTTAAGCAAGTAGGAAAGAGCAATATTAAGGCTCAGAAAGGATAATGACAAGACTTTTCAGTTGAGGGGACAGGAACAAAGGAACTCTGCCTGCCCTGAGCTTCCCCGTAACTGTAATAGGGCCTCACGGACACACTTGCACTCGCTTGTGTTGGCAGAGAAACACTTGGCAGAAGAACACCCTATTGCCGACTCAACTGCTCGTTCACCTGCTCAGAGAGACAAAATTGTATTGCTCCATCCTAGCAGTTCTTCAAACATTGGTGAGTGTGTGCTGATTTTGAGATGTTTACCAGAACGTTTCTTTTTTCCTGTTTTCAAATGGCACCGTATTTCCCAGAGGAAGTGAGTGGCTCTCTCGGGGTTGTCAGCTTTCCTATACCATACAAGCAAGACTTACAGATGCTGTAGAGCTCTGTGAGTGGAGTAACCAAAGCAGGGGGGGTGGGGGGGTGGGGGTGAGGGAAGTACCTTCTCTATAAAACAGCCTTTTTTTAAAGAAATGGGGGGATTACCCAGGTCAGAGGAATCCTCAAAGGAGAAGGCAATACATACATTTGGTGCTCCCATTGCTGCTCCCTTACCAAGCCACAGGGGACCACTGCTCCGTTACCGTGGCAACAGTGACGAATTGGCAGCCAGACCCATCATCACACAGCCTCCCGGAGACCCTGCAAGATGCTCTGGGAAAGACTTAGAGAAGGAGATTTGCATCTGAGGTCCCATTTCTTTTTTACTTTGGTTTTATCTTGCAGGCCTAGAGAAATAGAAAATTGTTTGTGTGAGCTTTCCAAAGAGAAACCTGTGTGGAGGCAGGGCACGATGAGCGGCGAGAGAGCTCTAATTTAGACGCCTGCCCTGGCAGAGGTGGGCGACCTATGGGTACCTGTCGGGGAGGAGCTGACTTGTGCGAGAAGAAGGTCACTTATGCAGCCTTGCTCTGTGAGTACTGACCCAGCTGGCCTCTCATACCTTCTGCTGAAAATATTATTTATTGTTTGTTATTGACTATAAAATTCTGGGGTTTCTTGTTTCTAAGGGGAGGAATTTTCTTTTGTGCTAGCTCTTCTAAATAGGCTTCATGCAAAATCCATGAATGCACTACTACTGGATTTTTTTTTCTAGGCATGAAGTCCTTCTCACAGGAGCTGCAGACTTACCCATTAGCAGCTCGATGAAATCTGCAGTTTGCAGTGAGCACTGCACAATCCGTACCTTAATGCATTGACACCAGGTTTTGTACTCCAGCCAGCTGATATGGTGCTATCCAGAGATCAGCTTTTTCATTTACTTCATGATTGCATCCTTTGTTATACATGGTAACTTATTTGGTTTTGTTGAGATTAAGAATTTAAGCAGTAAGTAAACTAGATGCTGCTTGGAACAGGTGCAGAAAGAGTATTTGCCCCATGTGGGATACAGTTACAAGCAATTGCATTCCAGTGAGCCAAACAGATGCATCAGATAAGCTGCTGATAAAAAGAATTATTATATTGGCAAAGATCCACCACACTCCAGCATAGTACATGGATATCACAGTCAAGCATACAGACAGAGTGTAGTCAAAAATACAAAAGCCATGGGTGAGATCAATCTAGCGTGGCTAACAATAGGCATCTATAAACGTCATCATGCTACAGAGCAGTATGATCATCAGTTTTAAATTCTCACCTGAGAAATATTAATTAAATCTAGACATCTGTGAGAAGAATATGCTGCTTTGCAAAAAAATAATAATACACTGCAAAACAATTATAAGGAAAAAGGAATCAAAGGGATCTTGTACACCAGAGATCTGAAATCTTGATCAGTCTGCAGCCTGCTCACATGAAAGCCAAGGAGATTTTTTTAATCCAGATGAATTTGGTGCTTGTTCTGTTCCTTGGCCAGACGGCAGCACTAGGGCATCTCTAGCTGTAATCTCATTAAGACTATTAGGCTGTGACTGTGCTTGTGCTCTGTTGCTGGCATGAATTTAGGCAGACAAATGATCCTTGGAGCATGGATGGCTCTCACAATTCAGAGGAGATGAGCTATGTTCTTTCTCACGAGGTCTGAAAATCTTACAACCTCGACTTTGGAAAGGCACTGTTTGCAAACCAGCTGAAAAGGCAAATAGGGACAGGTCTGCTCCGTCCAGGCACACCAGGGCAGTTTATGAACATAGCTTCTGTTTGTGGTAATGGGAGTCACATGTGTAAGTTCTCTGCACAATAACAGCAGAATACACTCCCTTCAGTGTGTAAATAGTATAAAGCTGTGCCTGTGTGAGTGTTGGCATGAGAGGCTGGGCTACAACAGAAGAAAAACAGAAATCAGAAATGAATTATTTGTTCATTTTTCCATCCTGAGAACCAGTCCTGTGTTCTGCTTTGTCCAGTCTGTTATAACAAACACAAGCGTAGTAGCTTTTGCTTTTTTGGACTGTTTGACCAAACTTGAAAATATTTTGATGATAGAGGATGTTTCTGGAGTCAGATACAACTTCTTTTCATCCAATTTTATCCCATTACTCTTCATTACAATTCCTTAGGACACCATAAATAACTGTTCTTTCCTTTTTGCGTTCCTGCATCACTCAAACGTTAGCAGATAGTTCTGCTCCTCTGCAGCAGCAGAGTTTAAGTACTTCTGGATGTAACTGGATTTCCAGTCCCCTCTGTGACCCTTGCACATGTGGACCTCTTGCACATAAACCCATACCGGTTTACGTCATTTGCGCATGAGTCTCGGGAAGCAGTCCTTGCTGAATGAATGCCAGTGTACCACACAGTTCATAAATATGTAAAAGTAATGGGCCCTATCCCAACAAGCTTAGATTCAGAAACGTTTAGCAGATGTTCTGGCTGTGGGGGAGGAAAACAGGAGATGAATAAATACAATACTGCAATAACAAATACTTTGTTGATGAAACTGCACATAAATTAGAATGACAAACACACCCTTACCAGGACTTTGACCTATCCATAAAACAACATCAACATGTTCTATTAATAGTAGTTCCACATCCTCAGGATCAATAAAGCGACTTAATTGATTTACTTTCCCCTTTTTATTAATACTTCTCTAAACAGTGATGAATTTGGATAGAACATAGGTACAGTCTTTTTTATAGCTTGTCAGAGAACCATTCTAATAGTGCTAGTAAAGCAATAAGGTTCTCAACCAGGACCCCAGAGCCTTTTGCTAAAAAGAACCTAACCATGGCTAAGTTAAGAGTTTGAAGAAGACTTCCAGACCTGCTTGAGATTCAGGGCTGTCGGTTATTTCTAGACACCACCACAAGGGAGCTGCTCTATACACTTGGTTAAAGGAGTAAAAAGCTGTTGCTTTAAAAACAAGTGTACAAAACATAGCTCAGACTCTCCCCTATTCCAAACTCCAAATAGTAAACATGCCTTTTAGACTTTAATGCATGCTATGTGAATAAACGAGTCCCAGGAGGAGCTCTGTACAGGCAGCTCTTGTGTGGAATTTGTATAGTCCAAATTAGGTGAAGAACCAATGAAGTGTCTCAATGATGACCTCGCAGGACTTACTTTCTATTACATTTCACCAAGGTATTATTTAAATCCATTCCTTTAGTCCTCCTCAGGGACTAGCTGAGTACAAGGAAATGCTGTACTTCTGATTCTTTGTTTAATGTATTAATTGCATAGCATGACAACAGTCTAGTAGTACTTCATTTGGGTATGGTCTTCTTGTATAACTATATTTTGCGCATTGAAAAGCACTTGTCTTACTGCTTTAGATGATCTTGCACCTGTTTACACACCTGAGCTGTTGCTGCTTTTAAAGGAAATGTGAAGTCAAACTGAGCTGGGCTACTCTTCCCAGCCCTTAGCATACTGTACAGTTTTGGGAGGGAGTTTTCTGCCCTTGTGTTGCCTTTGTTCTGGGTTACTTTTACTTAAAAATTTACAGTGTAGTGAAGTGAAAGCTGTGTGTTTCTCACTAGCTTCTTGTATGCCCACAGTCCTGAGTCAAAGCAGCAAACCCAGCAGCAGTTTTGTATTTCACTGCTTGGAAAAATCTGTGTGCAGTGCAATTATCTGCAGTGTGTATGCACAGACTTGGAGTTTCTCTTACTCCTAAAATGCCCCCAAATGCTTAAGTCTACACTGAACACACAGCAGATTTGCATGTAGCCCCAGAGAAACTTTCCTTATTAGTTCCTATCTGAAAGCTTATTTTCTTAGCCTGAAGAGTTAGAAACATTTTTCTACATGATCAAAATTTACTGGATCTGATGGGCTGCCTTTTTATTTTCCCTGTTGAACTGGAGAAGTTTTTACCTAGAGAAGTTTCAACTTTTTCTTAGTGAGCTAATAGGTAGGTTTTTTCCAGTGAATTAGTCTTGTATTTGTTTTCTTGTAATAAAACACCACCAGCAATTTATCTGGAACTTGGCTCCCACCTCTGCACACAACATCACTCCAGATTAGTGTGTTGCGTGTGTGTTCAGGGGTGGTGGAAGGGAGTTAAATAGCATAATTTTATAAATATTACAGCTATTCAAATGCTTATGCAGTGAATAACCACTTGCATCAGGAGAATGCTGGGTGGTTGATGGTTTCTGCCTCATGTTTCAAACACAAGTTGAACACCTATGTTATTGCTTAGGAAGTCAGCTCTGTATTTTCTCCAGAATTGGACAACTCCTCCTGCTACCAGTTGCAGCTGATGCAGAAGACAGCAAATTTTCAGACCTCTGTAGACTAGATTTTCTCTGCTGTCCTTCAGTTTCTTCTGGGAACGTTTCTTTTGAAAGCATTCAGCTGCTGATTTGAATACAGATTACTTTTACATTAAAAAAAATTTGCTCTAGCTGTCCAAGTAGATGTGAGCATCAGAAAATAAGACTATAACTCATCAAGGAGAACCTCAATTAAATTGCCTCCAGCAGGTAGCAATTTAAATGTAGTGAGTTTTAGCAGAAACACTTGCATACAGGAGGTAAGAGTTCTGGTTAACAGAGAGCATCTCAGATGCTTCAGTGGCACTTTGGTTTCATGTTGTGGCCTTGCCACATATATGGAAAGCAAAAGAAATTCTCTGGCACTGTAAATGTCATACTAAGACATATAAACAGAAGGGATGTTTGCAGAACACACAAAGTGCTCCTTCCATTCTACATCGTACTGGTAAGGCCTCAACTGAGAACACGCTGTGTGTTGCTCCTGCACAGGGAAATTTAGGAAAGACATGGACTAAAGTGAGAGTCACCAAAGGTGAACACTGAGAATCACCAGAGGCCTCACAATGTAGCCTAGGAGGACAGGCAAGAAGAAATGGAGTTTTAGGACTTGGGGAGTGTATTGACAGGTGACGTGAGAAATCTTCATGCATCTAAAAGGCTGTTGCAGGAGTGAGAGGAACAAATGTTTTCTTTCTCTGTGATGGGTTAATCGTTAGGGAAAACTTTCTAAAGGCAAAAAGAGTGAATCATGAGAAAAGAATGTCTTGCCTGGATAGACTGTGGTGTCTGCAGCACTGGGGAGGTCTTTAAGGGGTAAAACAGATGGGACAGAGGTGCTTTCACAGGGATGGAGTTAGATGACCTCTCAGTATCCCTTCCAGCCCTGTGATTCGGTGATTGCCTCCTCATTTGAAAATCCACTTGCTGTGTTTTTACTTGCTAATTCCAGATGTGGGGACTCTGCTCTGGGACAGTATTCTTCCAGTGGAATTGATGTTCTTGTTTTTTAAAGATTATGAATTCCCACAGGAGCAGTCATGCACCTGGCAAGTTCTGAGCCTTGGAAGGTCGTCAGAAGAGAATTCAAAATTCCTTGGCCAATTTTACTGTGAAAATAGCTTTGATATCATGGAGATACCAAAAACTTTCTTGGATTTTCTTCTTTAACTTGCCTTCCTTGCTATACTCCTTGTCTAACTGGGAGCAGCACCTGGCCTTGATGAACCTTCAATAAATTCTCTTAGAAATGGAATATATAAAAAAAAAGTCAGGCCTTACTTTTGTATATTGATTTTTCAAAATGGGACACTGTACCATACTCTGACCTTATTTTGAGCAGTAGCAGCTCACCTCCTTTTAAGAGCTGCATCTTGAACCACAGTATCTTTTCCTGAGTTGGTCTGAGACTGCTTCCTTGATGGCTGTTCTACTTACTAGTGGTCACTTCTGGAGTGCCAGGCACCCAGTTTTACAGTGCTTGCAGGCACTCATTCACAGGGAATCAACGCTTGGCTGGGGTGAGGTGAATGTTACCTAGCTCAGTGCAAACCAGCAGTTCTGTAAAGTCCTCAGGGAAGATACAGCGATGGGCCTACCTTGCATATCACCAGCCTGGGACATCAGTCTTCTACTAGGCTGTGAGGCGGGATTTCAGCTGTCACAGCTTGCTTTTACAAAGTAGCCCATTTTGCACAGATATTGCAGCCCTTGTTTTTGTGTGTGTGCTTTATTAACCGGGAGTTCTGTACAGTACTGCCTGCCACCCTCCTCCTGCCCTGAACACCACATGTGTGCAGTGAAAAGAGACATGCAAAGGAAGTATAGTGTTTTGTTTTTCCTTTAGTTCTACTTGTTTAAACCTTTCCTCTTACAGGGCACTGTGAAAACTTCACTGGGAATCTAACAGCATAATGATGCAAATAACCTTATCATATGACTAAGCCTCTCTGGTGCTGGATTCCAAAATATCAAGCCAAGATGTACAAGTTTTGCTGTGGATGCCACAGACAGCCTCATGCTAGAGTGCAGATGGCTCTTCAGTTCCGTAATGGGAATTTTTCAGGTCCTTACTAGCATTTTACAAAAATTACTGTTAAACTCAGCCCTCCTCCTGACTGTTCAGACAGAGTGCTCAGCCAGTAATCAGTAGGTGGACACACTGTACACATTGGCCCCTTTCCTTTAAGAGCATTTTAAAATGTCTCCTGTGTCAACGTATGTAAACCCTCTTCTCCGCCTGCTTTCAGTTTTCAATAATCTAACACTTCCTCAATCTGCATCTTTGTAGAGGAGGACACCTTGACATATTGGTTATTGACAGGTAATAGAAGCTGCTGCCTGCCCTGCAAAGAGCTACTATGTCAGTGACCTTCATTGACTTCAGAGGTGGAAATGCCCATTGACTCGAGCTCTTACTGCCCTTTGGGACTTTTACGTGCATGACTTTGTGCATCTGCTCAGGTAAGGACAGGCGTCTTTGCCAGATTTTCCAACACGTAAGCTCTATCAGCAGGCTGCGGCTCTCAAGGGATTGCAGCCAGTAGCTCTAATTTCTATGCTTATGGAAACTCCATCAGTAAACACGGTGGGTTGAGCCAAGTTTAGCTCAGCTAAAGGCTTTCCTCCATCTGTTCTCAGACAGGGATATAGATAGTGATTTGGGAATTGTGCACTTCTGGCTGATATTTGTCACACCATGCTGTAGTAAAAATGTCCTCAGCTGTGTCATGAACTCAATTTTATGTATCTCATATGAATGGTATCTATTTTGGTTTTTATCACATCGTTATTGCTGTACCTGACTGCTTTTCATGCCAAAATCTCTAATAGACTATGGAGGTCAAAACTTCTCTTAAGGCAGGGCTGGAAGATTGTGGCTTTAGGACACTGGGACTGCGTGGCTCTGGATGTGAAAGGGGTTTGAATTCTCTCTGCTGGAAAGGAAAGGCTTATTTAAGGGGAAACTTGTGTACTTTCATATTACCATTGCTATTATCACATTATCCTGGGTTTGTACTTGATTCTTAATCCCTGGGTTATTCACAGTGCTTCTGTATTGGTTTGCATTCCTGCTCTATTCAGGTGCACATCGGCTGGCTCCCTCAGCTGAAGAATTCAAGGGTATACTCAGCTGAGCGTAGCAAAGACAGCATGTATGTGTGCACTGCTTATACACACTGAAGTGTATAGATAGGAATGAAACAAATGCATATGAACTGTATACAAACCTGTGTATATATATGCACACAGATGTGGGTGTATCTGCATGCTGAACTGACCGTGCTTTTCCTGACTGCACTTCAGATGCAGAGCACTCGGCCAGTAACCAGTGGCTTCTGAGAGCATTTAAATAAGTATGCAGATGTGCATACATATATAGCCCTACACGCACACTAAACATTTTATGTTCCTCTCAGTACTTCTTGAAGAACAGTTTTGTCATTTCCCTGTCCATCCAATACCTGTACTATTACTTCAGCGTAACCTGAGGAATTAGTCAATATTTGGGTCTTCCAAGGTGATTCAATTAGCAGGAGACAAGGATATTGGTAGCAGACATTCATCTGATGTAACTTTGTTCTTGCAGAGCACGCAGGCAACGAGCTATTTTCCCCGAACACAGCAGGATCCAAACTGGAGGAGTTGCTATGGCCACAGCTCCAAGCTTCTCCCCAGCCAACCCCGAACCAAAAATATATTTAGCCCTCTCTCATGATGATTTTTGCAAGCGTCTCTCCAGCCAATTTTAGATCTGATTTGCCACCTTTCTCCTGCCGGTTTCTTACGTGCTATCTCTCCCGCGCTCGCTTTCATCAGCGTTTCACATTTACATGCAAAGCGTGAGGGGAAATCTTCCAGGCGCACCCCTCGGCCGGTGCCGGGGCCTGGCTGCCAGGCGGCGCCCATTGTCCCGGCCTGCCCGAGGCCTCCTCTGGGAGGGCGGCGGTGGCTTTGCCCGGGGCGGGGGGCGGCTCTTCGCGGGATCCGGGCGGCAGCAGGACTACTTCGAGCGAGAAGTATCCGCCCGCGCCTCAGGGAGGTGGGTAACAGCGCGGGGGGCAGGGCCCGGC
>JAVJGI010000060.1:23245509-23272126 GCA_035590275.1 Ibycter americanus
TCCCCCGGCTCGCTGCGGGCGGCTCGGCTCGGTCCCGCCGGCTCGGTCCCGCCGGGGCGCCCTGGTGGCGTGCTGCTTCTCCCTGCCGTCGGCTTTGCCGCTGATCGCCGCTCTGGGGTTGCGTTACGCCGGTGAACTTTACGGCGATGACTGCCACAGTGTTATGAAGCACACCGAGCGCTTCCATGGTCAGGCAGCCGATGACACCCCCACAAAGCGAAAGCATATACTGGCATTGTTCTGTGTATGTTTTTGCTTGTGTCGCAGACCTAAGCCTTTAGGCTTTTTATTGTGATTCTAGATGTGTTCAGTGCAAGGGATGTCCTCGTTGTGTTTTTTCTGTTATGGACTTAATTGCTGCAGGCTGTTGTCCTAAGATGTGTTTAGGGTGTTAGACTACTTCACAGGGGTAACTGCTTCCAAACATAGGGCTCCTTCTCTTATTTTAATGAAAACCTGCTTATGCGTTCACTGTAACAACTTCATTTCATATTCTGAAGAAGTCATCTCTTACCTCATGCAGTCATCCATTTAAGGTTGGTGCTGTGGAGCAATTGACAGTAACTTTTGTTGAGATGGAGGAATACTTTACAAGTCTGGCACTACAAAAATTGCCACTTCCTTTGTTGATTCTGTTGTACTTCTTTGAAAGGTTAATGAAATGAAGAACCTGCGGAAGGTATCTTGGAGTGTTAGATTTAAGACTTAAATTGGGGTTCTTGGTTATTCTGCACTTTGAGTGGACTGGGTCTGTACTAGTGTAGGGGGCTTAGGGGAAGCTGAGCAAATAAATGAGCCCTTGCTGGGCAATGTGGAGATACAGAAACTGACTACCTCTTAGGGCCCCTTCTGGTTACAAACTTGGAAATCTACAAGTTAACCAAGCTTGAAAAAACCCAGTAAACAAGATTTTCTGCCTATAACCAAGAACTGACTTGAAATAGACTTCTGTTCCCAATAGTTACACTAATACCTCTTCCTGCATTTCTTTTGGAGAATGTGCTTATTCTACTTATTTTTCACTGTCACATTTTCAGCACTTGTGTTTGAGTTGGTCGTAATGCAGGGATGTGTTTGGTAAAAATAACTCACTGCATGGGAATTAACTTCTTTCATCATGTGAATATTTCTACTGGTCGGAGTCTGTGAAAACTTACTTGCACAAAACTAGATTTGGAGTTAGATTGAAGTTGGCAGTGTCCCTTTAAACCATCCAGAACTCCACTACATGTTCTTCTGTAGCAGAAAAAGTCACACTACAGTTAAGAAAACAGTGAAGTTTGTACCTAGCTTGCAGCTTGCTAAAGTACTCATGTCCAAGAACACGGATGAATATAACTAGCTATGCTAGACTTGTATTCAGTCAGATCTTAAAGGCCAGATTGGATGGGGCTGTGAGCAACCTGGTCTAGTGGAAGGTGTCCCTGCTGATGGCAGGGGGGTTGAAACTGCATGATCTTTAAGGTCCCTTCCAAATCAAATCATT
The DNA here is from genome assembly GCA_035590275.1 of Ibycter americanus. NCBI lineage: Eukaryota > Metazoa > Chordata > Aves > Falconiformes > Falconidae > Ibycter > Ibycter americanus. Next base: position 23,246,996 of record JAVJGI010000060.1, read on the forward strand.
CTATGATTCAGTGAAATTGCAGTTGGGAGGTACACCTTATAGCTAGTTGGTGAAGCTGGAAATTCTTTAGTTCTGAAATTAATGGACAGGGGAACTCCTCCTAAATGTTACTGGGCAACCATAAAGATTTTTCTTTTAACAGTTATTCTTAAGTATTTGTGCAGAAAAAATAACTAATAGCTGTGTTGATTATGACTGACATGTATCTCAATTTCAATTTCCAGTACATTTGAATTCAAACCCTGTTCCTGACTATCCTGTGTGTTAAGAAAGGATCTGTAAATAGTATGTGATTCTGTAATTCCTGGTGTAAACCTAAACAAAGCTGGTTGAGGTCAGAATGACATTTTATTTTAAGCTTTTGTGCCTCTCAGGGTTTCGAATATCCTGCAAACATGCCTCACATGAGGAATCTTACTTATTTTGCGGGTGCTGGTCTCTTTTGATAAAGCCTACAGCATTGTTACTTTTCCATGAGAAAGCCTGAATTATTGTTGTACACATGGTAAAGCAGAGCTGATGACATGTTGCTTTTGGAGAAAGCTGAGGCAGGATAGATCCTTAGTGGTATGTGTTCCTCTCATCTTGCAGGATTTCAAAATGACTTCTCAGTCACTTAAGTAATCCATGAATGGATTAGGATTTTTTTCCTCTTTACAAACACAAAGGCTGTCTTGCTAATGTAATCTTACGCGTAGTATTCAGGGTGGCTCTAGGTAAAGGGAGAGAGAAAACTGCCCACGCTGCTGCTGTCTTTGTTAGAGACAGAAAACTTCCACTCCGTTTTGACTATGTCACAGGAAGTTGCCTGACAGCAACAGCAGAACCTGGACATGGACTGTCTTTGGTATTACAACTGTTGTTCTGTTAGTATGGAGAAGGCTGAGGAAGCTGTGGTAAGAGGTTGGTTAAAACTTGTTTCTGCCATGCAGCTTCCAGCCGTGATGTTTTAGGAATCGGTTCTCTGCCAGCTGATCTACATCTTAACAGCCTGGGGTGGAAGAATCCTTTCACTTACGGCTGAAGCTAGGGCTGCACTGTTGATCAAGGGTATCATCTATGGTACGTAAGGTTCCCACACAGATTCAGTTATACAGGTAAAGCACACGTGTACTATTAGGGCTTGCCTTAACACTGTGGTCTGTTGTTAATAGGTGGGTGTGAAATGCAGCTTTGGCAATGTACTGTACGACTGTTCTAATACCGCTGAGATATTCCTAGTGCGGGTGTGATCTGAGAGAGTTTTCCTGGGCGAGTGCTTTTACTGTAGCAGATCCTAATGATAATCTCACCTTTCATTTAAAAAGGGGAGGAGGGGGAAATTCCTGCTGGTAAATCCAGGAAGTGGGTTTTTACATGAGCTCCATCGGGGAGCCTTGCTTGCATTTTCTTAGGTCTCCCAGCAGCCCCAGAGCCTAGAACTGACTTTAGCCTTGCAAACTATCAGGGTGTAACTGAGATGTCACCTACAGAAATGCTGTTCGTAATTTGAGAGGTGGTAGTAAAGCAGCAATAATACTGATTTGGTGTTCATGCTGCTATTTGGAAATGGTGAGATACAAGAGGCAGGCACTATTTATTTACTAGGAGGGGAGCCCAAAACAGTAGAGACGGAGCAAGAGGTAAGCTAGCATAGGAACATCAAATCACCACCCTTTCCTTCCTTTTTCTCTTCCTCCCTCCCCTAGCTGAATGACATCTTCTGTTGCAATTGCACAAGGGAGAGGGAGAAAGGGAAAAGTGCATCTAGGAGAACCCAAGAACGTACGCTCTGAGGAATGAGATCTGCACACATAGATGGTGCTTGTGCATGGTATGAAAACATTTGGATTCCAACTCTGTGTTTGGGACACTCAGTCACTGAATTATTTGTCTGTTCCTGCAGTTTCCTAAGTTGATATATATAGTTGATATATATAGTTGATAGGCCTGTAAGAGCATTTGGTTTCTTTGTGTAAACAGTAAACTGACATGGATCATAGCTCTTCTCGTTCCCCTGCCTGTATTGTATCTTGATTTGAAGAGGCACTGTGATGCTCTTATGTATGGAGTGGCTTGTGATAGAAATTTAGTGCCCAGATATGGGAAACAATTTAAGGAAAGGAAGGTTGCTCACCTGTGTGGGCAGCCTCCCTTCTGACACTCCCTCCCCCCCTTTTCTTTTAAAGTTCAGTCAAGCAGAATTATTTGGCTTGGTAGCAAGAGGAAATTGAAGGATGTTTTTCTTTTTCTGAGGTATTGAAATTTACTCCATCCAAAAGTATTCAGTGAGACAAGGAAAGAAAATGCAAGTTCTTGCTCTTTGTAGACAGCAGTAAATTAACAATAGAATTATTTCAGATTCAGGAAAGAGGAACCTATTTTGTCCCACACTTCCTAAGGGGAGTTCATAACCTTTCTGCTAAAGGTATGCAGTCAGTACCAGGTTAACTTCTTGCTGAAGACAGTAACCTGATTGCTCCAATAGAGATCAGCTGTTCTGAAACTCTTGTTTTTGGGATAGACAACATGAGAAACTGCGTTTCACTTTTGAGAAGGGGCAAGGAAGAAAGCTATGGAGATTGTGAGGAAAACCTTTTTGCTGCATTCCTGTCTCTCTCAGCCTGTCATCTCTGCCTTCTCCCCAGATCTTTATCTAGGTTATATGTTAACCTTTTTCATTCTTTCTCCACAACATCTTTGAGATATGATCTTTTGTGTCTAGCCACATGGTTAAAACTCGTCTAGGCTGCCCTCGCTTTGTCTGGATTTCTTTTTGATACTCAGCTGTTCAAAACAACGGCCATTTTTACTGAAAGTGGAGGTTTTTGTTTGTTTGTTTTTTGTCTGCCTTTAAGACTTTTAGCAAATCATTCCTATAGGGGTCCTACAACTACAGACATAAGCTAATTTTTTGGGCCCTTTTCGGCTGTCATCTAGAGGGGCATACTGTGGAGAATGTAACATGCAGTCCCACCTGTTAATGCTGCTAACTTTTAGGCATTCGCTAAACCCTTGTGGCCTTTCTTTACCTTGGTCATCCTGAAGAGAGGCGTGGCAGATGGATGCTTTTCACCCATCATGAAGAAGAGTTCCATAAACATCTATGAAGTCGCCTCATCTGCCTTCAGAGAAGTTCTTAATGCCTTCCCCTGCCGTGAACTGACTGAACCAGAACAGCCCAGCAGTGGACTCAGTAGGTCATTGCTTATTTTTCTGAGCGTTTTTGCCTTTTTGATGTGCTCCCTTCTTTTGTTGGATCCATTTGTCCAGCAATCATCCCTTGAGTTGGAGCCTCTCTGTGCAAGATGTGTGTTTTCTTCTGCTCATATGTAGCATATTATGTACTGGAGTTCTGGTTTAGACTGGTGAATCTCAAACATTATTGTAGGATACAAAACAAAGGTAAAATCTTGCAGCTTTCTGTTTTCTGTGCTGACTGTTTTCAACACCAGTCCAGGAGTACTTGTCTTATGTTATGGGTCTTTTGCTGTGTTTGCCTGCATTAGGATTCCAGTTGTATAGCTTAATTAAAATCTGGGAAATAATGCTCTTAGCATCAACTTCCTCTTTGGCCAGCAGGAAAATTGTTCTGATTTACTGCTTTCTGCCCTGCTGTTTGGAAATAATTCCTCTGAACCTGCAGTGCTTTGAAGTGAGGCAAGGCTTGCTGGGAGCTGATGTGGCTGAGGGAAGAGGACACTTCAATTCATTGAAGACTTCTAATAAATCTCTACCTTTCAAGCTTTTTACTTAGTTATATCTTCTGTCATCATGGCTGCAAGATGCTTTGGAATGAGCTTTGGGTGGTGTGTCTGGGGAAGTCTTAGCGTATAATCTTCTACTAAGTAACTTCTGAACTAAAGTGACAATGCATAGCATAACTTTTATAGTGACCGCCCTTTAAATTCTTAAGATCTCTTTACACTGAGTCTGTGGGGAGACTTCTCACTGAAAGTTAAAGTATAGGCAGAACAGCAGCATTTTTGTGGGATCGTATCTTGTTATCTCTGCCATGAAAGTAAAAGTGCTTGTGGCCATGTGAGTCCTATCTAACGTTTCTATCTCTTTATGGCCTTGGTGGAAATGCCTTGGTTTAACGGTATGGTTGGGAGGCCCTTCTTGCCCTTCTCTTAGTCTTTCTCAATATGCTGTGTATACTTACACAGCTGTTAAAAAGGGCTTCTCTTGTTGGGTCCTGTGTAAAGGACAGTATAAACTCTGCTCCATTTTTGTGAGACACTGCAGCTTGTACCAATTTGCACCATTTAACACTTGCTTATGTTTTTTTTCAGGGTTCATTAAAGAGATTAATCTAAAGGCAACAAGAAACCAAATTTGGCTCTAACCAAATTAAAGAATGCAAACCTAATTGATATCCATCCAGTGATACCCATGTAGTAGACTACTCTGGATCTCGTGTTGAGAAATGTCTGACACTTGCAACATCATGGTTATATGTCTAAAGAAATCGAAGGGGAAGATAGTAGACTTTCTCATTGCCTCTGTTTTGTGGTGAACTGCACACAAATAAGGAATGGAGGCAGGTGTTTGCCTAGGAGTCATGTTTTAAACAGTCAAATCCAAGAATGTTTTGTTAATCTTTTTTTGTAGGAGTAAGTTATTTCTTTAATAACAGTCTGTGTACATTGTGTATGGTACTCCATCTGCTATAAACAGAGTTCTGCTCAGTTTGATAAAGAAAAGCTAGATTAAACTATGTCAGGAAGTGTAAACAGTTTTGGGGAATGTGGCGTGCTTTTAATGATTCATGTAGCCATGCTAAATCACTTAGTGAGATTCCCATTCAGAATTCTCTAGAGCTGTACTTCTTTCTGCATTGATTGTAAAGAAAGACTAGTTTGGGGCTAGCCTTTGTATATAGTTTTCTTGGTGAGCCTGGGAAGGTCAGTGCCTTGCACCTGGTATTTCAAGTTTCTTCTAGATCTCCTAAGTGTAATTTGTCTTGCTGCTTATAAACAGAAGCTAAACATACTGTGGACTTTCCAGGGAGAGTAGGACTGCTTACACATTCAGGAAATACAGGAAAACATTGGGTGTCAGTGATACCTGGTCTGCTTCCAGTACTTCAGAGACAGAGAAGTTTGTACGTGTGAAAATGGAGGAGCTATCCAGAAGGTGACAGCATCAGTAGCAGATCTCCACTAAATGCTCCACAGTGATGGTATCCAGTGTTCCCACAGAGAGACAAGACAGATGGGCTGCAGCTGAGCCCATCACTATACCTGATACTTTTCTTGTTGCTTTTGCATTACATGTAATGCCTGTTGCGTTACACGTCTGGAGACCCACCCAGGACTCTGCTGTGCCAAGTATTGTATTAAAACATAGTAAAGAAGTCCCTACTCTAAGATTTTATTTATTTATTTTTCTTAAATAAGGCAGGTGAGTGGAAGAAAGCAGGTATGATTTTTCTGTTGATGTTTAGTATGGCAAGTACTGGGAAGTTTTGAGTTCAGCATATTGAATAGAGTATTATTTGACAGTGGATTTATTTCAGGATGTGAACCAACCTTCAGATCACTCAGTGAGACTCTTCTAAAGCTGCAAAATATAAACTCTATGGGCTTATGAGGAGGTATGTATCTGTGAGAGGTATATATTCATGTAATCTGAGAACCTTTGTCTTAGAATAACCAGTCTGCATTCACGGCAGATGTCCCTTGCACATCCTCCCTTATCTCTAGCTCCACTCAACACGGTCAGGCTTCGTGACGTTGAGTGGACTTGCTTCTGATCTGTCCCTCAGACATCTCTCTGCACTCATACCACACTTGTTCCCATTTCCTTGGTCTCATATCCTACCCAGACAGTAAGTGATGAGACTTAGAGGAGGGATCAGGTATTCCAGGTGGCCAGCTTCTTGTATGCTGAGCCAATTCCACAGTCTATTGATACAATCTTTCATACAATTGTGGTCATGACTATTCACAGTGCGGTTCGTGAGGGGAGGGAGGAGTCTCCTGATCCGTGTTTCTTCTGGGACAGGAGGGAGATCTTTGTTGATGAGTATGCTGGGTGTACAACACATAGCCCCTCTCTTAATCTTCTCCGGGTCTGCGTGTTTGGTTTTTGACTGTACTTTTCCCTTCCGTCTCTTTTGGTACCCTTCCTACCTAGTGCCCTCCCCCAGATGCAGAACCTTCTTCTGACCGTGGTCAGACTGAACTTCAGTAGCATTAGGGAGGGAATCTGACATCCCAGCAACGGTGGACTGTGTTTCTGGTATCTTATCCTTGCATCTCAGGGCATGGTGCCACTGGAAGAACTGGCTTTTGGAAAACTGGCTTTTTGGGTGCCTTTAGAGAGCAGGGTGTGCTGTTCAGGTTTGTTATTTAGTGTTCTTTCTGGTTTCCTCCTCCTACATGTTTTCCTTCCTTTAATCCACTACCCTCTTTCTGTTTCATGTTCCCCACAGGCATTTTATTTTGTTCCCTCCTGGCTGTTTACTGTTTTACCCTTCTTTGATGCATGAAGGAGAAACTACTGAATTTTGTTAGCAGGAGTCATAAGCCTGTTCTTAACAGGGGGAGCCAGTAGGAACATAGAGTATGTCCAGGGCATCCCTCACAGGCTGCATTAGCTGTGCAGTTTGCAGTATTTTTTTCTAGCAGGAGTATCAGTTAGTGTTAATTTAGAAATGGTGTAGTCTCAAGTGTGATCTAAAACAGCTAAATTGCTTGGAGAGTGTCACTTGAGATGTCTGCTTCCTGTGTAGGAGAATTCTTCTGCTAATGTGTCCTTTTGTGGACGATTGTCTAGATGTCTCATCGGCCTGGAGAGGCTTCTTTTTAGTGCTGTGTGCTCTCTGGAGAGTTTATTTTCAAATAGTTACTGAAGCAACAGTCTTCTAAAATGCTGCAGTATTAGGATAGAAGGAATTAAAATATTTAGTAAGCCTCTAAAAGGGTAGATTGAAAAAAATATATTTGTCTCTTATATTCTCTAAGGCTAGCTGAAAGTGCTGGTGGAACTGTGTTCTACAAGATGACTTGTTTACTTCACAGTTTCTTCCTCAAAACAATTCTACTCTAGTTTAAATTGTGAATGTTCCTAAACTGAAGTATTGTCAAAACCAAATGTTTTATTTCAGGAACTGCTGTGCACTAACCTGCATTCTCTTAAGATGGGCTGTGTCTTCAGATAGTCACCTTGGAACTGTAGCTACCATGGAGCAGTAAGATGCTATTACAGAAGCAAAATAACTTTACTTTTTTGAAGAGAAGCATTTTCTAAGTCTTCCTTCTTTGTGCCAAAAACCTGGGGACTTTACTGTTTACCCTCTGCTAGAAAATTTCAAAGCAAATGTTTTTCAAGAGGTCAGATTTCCTTATTGCGTTGTACTTGTGCACCATTGCAGTGGTTCTACTTTATATCATTTTTTCCTTAATCTAAAGTCTTCAGATGAGTTGTGTCAGTACGACAATTACACTTAACAAAGTTATTGTATTCATTTGAAATCATATCGTGTCACTGATAAATCAGATGATTAATCAAATGTTTCAGAATGTCACCTCCAGATATGAGGTTGTCTTTTTCCAAGTCCTCATTCCTTTGCTGCTCTATTCCTGTACTCTTCAGCTATCACAAAAGACCCTTTGTTGTTCATTTGACTGTTAAACTACGCTTATTTTATGCTTCATCAAACTCCCAGTGAGCTCAAGGTTTATAATATCAAAAGTCTAGATCTCCAAGGGTGAGAGAAGCTAACGTGTTTCATAGAGCTATAGGGATCAGCCAGCATACAGAAAAACATGCCAGGCAGTCAAGGCTTTTTTGGTGGTGGAGGACAATGGTGGTGAATTCTGTTACGCATTCATGCAAACCATGATAATAACTTACAGGCATGATGTTTTCTCACAGTTGGTGGCTGCTGGTGAATTCAGCTATTGGGCATAGTACTTTCATTCTGGACTTTTAAGAAAGCAAAGAATTTCAGAAACATGGAGTACAACAAAGCTGGAAGAGGGTACTGAGAAGAAAGAACTCGATGGCTGGGTAGGTTCAAGATGCATAGCTCAGACTTGACCCAGCAGGCCAGTTATTGCTGAATACTGGCTGGCCTCGGTTGTTCCCTTTTCCTGTTAGTGTTACAACAGGTGGATCTTGAGGGGAAGACTCTGAAATGGACTAGCAATGAAGTGCTGTGAGATTAACACAGTAAATTGAGTATTCATTTCTTCTGTTGGATTTGAGGATGAATTGCTTTACAATGTTGTGCTAATTATGGCAATTCAGGAAATGATTCACAAGAGTGGGTAGCTGAGCGTGGTCCTTCTAACAGGTGTTTTAGCTTAACCTAGGTTGACTTATTTACTAGAATTGTGCTTCATTTGCTACAAGGGCAATTGCAAATGCTCAGTTTTAATTCCTATGACTTGACTGAATGCAGTCCTCTGACACCTGACAGAAGAATGGGAACAGCCTTCAGCCTGTCTACAAAGTCAAGACACTTTGGCTTGCTTTTAGAAAAGTTTCTTTACAGTGGTATGGGCTAGAATGTGTTTTCAGTGCTGTAAATTCAGTGCTAGGCTGTGTAACACAATCATGACATTTAGTGTTAAGTTACACTGCATATTGCACAGTTTTACTCAGGTTTGCTACTTGCTTCACTGTGTAGGCTCTGATGTGGAGGCAGTATCCTCAATAAGTATCAGGGAATCTGAGAGCAAGTAGATTCTGTGATCCTGTTCTCAAATCCAGTAATGACTTGAAATATATATTACATTTTTTCAGTTATAAAAAACTATATTCTCTGGTTTCCCCAAGCAGAAATGCAGAAGATATTAGTGTTCCCATTTGATGGAATAGCTCCTGCTGTGCAGAATACAAGTTGCTGTGACATATTGGAGTTCATGCCACAGTTATGCACAGTAAATGCATGCAGTGTCTATGGAGTTTCAGTTATGACAGCAAAATCTTTAGGTGGCAAGAACAAGGTCATGGTTGTGAGATTAACTTGCATACAGCAGTTCTTGTTGTGGGAAGGAATGTTTGGCAGGCATTAACTTTTTATAACCTGGTAATATTCAGGTACTGCAGAAAAATTCTTTCTGTGAAGGTCTTAAAAATGTTGGAGGTATGAACCCTAGCCACCCCCTTGAACTCTGGGTTCAAAGAGTCTTTTCATTAGAGGTGGAGGCAGGGAAAAACATGATGGGCTGACCAGGCTTTTGGTAAGCATGTTCTAATTTGTGACAGCTTACTAGAGCACTGAAACTGAGCAGCAGCCCATTGCTGGAGTGTGTCCTCACCTGCAGGATCTAGTAGTTGTATCTTAAAATGGTTAAGGGAGGCTAGTGGTGGAAATGAGCTGTGACATTCTCTCCCAGACAAAGCCCTGACTGTAAGGAGTTAAAACTTGGAGAGGAATGAACTGAGGTCAGCAGCACAAATGGTCTGTTCAGTAAATAATTTTCTTTGTATACTGACTCCATTCTTTCACTCATTATTTGCTCCACTTATTCTTTTCCCTTCCCACACAGACACACGTGCGCACATGCAATTTTTCTGCCTTTATTATTCTCTTTTGCCCTAGTTATCACCTTCCAATGGCCACTTGTCACAGTGACCCACCCTCTGGCTAAGGGAGCTGTAGATGATAGGTTTACTGTGAAAGAACCACCCTCAATCTGGGATGGACACCTGTGTTCAGCTTAGAAGATGCAAGGCTGTTTTCCAGCTGCTCCTGTGAGTCTGCTTGCTCTGAGCACTGCAGTGGCTGTACAGAATGCAGCACACAGGAGGGAGAACGCTGTTCAGCCATAGACAGAGGAATTAAGAGCTGTTGCCCACCTTTTTTCCCCCTTGGTGGCAGGCTGCAAGCTCCTGGGTGAGTGAACATCTGGTACATGGCATGTGTTGTTCCAGGATTGGTGAGGAAATCCATTAAATAGCCGCGCTGTTACTGAGAATTCGGGTAAATGTAGGACGAAGCATTGGTTAATGCTAGGGTCTGCAAAACGTGGCAGGCTTTAATGCTGGTGCTTGGACATGATGCTATGAAACGAGAAAAAGCTTTTAAGGGTCCTGTATCTGAGGATCCACAGAAACCAGCTAGAAAAAGTAGGATTTTGGGGGTTGAGTGACCTTGAATGTTTGCTCCAGTGAAACAATCCATGTGTGACTGGTATTCAGGAAAATATTTTCTGGGAGGCCCTTTTGTTAGGGGAGAGCAGTTTAAATGTCCTGCGTTGGTTTAGAGATCCATTTTGATTTTTCAGTGAAAGTGTAATAACTACTGCTTGTCACCTTTGTGTGTGATCTTGTAAATGCTGCTATCCCCAGGCTCCTGAAAGATGTGCTGAATCTCTTTTTGTGGGTATTAAATTGACTTTAAAAAGCCCCACAGACAGGATGAAATAGATGCTTAGCAGGCATACTGTAGCATGGCAACTATTGAGAAGACAGCCCATGTGTAATCGTAAATACATACTTTTGGGTTGGGGGGGCTTTCGTTCTGCACCACTTAGCAATCTACAGTCCAGTAATTCTTGCCTGCTGTTGGGAGTGCAGCCTCTGTGTTCCTTCCCTTTCCCTTAGGGCACTGTTGTCTGCTTCATTCTTCTGAGATTTTTATGCTTTCCATTGTGTGTTCTTAAATAAAAAGGCACTCTAGAGACAAACAAACAAAATTCCTTTCTTGCTTGACTTGTGCTTTTCACTTCTAAAAATGATTTTCCTTTTCCCTGGTATGGCAGTGTTATTAAAACCAGGACTTTTCTCAGCTAAGCTGTGTTACTGCAGAACCAGTAGGGTAAAGTGAATATAGTGCTTGCTCTGGCAGTTGCGTTTTTTTCTCCTTGGTTTAAATATTGATAGTAGTGAATTTACAGATCCAAAGATACTAGTCAAGACAACTGTTCGTTGTTCTCTAAACAGACTTTAGATACAGCTTTCCTATAGCTACATTGTTCAGTGAAGTGCATTCCTTTCCAGTAGATGGACAGGCTTTAAGGCCCTCAGGTTCTTCAGATCTGAAACAATAGAAGCAATCATTAAAGCTAAATACAAAAGGAAAACTATTACAAAGGCGGGATTTTTAGGAGTGTCTTGGGCAGTGCCCCTACCTTCAGCTGCTGGGGTTTTTTTTATCCTGGGGTGCTTTGTCCTCTTCTCCTGGTCTTGTCACACAGCACAGCTGTCTGGGTGTGCATAAAGAGTCTGATGGGAAAACTGATCTAGATTTAAAAATAGCCTTGTTGGAATAAAAGATAGTGAACCTGGCTGCGTTTACTGAGGGGTCCCATAACTGTCGTAACGGTGTTACTAGTCAGGTGGGGATGGTTTGGTGGTGAAGTGAAGATGGGGTTGCTGTCAGTGTGGCTTAGTGTATGGGCAGAAGTGTAGTGAGTGACAAAGAGAAGTTGTTGCTTGTTGGTCTTCGATTTGGGAGGACATACTTCACACCTGTGGAGAAAAAGGAGGAACGTTTTCAAGAGAAGTGTTAAAAGGCTATAGCTTCTATGAAAGAAAGAGACAATAGATGCAAGGTAATAAAGGAGAGAAAATACAGCTAGGGATGAGGTGCCACAAAATCGGTTTCTGTTGAACCATTATTCTTATTTTTCTGGTGTAGGGTTTTGGTTCCTAGGCCTGTGTTCTGACTATGTTCTGTGTCTCCAGGGCTGCAGCTGAGAGACGAAAGGAGCAGTAGGACTTCTGAGAGAATGTAGTTGTTCTGTTAGCTGCTGTCTGCTTTCTCTCCTAGCTCAGCGAACTTCTTCAGGTATGCCTGTGCACTTGTGAACACGGTCACTTCTGCCTATATCAATTGGTTTTACCATGAAAATTACCTCTTGCTGTACATGACCTCATAATATTTGTACTAGCAAAATGTATGCTACTTGCTTATTCTTAATTGCCACTGAATATGTTAAAAACTTGAGGCTTCTAATAATTGAAGAAATGACTGCATTTTCCTGTTAATTGGCAATTAGGAGCAGCTTGGTAAAATGTTGGAAAACTAAAAAGTTGTGTTGATTTTTTTTTTTTTTTTTTGGTAAAGCTAGTTGTGAGGTGGATACTTAAAGTACCCACTTGTGTTACACTGAGGTGTTTGTAGCCATGTAATTCCTCTGTATGATCCCTTCAGAGGTCTTTGCACTGATTCAGAAGGGCACATTTTACTGTAGTGTGGCCTTAGGATGGTGCTTTCACATAAAAATAGGTAGGGTCAGACTGTATGTCAGGTTTTGTTTGTGAGGTGGTTGGGTAGAATTGACTTAAATCCATACCGTACTCAGAGAATGACAGGAGGTGACTTGTCTCGCCGTTTAAAGATAAGCAGCCACTTTCAGGAATGGTGTTTCTTACCTCTGTGCAGAAGAGACTTGAAATAAGATGCCCTGCCTGCTCTGTGAAGGATGGCTGTAAACCAGGCATAGTCAGTGTAGTCCTAAAATAAATGCTAGTGAAAAACCGGGGGTCCTAACATTGATGGGTGGGAATGTTACTCAGCTATACAAAGCCTAAAAGAGAAATTGAAAGAAAGTAAAACTAGAAAGGAAGGATCCAGCTGTCTTTCCTGTTTCTCAGAACTTGCGTACAAACTGGGGTGGAATATGCAGGAGAAAGACAGAAAAGCAGCTGTCAGTATCATTCTCCTGTACTTTGCTCTCTAGTTTAGATAGGCATTTGCAGCATTGCAGGATTTCTGTCTGTAGTCTGTTCTTATCTAGGAGAGTAGCGTTACCTTTTAAACCAGTGAAAATACCATTGATCCGACCTTACACTGACATTCTTTCATCTCTAAGTGTTTCGACCGTTTTACAAGAGGGGTAAAAGTCTGTGTCCCCTCAGTATTTGAAGGGAAATAAATGAAATGCCGCGTTATTGTAGTTGACCTTCATAAGCTTAGACACAGCTAGGATAAGAATCTAGGTCTTTCCTTGTTCCTGGGATCAATACATTAAGAGGGAACTTTTCACTATCTTGTAGATATGATATACGTGTTTGTGGGCATGAATAGCAACTAATGAATATTTATGCATACACTAATGAAGCTCTACATCTGTTTTTACATATGCATATGAGTATGGATTTGCAAGATACCAGTGTGGGTGTGAATAGATGCAGGCCTGGGAAAATTGTGATAGCTTGTAACAGTGCCACTTGGCGCATACAGCGTGTATAAACGCATGCTTGCAGAACAGTATTAAAAAGCAAAATAAAAATTTTTACCTTCTCTTCCCTTCCTAAAAGTTGTGAACCCTAGATTTTTTTTTTTTTAAGCATAACCACCACTTGCTGAAAATCTTAACAAACCCCTCCTACTTCCTGTCTTTGGCTTTTTGAATGGGAACCACTGTTGTGTGACACTCTTTACATCCCCAGGTCAGCAAGCCTAGTAATGTTGCAGGCGGGAAAGTGAATGGTGTTAGAGCGAACCTGACAACCCTTTTTCATATAGTCTGCAATTTAAGATTTGGGTGGGTGGGGGTGAAGTTGGCAGTTTCATTGGACTGCATGTTGGGAGTTATGTCTAGGAATGTATGCATTGAGCCCATTCTGTGACAAAGGTGTCCCTTCCCCTGTGCTTGCTTTTGAAAAGAGTTGGGTGATTCAAAGTTACATTACAAAATCTGATCTGTTAAAAGTTGGGGGTTAGTTATAAGAATACTTCTGAAATTAACAGTTTGTTTTATTTGCCTACCTGCAGTGTTACTGAAGCCTCTCCTTGACATCTGTAGTGTTTCTGAAATTTCCATCATACCTGATGGTCCCCATGAACCACTTCCGTTCCTTTAACAAGATGATGCTGTAGCAGGAGCCTCAGTATTTGATTCTGAAATATTTCTGTTGGTGCAACTATCATTCTGATTAAAATGTTGAAAAAGTGCTAATTTACAGGAGGGAACACAGACTATGGTTTTTACTGTGGAGTTTTGAGAATTTGAGAAATGGGAGTACAGTATTCTGCTCTCTTATTGTCTCTTTCTTGGTAGTCTCATTTTTTAAAGGTCTTTGGCCTTTTAAGAGGACTGACTTAGTGGAGGCAGCCTGTTTTACTTTTAACATTACAGTATCTCTTGAAACTGTTGTTTCAGTGTCTATTGTGTCATTTTTGTCTGAAAGTTTCTATTGTTTATACTTCAGATTCTACCTCTGAAGCCTTCTATTCCTCAGGCCAGCCGCGAGTTATTAATTAGTTAGCCCCTTTTGTAATTTTGTAACATTAACTGCTCCTTATCAGGAAACCAAGAAAGGAACTTTCCTGGTTTTGTGACTGTTTAGTGGCTTTGTCGATGTAGCGCATACAGATCTTGAGTGCTGAGTATGGACTGAATTGGGATTCTTCCCTGCAAACCTCCCAGCTACTGCCTTTTAAAAAAGATGTTAACCATATGACTAATCAGTGCTTGAACTCCATATAACTTTGCCATCTCCTCAGTTGAAGCTGGGAGCTGTGCTGAAATATGCAGTATAACAATTTTTGGTATTAGTACTATTCTGGCTGCAGGTTTCTTAAGGTGTTTTATTACAACAGGTGAAAAAAACTGGAGGCAGGGAAAATCAATGCATGAACCATTTCATACAGTGGAAACTAGCAAATTAATAGGCAGTCCAATAACAGGATTTTCAGATTTTAACTGAATTGGAGTTGATATTTGAGGATCAACATGCACATGCTCACCCTTTTTGCAAGGCAGTGAATGATTCTGCTGTTCATATTGCAATATGTAGCATTCAGCTTCTGGTATGAGGTAGCGTGTGCTGCATCTAGTTACGATGTTTCCCCATGGGTGGATTTCCTGCCTGGAAATCAGTATGCCCTTGGGTATACTTTTTTATTATCGGCCAGTATCACTGCAGATGCTTTCTTCCATGTATTTGTTCCTGTGTGCCTTATTTCTTTTTTTCTTCTCCCCCCCCCCCCGTTGCCTTATTTGCTTACAAAGTAATTTATGGAAATGATTTCCACAAGTTGTTAGATAGTGTCTCAGAGACCTTTCTCTGCATGCTTCAAATTAACTGGTAGAAAAGAGGGAGGTTAGTTTGCCGGGGCTAATGTATGGAAACTTGCAGAACTCTTCCTGCTTCACATATTAATAGGGATGAAATACCAGAGAAACAAGGAAAAAAATTAAATTGGTACTATTGCCTTCTTCAGAAGGGAAGTAGGCAGAAAAGCTTTATGTGGCTTCTGTCTTCTTATACCAACTTATTCTACTATAGTAAACATGACTTGTATTTTTATTGTGCTTTTGAAAGACTCCAGATTTTTACGCCTGATTGAGAGGGGGAGGTTCTCCTATACGTGTAAAGCGCTCACTTCTGGTTTTGTGGAAGAATAATTAGTGAATGGTTCCTAGACTACTGTTGGCACTAGTGATGAGGCATGAAAAGAAATCGAAACAATCCCTAGACTGATCACTGTGTTTTCTTATTTTACTTAGGAGCATAAAGGACAATTATGAGAGTATGCAGTTTGCCAGCTGAAGGAAGTGTGTATGGTAGCTTTTTTTGGCTCAGTTCTGACTTTTTAAAACATTTAAATGAGCAAATGACTTGCTCCTTTTCCTGATCTGGCTAGTTTTTTCACAGTCTCATCTGAGATACATTTCACAGATTCTGAGTAGGTAGGTTTTTTTTGAATGGCTGACTTGCTGGATATGAAGGTGCAACTTGGACTACTTTGTTGGTAAATAGCAGTGGTTAAGAAAAAAAAAAAAATTACGTGCCCTGGCTGCTATAAACTGTGTTGTTGTAACTTGTCTCCTAAAGACAGAAATCCCCTCCTTCCTTGGCAGTTAGAAGAGAGGCCACAAATCTAAGCTGGAATTGTGTGTCTTGACTGGAGGACTAGGAGGTTATTTGTTCCGGGATTGAGCTATGTCTTCAGCCTCCATATGCACTATAGATGTCTGGTTAAGGACAAGTGAAAGGCACCTTTCCCCAATTTTCTTTTGTTCTGTTGTAGTTGTAGCAAGAATCTGCTGTGTCCCTAGTTGATGGGGTCATGTTCTTTTGCTGTCATAGACCCTAGGGCTTTCTGACATGGGGATGTTACAGAAGCCTCTTAAGCCCAGGCAGTGCTGCAGCCAGAATCTGTGAGCAAAAGGTACCTTCCCTACTCCTCTTGAGGATCAGTTTTGTTGTACTAGACTGATAGTTGTATCTAAGTGGCTTTCCTCACAAACCTGCATTCAGATGATTCATTGCAGCTATTCTGGGATGCCAGGCAGATGTCAGCTTTGTGCTGCTTCTCTCTTTCTGGTTATCTACACTGAGCAGTGAATTCTGTACATTCCACAGAAAAAGAAGATTTATGTTCAGAAATCCAAGACTCTGACCCCAGTGAAGTGTCAGACGTGAAAATACAGAGGATGCCTTGGTTAGTTAACGGGAAGGAAAAGCCCCACTGTAATCATTTAAGTGCTAGACAGCTTCCTTTCTATGGAATAATTATCGGAGAGAAAGTGAGTCATTTACTTTGAGTTTTTCCTGTGAGTGCCAGTTCTGTGATATGGGGAAGCAGAAGTTCAGATCTGGTCTGTGAGGAGAGAGGACTGCTCTTGGTTCTTAGTGAAACAGCTTTGGCATAGGAGGTTTTATCACAGTTGAAAATTTCCTCTACCTTTCTGTGGAAGAGAGGCTACTTGGAAGATGCTTAGTGTTCAGAGTGTGTTCATATTTTGTATGTTTTGACTGGAAAAGGCGAGATACGTCCATTTCCTACTATTGTGTAGAGCCTAGAGCAGCACTATCCATTGCTTGTGGTTTGCATTAGTAAGACTTGTTTTTCATGTGTTTGTGTGTGTGCAGCAACAGTTACAGTTTGAACTTTAACTACTTTACTCTCTTCCAGATTCATGCTCACTCCTTGTGTTATGGTTAAGCAATGGAGATTCATTTTGGCACGCTAAAGAAATGCACTCATCTTGAATGTCTTGTTTCCTTGAAAACGCTCTTACACGTTTCAACTAAAGTGTATGCTTCGCTAACAAGAGCAAGTGAAATTTTAGTTTTTTCTCAGCTTGACAGTGTGTCATGTTCAGCTTTTCTTTTGCATAGCTAGTTTTCTCTTGTGCTGAAAAGACATTTATAAACACTACTAGAACAAGAGAATACACTGGATTTGAAGAAATTTAATAGGTATTAGAGCATGCATGCCAGTTCTGAGAGCTTCTCTGAAGCTGCTGTTTACACACTGTTGTTGTTGTCTGGTTTGTAGAAACATTATTTCTTCTGCTTATGAAGTGCAGACTACACAGCTAGAGAGAGCTCTTCATCTCACAAACCTGCAGTTATTGAAGTGCTGTTTGGTATTCTTATGGAGTAGGAGCAAAGGCACCAAATAGTCACGTTTGACTTGGTGAGGTACTGTGCCCCTTGGCTGAGGACAGGCCTGTTGGCATTAGCCCAGTTCAGACACAGATGTCCCGTTCTAGTCTCTTTTGAAAAAAACTGGTTTTAAGTGTTATTTTCAGCAATAATGTGTGATATAAATCCTCTCTAAATTTGTTTACAGGCCTTACTTACAAATAGGAGAAGTAAGTCTCAAGCATGCATTAAAAGCATTGTTTTGAATGTGACATGGACAGAGTAAGTGAATCCTAAAGCAAACTTCTGTGCACCTAATTCTCTGCAGCTATCCCCCTAAATGGGAAGGGTGCAACCGCTTTTTGTTGTTTGCAGTGAGGTGTAGAAATGCAGCATCTTGCTGACTGTGGAAGTAACACACTTTTTCCCATTCTGTTCACAAGGAATGTTCTAATGTTTGCGGTGTTACCTTACGTGCTAGGGCTATCTGCTTTACTGGGTCACAGCCCATAAACCGAAACAGCTGCTTTGCATCTTGCTGTCTTAGCCCTTTTCCTCTCATGTTGGGAAAGCTCTATGTTTCGAGAAGCGCAAAGCACTCTGTGCGAGGGAGATAACTATAGAGTTGATGTTTTCAGGAGAGGGCTTGGCTCTATTGCCAGCTGCTGTCAACTTGCCCTGGACTTTGTTGCAGGACTGATAGTGCTCTTGAAAAGCCAGATCTTTGTGTCCCTGTGTTGACGTGCTACAGACTGGCTGGGGAGAGCTCTGTGTGCACAGAATGTGTTTGTGCATGTGTATTCTTCCCTTAAGTAGGGCAATATTTAGCTGTTCAAGTGAATTTATACTGCTAGCGAGAAGGTCTGGATTGGCAACTGTAGGAAAAAGGAAGGAAAGTTGATGTCATGGGCTGAGGCAGACAGACAGGATGCAGAATGGGAGAACTTGGCTGAAGGGTGTTCTTTAGTTTGGGACCTGTGGCAAATGTCCTTGGTTATGACTTTGCCAGAAACTTTCTTCACAGTAAAATAACAATGTGGATACATGTATGGGTGGAAGCCATTCTCCCCCAGATCAGGTATATTGGTGTCGTCTTAAATAGTGTAGTTGTGATGTTCTGCACTCCTAGGTATGCTTCCAGTCTCTCTGAGGAACCCTTTCTAGAGTTGGGCACAGACCCAGAAGAAACAGCTGTTTTTTTGTGGCAAAGCATGCTTCTGGTGAGGACTTCCTAGAGGGCCTAAGGAAAATAGGATTCAAATCGTAGTAAGGTTTGGTGGGATTTAGATATGCAGATATTTTAAACTCTTCTGAAAATAACCAGCTTTATAGGCCTATCTCAAAAGAAATAGTTAGAGATGAAAAATCTTTGTTATTATAACTACTTAAGAATTAAGTGCTATAAAATCATGCTATCAGTTTTTAAAATTTGGATACCTTTGTGTCATAGCTCTAGCCATCTGTCACATCATTCAGTAGCTGTGCCAGTGCGATTATGGTAATTTGATACATTAAAGGTGGTTGGGGTTTTTTTGGTCATGACTAATTATTTTCAAGGAATAAGTTGGTAAATCCAAGGATAAGCCAGAAGTTAAATTGAACCATATGAGAAGCTTGAATCCTTGAAAACATGGGACTCTGTACAGATTAGCTTATTAGAAAGTAACTTTAAATTCAGAAACTTCTCAATTTCTAAGGAAAAAAAAATTTGGACCCTGAAATAAGTACTTAGGGTCTTGGGAGTGTTTGCATAGCCCTGTCTTTAGAACAGGACTCTGAATTAAGAAAGGACTTGCATTAGGTGAGCTTGATGGCCTCTCAAAGTTTAAATATGTCATAATTTAATCAACCTGAATTTCATTTAGACTTTGAAGGTCACAACAGGAAAGGCCACCTATACAGGTACACTCTTGTCTTCCCTGATGCCTTGGATATCTTGCTGTGAACTGTTAAGCAGCAACTTTTCTGTCAACGCAGAGCAGACATTGAATAGGTCTTCTGCAGAAGATCAGGAACTAGTTTTCCTGCCCTCTTGTAACTGTGCTCTTGTGTCCCCCACCACTCTGTGGGGAAAGACTGCTTTGTTAGAAACACTTAGTGAAATATATTGCTGATGATACTTAGTGGGAAGGCAAAAATCGATCTAGGTGGGGAGGACTCTGAACTTTCTGGTGGGGTTTTGATAATGTAAAAGTATGAAGAGCTTTCTGCGAGGTTGGATGATCTGTTTTGCAGTAACTATCTCTGATGGAAGGATATTCAGACATGCAGTGTGTTCCATCTCTACACTGTTTCCTCCGACACTTGTTGGGTTGGTATCCTGCAAATTGCTGCCAGTGAACTGACAGTCACATCCTCTCCACAGTTCAGGAGACAGGGAAGGCTTACTGAGGAATGGAGGAGGAAGGAAGAACAGTTCCATTGAAGTTTTTTTGAGCTGAGATAGTTCTAGCCCTGTCTTGCACATCAGACTTAAAGGTCCTGAATCACTTCCTGGTCACAGGGGTTCCAGGGTTACTTTCAGGTGAAGGTACAGAGAACTTTTAAGTTCTTGCTTTTAACTTCTGCCTCTCATGGTCTACGTGCTGGCATTCTGTATCCCTTTATTTTTCCAGCACTGGTGTTAGTAGTCTCCATTTGAATCTTAAGATAATATTCTCTCCTAGATCAGAGGTGTAGACTTTGCTTCAGCAACCCTGTTGTGGCTTTGTGAAAAACAAAATATTTTATTAATAAGCCTTTCTTTTAGATGGAATAAATTGTTAACTCTTCAAAGTAAAGATGATGTGGGATAAACACAGAGATGACTCTACAGTGAAGTTCCTTTTTGAAGGACAGTTCTGTTTGCACAGGACTTTGGACTAAAAACTTAAGGTTTTACACTTTACTCAGAGACTAATATTAGACTTCTGTTCACTTACACAGTAAACGTAGAGATGGTTCTCTCTGAGGTTGGTCTCTGTTGATAAGACTTCACAAATAGATTTAGCAGATGCATAGCATAGGCACTTGGATCGTAAAGAAATACTAACAGTAGAGTCCATTCACCATTAACTGAAAGTGTTTTCTTATGTAAGAAAAGCCTGTTAATCCACAGTTATACAAATACCTTGATGGAGGTTTATAGGATGGAAGTTAAAGTCTCCCTTTGGAAATGGCCTGTTAGCTGCTAATTCTCTATGTTCTTGATATAAAACTACCTAAGCAACTCAATACATAATGAAGCAAGCTTGCAAATCCCTTATCTACTCATTGCCAAGGCAACTTCTGGTCACATCCCCCCTCTGGTTGACTCTTTAGCTAATAGTTCTTTGAAGATTGCAATTAGTGGCCCTGAAGGGAGGTTATCTGTCATGACTTCTGTGCCTAAGTACAGGAAGAATCTGAGTTTTGCCTCCCCTATGTCCCCTTGTCTTAAAGCAGGTAGAAATATGGAAAAGACTATACTATTTTACACCCTTCCACTTGGGCTGTTAAGATAAGCTGAGGCTTCATCTTTCTATTAAGGTGTTATCAGTGTTATTTCTACTACTTTATCAGGTGAAATACCCTCTTAAAAGCACCCGTAGTCACATGTTTATTTAGTACTTACTGTAAAGCCTTCCTTCCGGGTTCAGGAACGCTGCTATAAGGACTCCTCAAAGTTCAGGGCAGAGTGTGACTGTTGTGTGGGAGAGCAGCAGGTTTGCTGGATATTCACCTCCTGGTTTCTAAGTGCTTGTGGTGCTTCCTGTTTGAAAGAAATGTTTAGGCAGTTGCACTGGTTCATGAAGAACTGGGGAGGGCAGCTGTGTTGTCCAAAGAAGCTTATTTATAACATTGCCAAAAAAATATAGGCTAGGCACATGGCAGCTACATACCAACAGATCTCCTCTTCTAGAAAAACTTGTGTAAGTCTGCTGATCACTGGCTTTTTTTCCTTCCCAGTTGGAGTTGGGCTTAGACTGATATACAGAGCGGCTGTACATCCAGTTTTTCCTTTCCTATCTAGTTCAATCAGGTATACGTTTGGCATTTAATGCCATTAGGCAAGCAAAGTCCTTGTTCACATCCTTGACTTTAGTTTAAATGAATAAATAAATAAGTGTAATGCACAATTCCCACAGAATAAGGGAGATACATTTATTGTGTGTTAGTGTGGAGGCTGGAGGCTTCATTTTGTTGGAAATCCCTCGATTTCTTTGACTAAACAGTGGCCAAAGACCTCATATTGTATGTGAAAACATTGGCTTTGTAAGCAGATTAAAACAGAAAAAGGGATAATGCGTTTTTCTTACCATATTAGTCTAACATTTGTCAGTGTTCTTTCTATCTTGTGGAGCTTGGTAGCCACCACTGGTACAAAGATTTGTAAGTTATGTGAACTCTGTTGTTGAAAAAATTGATTAAAAAAAGAATTTTTTTCTAGCAAAGTGTGTTAACTTTGAAACTTTACGATGGTTCAGAAGTTTGGCCTTCTGTAGTGATGATTTCAGGCTGTTCTAAAATGGAGAGAAACAAGCTAAAATTAGCTAATCTTTGGGTTGTTTGAGAGCATACGTAAGACTAAAATGTTTGGTTCCAACTCTGTCATAGTTAAATCTAGAACTTGTCTACTATTGCATGGAGATACACAATATCTGAGCCTTAAATATAGATGCAAATACTCCTGATTGATGGGAAGAGTCTTAAGCTGCTGCTTTGAGTTGTGTGGTAGAGCTGTTGCCCTTCAGCTTAGTTTCTCCCTTCAGGAGTTTCATGGTGACTGGGTACCAACCTTGGCTAACACTGGTTTAATTCTATGCTAGTGATACGTTAGACATCTTCTGGGCTAGATCAGCTAGCTGGGTGCTAGACTTCAAGTGGTAACTCCCACTTCTGCTTATATGCAAAATAATTAGCGGTAGCCTGTGTGTTTGACTCTGCGGCTATGGCAATTTGAACCCAGTCACATGCTGAAAGAAGTTTGATTAATCTCAAATGAACAATGGCTTAAACTGCTTGCAAACGTTATGCCTTTCTCAAGACAACCATCAAATATTATGTTTTATTCTTAAATAAAAGTTGTTTAAAAGAATAATGCAGCTGGTTTTAACTTACATAAAAGCTTATGCAAGAGGCATAGTGTGCGATAAAGCTCTAAGAACTCTTACCTGACAAGGTCTCAAGTCATGGAAATCCTGCTGCAATTGGTATTCAGCCCTCTAAGTAGACAGGGTAAGGGGTATGTGTGGGGAACAATAACAATAATAAGAAAGGCTGGAACTTTAAATAAACAAGTAACTGCTTTTGAATATGAAGTACCCAAAGGCTTAGGTGCTTTATAATCTGCATTATGAGCATATATGGGGGAAAAAAATCTGCCTACCCATAAAAAGTACTTCTGATATTCATACCTTCCTCCACACCTCCAAAAAGATGTTTCAATGAAGTGAAAATAGTTATGTGGAATAGCTTTTGTCAGGGAGAAGAAAACAAGCCCAGAAATGTGACCTGTACAGGGAAGCTTCTGACAGGGTATTTTCATGGGGCTCTCATACTAACCTGTTCTTCCTTGCTGGTGTAAAAAGGTGGATTATGCAGGCCAGTGTTTTTCCCTCTGCTCAAATTTAATTTCAAAGCTGGGGGAGAACAATATTTACCCTTTGAATCTCAATTTGTCCATAATGCAGTAGGGCTGGTCATCACCCTTAGATGTACATCTGAATCTCATCTCTTGAATTACATGTCAGGAGTTGATCATTCGAGATACTGACTGCTCCTAACTTGTACTGCCATCGGTGGGAAGCAGGGCATTGGTCATCTGATGGACCATTTGATGGAAGAGGAATACGTATGTCCAGTGTAAACATTTGATTCCACCTTCCTCCTGCCCCACCAGTCTGTGCTGAGGGTTATATACAATGAGCTCAGGTGACCTCCATGGTTGCGTTATGTGAATTGAAATTGTGTTGTAACTGTCTATTGTTGAAAAGGAGCCATCCCTCCTTTTGCTCCCTCTCACATTCTGTGCATCCTCCTTTCCTTTTCTTCTAAGGACCCAAATTGTCCTGAACTGCAAATTGGGTAGGTGGACGGTCAGTCTTCTGTCATTGTTTTTTATTCTGGAGGCTCAATGCCTATTGCTGGTGCTCAAGAGTGGCAGATGTATTTTGTTTCTACAAACCAGCACCTTTGTGTGTGTAGCATATGCCTTTGGCTAGAAGTGCCAGATAACTTGTTTCGAACAGCAATAGACCCAAAAGTTTCCTGCTCCAGAGAGCTTATTTGCAAATGATACTGTTCTCCTTATAACGTTGACTTAGTATCCTTTAAACAAAAACTAATTACTGCTTGTGTGAGATTTCGAGAACTAATATTTTGCTTATTTTCAGCAGGAGGCTGACAGGTTTTTTAAAGGTTGTGATTCATGTAGTAGTTTATAAACAAGAAATCTTGGCTGAATGATGGAACACTTAAAATCTGACACTTACTAAACTGTTTACACGTTACATATTTCAACACACAGATTGTTTCTCCTAAAGAGCATAAATATTCAGGTAGTTTCTCCCCTGTCTCTTTAGGCCATTTCCCCCCGCCGTGGGTCAAGAATTGGTCAAAAGGGCATGTAAGGTACTAAAAATTGTGACATGCTCATGTGTTAGTCATCTTTAGGTCCTTGAGGCAGTAGTAGTGAAACAAAGTTTTGTGCTGCGAGTGTTTTCGTTCTTCCTTCAGAACCTTTCCAGGATCAAGCCATTCCTGTCTGCTTGTTTCTGTATGCTGATGAAACAGTTTTGTTTTCAGTGTCAGAACGGCTTCAGAAATTAGACTTGAAAGGCTTGCCTGTTTACCTCGTTTTGTTTTGTTCTGTCAAGGTTAGTAACACATCGGCTCTGGAGAGAGTGAATTCAAGGCTTGTAGCACAGCAGCTTTGGAGAGAGCAGGTCCATGTCTGAATACTGCTTGGAGAGGCCTCTCCTCAGAGTGGTTAAAAAGGTGCTTATGCAATATGATTAATCTTGAGAGCTTTAATACAGAAGAATGAAGCTAATTGTAGCTTCCCCTTTTTATAACACCCAAGGCTTACCATTTCTATGCATTTAACGTGCACCAGCAGAAGAGAAAGCTTTTGTTGTGGTAACCTGGGAACCCCACTGTGGATGCTGGTCCTGTTGTGTTTGGGACTCCCAGGGCAAGGACTGCCTTTACCATATGTGTGTGACCAGATACTGTGACAAAAAGCTCAGCCTGGAAAAGAGCAGCACGCATGAACGGTTTGATACTTGGGTGCTATTGGTGTTATAGTGGCAGAGCCTGTTGGATTCTTGGATTTGTGGCGTTTTGGTGTTTTTTTTTTAAATTTTATTTTAATTGTCCTTTATCTCTCTTCTCCATGCCGTCTTCAGAAAACAGTGAGGCAGCTGTGCATCCTTGCACTTTAAGATGGTGAGGGACAAATCACAGAGATGCTTCTATGGAAAAATGATTGAAAGGCTGGTGAAAGCAGTTACCATTAGTGGACTTCTATTATTCTGCTGCCTTAGACCTAACAGAAGTATTAAGTTGACGAGGTGTTCAAGCAGAACCTTTTTAGTCATATTCTCAGTGTAGTGAAGCTTGTCACAGGTTCTGTCTGTAACAAACTGTGGTTTTGTTATTAACCTGAGCTGAGACAGCTGTCAAGAGTCTGAAGAGAGGAGTGCTTTCCAGTTCATGTGGCTGTGGAGTCTTGATAAATGGCTGTTTGGCAGCCTCCGCTGCTGTAGCAAGGGTGGAGGCTATCTGCTCTGTGGTGTTGCCTGTTCCTTTGCATTTCAGGGTGGTAACTGGGACTGATAGTGGTCTCTTTGTGGTCTTTTTAGGTGTTTGGTTGTTTTTTTTCTTTTTTTTTTTTTTTTGGGGGGG
>JAVJGI010000060.1:23280640-23410710 GCA_035590275.1 Ibycter americanus
TCACCCATAAGGCACGGCCCCCCCCCCCCCGCCCCCAGCAAAATCACTTGTTTTCCCAAGTAATTATAAGCACCTACCACAAACTGGCGCTAGAAACAACCTCTCATCCCAGAGGTGAACCTTATTTTAATGAAAGAGTTCTTCGTATGTCCAAATTAAAATGACAGCTCTGCAAGAGCTAAAGCCTCTTGATTGCATTAAAACTGAACCATGGGTATTTGGATTCTGCAGATATCCAGTGTTTTTAATCGTATTGGCACATTGCGAGTCATCCAAAATGTGGTTTGTTATAGGCAAAGGTAGATAATTTAATTTTAAAGTGAAACATTTTTGATTCTTCTCTGTATTTCAGTATTACCTTTCCTCACAGCCTTGTAACACTGACAGCACAGGATAAGAGAATAATCTCTAGCTTTGAACTATCTATTTAAAACCTCATGGTTCAGTTGCCAGCTGAATAGCTATTCCCTGTGGCCCTACTGCCAGGAATTACTCTCTACCCTTGGAAAATATAGCATGGATTCCCCCCCCCCCCATGTTAGGTGTAAATATCCTTTCTGATGTCATTAGGTACCTATTCCATACTGCAGCTCTTAAGAAGCTCTTACATTCTGGGTCAATGTCTGGATGAACATGATAATAATTTCTTGAGGTTCTCTTTAATGTTATTTTTCTGATTCTTCCAGAGTTTGTTTACTGCAAATTCAGATGTCACCGAACTTGACCAGTAAGAACTATTTTCAAAGAGAGAGGAGGCAGTTTAGTTGAACCCTTGGGCCTGGTATTGCCTTTGTTTAGAAAGTAGAATGTGAAATGGGATTTGCAGCTATAGTCCCATCTAATGGAGTAGTTTCATGCGTTATCTTCATGGGTTAAGCTTTCTTTTGTTTAATGTTCCATGAGGCCTAGGAATAAACACTTCATTTTGTTTCAAGGTAAGGAGGAAATCTGAGGACCTTGTGAGTTTCATTAATATAGGGGAAAAAGTGACTTGCTGCTTTTGGCCCTTTCGACTTTACCTTTTAGGGTGATTTGTGCTGGGACTTGAGCATTTATCCTCTTTTGTATTGCTTAGTTACACGAAAATTAATCTGCCTGGAGGTTAAATATGCAGTTCTGTCTGCTGCAAGGGATATTGTGTTAGGTTAAAAGTGTCCTTCATGACTCCATCCTTGGAGATACTCAAAACCTGACTGGGCACAGTCCTGAGTAGCCTGTTCTAGCTGACTCTGCTTTGAGCAGTGGGATCAAACCAGGCAGTTTCCAGAGGTCCTTTCCAACTTCAATTCTTCTGTGGTTCTGTGACTTACAATTTCTTTATTTGACCAACTACTCAATAGTTTTAAACATGGTAGGTACATTTTCGTAATTAACAGCCAAATCAACTTCCCTAACCACGAAGGGAAAAGGAAACATAGATATATTTCCCCCAGAAATGATCCTGCTTCTGCAGTCAAATATACTGATCTGAGGAAAGCTGACGGCAGGGCAGGCCTCCAGTTTAATACTGTCAGGATCAGCTTAGTAATTGACTCATGTTGTTGAGTGTAACTTAGGTGACAAAGGGTTTTTTTTTTTTTTTTTTTTTTTTCATGCACATGTGCTGTTTTTCCAAGAATGGATTTTAACTTCTTTTGTTCAGTGAAGGAAGCCAGAACAGGAGCAGGCTGGAAGTTTTTCTATGGTACATCCTGTCTGTAGAACAGACTGCTGAGAGAGTGAGCCATCCAGCCTGGACACTCCAGCCACAGAGCATCTTTGCTCTTCTGTGAAAGGAAAGCTTACCTTGCTCACTTCATGTGGTGGTTTGTCCTTGAAGCATGGTACATCTGTGGAGATCACACTCAAAACTTGTGGGCCGGCTTGAGGCAGGATTGAAATAGCTGTAGGCACAGGTTGGTATGTGATGTTTAGTTATTACGTGAAAAACAAACCCACCTTAGATAATGGATTAGGTTAATAGCCAGGTACCTATCTTGTTGGCCATTTTGATTAAGTATTACCTTACTATTAAGTTACTTACTTAAACTGATGTTAATGTAATATGTGGTATAAATAATAAATAGCTTTGTGCTAAAAGTGAACTGCCTTGTCTCCTGGAGTGGAGGTACGTGGGAGTCTAATGCCTAGATATGGACACACAGAGGCAGTAAGTGCTATGCTGAGTACATGGAGAAGCGTGTGGATACCACTAGTGCTCTCTCTGGTGTGTCTTGTGAATTACTGAAATACCTAAATGTTGAGTAACCTCAGGGTTACACCCTGCAGTGTATACAGAGATGAGCTCTGAGACCCTCCATGCAACGATACACTGGAAGTCTGTTTTCTCTAAAGGTAGTAAGTATAATGGGCATAGGGGCATTTGGAAGCACTTTAACAGTAATCCAAGCTACAGAAGGGACCACCTCTTGTATCCAGTGAACAATACTGTATTATGCTTGTCGAGGACATAGCTTCAAATTTCTTTCCAGCTAGACACTGTAAACTTCCTGCTGTTTTGTTCTCTGTTCCTCTAAGATACTCACACATCTCAACCTATGGCTGTTTATAAATGTGCGAACAACTCCAGACTGAAGTAATAGACATTTATAAATACTGATCTTTCTGTTAAACTTAGAGATCCTACTGATCGGCTTAATGGCTGTATTACTGTCAGATCTGAGGAGTTAGCCAGGAGACTAATGGAAGTGAAGTAACTGTTACATAGCATATATGGAAAAGGGAAACCCAAACACATTCAAGATCAGATTAGAGCAGTCCTGAATCACCTACACTGTTGGTGTATTTTAGGTATTTTTAAGAGCTATTCAAAGACACATTAAATAATTTTTCTTCTTTTGGTATAAAGGACTTCTGGGCAGTCTAATGCACGCTCAGAGCACTAGAACAGTACTTATCTCTTGAATTCTCTGATGTAATTTGGTGAACTGATTATACCTGTATAGCTTGTAGTCATCTTACATTCCTTTATTAGCTGTGGGGACACATGTGGCATAAATTACCTGAAGCATTTCTTTGCATAGCATATCTATGACTTTGGGGGAAAACAGCATTCAAATGTTACTTTCCAAAGTAAACAACATGCAGGAGTGTACCAGTATTTTTTAGCAGGCTGCTTCTGCACCCTGGTGCACTACCAAAAATGCAATTTTCTTGAAACTGTCTGAACCTCTTTCCTGTCTTTCCAAATGACCATTCTCTTAATGGCACTGTTTATTTCAGCTCTACACACATAGGCAAAATTCTGGAAATCTGTTGCTGCCTTCAGCTTTCAAGGCTGTAATTCTTTAAAATAGAGGAAGAAGCAAAATTTCATCCATCCTGGCAAGGGAATGGAGTTTCAAATGACTAGGGTCACCTCCTTCGCACTGCTTCCCACCCTGCACAACACATGCGTCAGTCAGAGGACAGGCGGTTACCGAAATGGCTACACTATCAGCTACTTTGACAGAAAATTCATCTCTATGTAGCTTTTAAAGGCCTTGAAAGCTGAAAATTTTGCACAGCATTATGGACCTTCAGTGAAGCTTTTTTGCTATGTATACGTGTTTGCAGTCATGCTTAAGATGACTTGATTCTGGCTTGGCATATTAATTGTGCATATATTGTCATGTCTATGTATGTACAGTAATATCAAAACACTGGACTAGTTTGGAGGCAAATCCTAGGATGTGGTCTGTTCCTTTTCAGTCTCAGAAAACTGTATTCTGTTAATAAACTAAGTCTTTCATTGCCTTGGGCTTTTCTTATGGTGGAGTGCTCTACAGCCCCATTTCTCTGGTGTTAAACATTGAGTTGCAGTACAAAAGCTCTAACCCACGTTTTTCTGCCACTATCAGAGGTGTTCCACCCTATTATGTGGATAGAAATGGCTCAGGAAGTAGGGGAGACTGGAAGGACTGATTGCAAGTTTTTTGTAGGTTTGACTAGCCTAACAACCCGTGTGAAGCTTTCGTGTGAAGCTTTATTGGTCTCCTGATCAGTGGCATTAATGTTGCATCTCTTTTCTGGTGAGACTGCTGCATCCAAACATAGTATTTGTTTCTTTCACAGTTTGATCAGACGGATTTCTGATAGCCCTGGCACTCTTTCATCCTACTTCTGTTGCTCTAGTGCTTGAGGTTGGTCAGTTTCCCATGTATGGTATTTTGATTCTCTTCTAGGGAGCACAGTATTCTGAAGCCTCTACTGTACCCACAATAAGCTAGCTCAGATGTGAACACAAGACACTTTTCTACTAGCAAATGCACTGTGAAATATTGCTAGCTGTATATGGGACATCATATATTCTACTGAATGCATCATACCTGCATCATCATATATGTGAAAGGCTACTTATAGCTGATGCTGCTCGGTTGGGAAAGTGAGTGAAGCTTGGATTTGGGATGAGTACTGCACTTCAGAGCGTCTTCCTTGGGAACAGAAAGTACCAGATTGTGTTTAAGAGGGGAAGGAACTAGTTTTGGGGGGAAAGGTTACTGTTTCTGTTCTTTAATGATGAGTGTGATGCTACTCTTTTGAGACTAACTTGATTTTTACATTGACGTTCTGTAGAAGGAACTAGAATTTATAGGATACAAATGAAATTAAATTCAGAAGTATAGAAATAATGAGACAGTCTGGTGTCCTTTCACTTGGAAATGACCAAGAAAGGAGAAATAGTGATCCCTGTCATCAATGAGTAGGTTGGCATGTGTACTAGAACTGGGTTGTAGTTGTGGAAGAGGCTAAAGCAATCCCAGAATTGTCAGGAGGGGGATGTACCCTGCAGTATGCACCCTATTATGCCATTCTCTTGTTGTGAACTCATCTGGCCAAATGCACTGTGCAGCTATAGGTCTTCATAAGATTCCATACAGAAAACTTTGCCACCCTGCCAGCCCCCCGCAAAAAACCCACCGCAAACTGAACAATATGCAGTTCTTCTCCTTGGGGGGGGGCTAGGAAAAGAGACCCTATCTTAGACTAGGAGAGCTTGATTTAACCTCAGTGTAATGAAGATCAAGATGGGATGTGGCATTGTCTATAAATATATGTAGGAAGGAAGGAAAAGCTAATGTGTAGGCCAGTATCTTCACAGGAACAAAGAGATATAAACCTGGCCTGGAAATTAAAACAAAGCTGTTGATCATAAAAACAACTGTGTTGAGGAAGAAACTTCTGAGGTCGTAACAGGGATTGGACAAAAAGTGTTACTTAATAATCTCAGTTGCCACTGATATAGCATGATATAGCTCAGGAAATTGCCCATTTCTGTCAGCCTCAGATCCTTCTGTCTGCCTTTTGGTCTTCCAAATGAGTGTTCCCCAGTTATCCCCTATAGTTACAGAACAGAATTGAGTATTTACTGTAGAAGGTGCATGCCCAAGTTGGTGGTGTCAGCCAGGGAAGGGAACTAAGCCATGTTGCTTTCAGAGTGATAATGCCCTTAACAACATGCTTTTAACTTTTCATCAGCCCTGAATTGGTCAGGCAATTGGACTAGACGATCATTGTAGGTCCCTTCCAACTGAAATATTCTTTTCTGCTGTAGAAAACCGGGGGTGTTACAGAAATGAAAGGTTAAAAGCAAACATTGCTTTTTCATTGTGGCCACTCCAAGTATTTGAAGATCCAAATGTTAAAGAGTGTTCTAGTCTACTGCATGGAATAGGAAATTTTTCATTACAATTAGCCAAATCTCTCTGGTCCACAGAGAAAAGGTTACTTGTGATAATTTTTGTGATGTATGTATGGGGAAGGACAGGCAAGTGAAGAGAGCAGGCAGATGCATTTCAGTGGTGCCTTCCAATGTAATCAGGAACAAATTCTTTACATTTCTCGGTCTTCAGATTGGAGAAAACCAAGCCTTCTTAATAGCAGCATATGCTTCTGTTAACATAAGCAAATGGTAAATATATGAATACTAAATTATTTAAAACCAGTGAACAACTGGGGTGAGGGTGGTTTCCAGATGTTGAAAGCCCCAGGTTGTTCTCTCTGGAGAGGAACATACAGTTAATGCTGCGGTCTGCTGCCCAGCAGCACTGTATAGATCTCCAGGAAAGCAGCTACTGTCATGCTATGGTTCTACCGTTGTGTTAGTCATCCCCAGTTAATGGAACTGTGCTGTGCTGCCAGTCCATTCTGGCTGACTGAGCCTGAAAGCAGCAGTTGAGTGAAGCTGAAGAAAGGATTTCTTAACTTCAGTATTTTTCTGAAAGAGAGCTTGTCAGTCTGATTCTGAAGTTATTACCTGCCTTCAGATAAGCTAGCAGCAGCCTGTTGGTATTATCACTGAGAAAGTCACAAGTTCCCTTTAGTCTCTCTTGCCCCTTCTCCTGGCAGCATTAAAAGTATTTTGACTAGTGCTCAAATACCAGATGGAGGATGGTGTTATGAAATAAGGGATTATGGAAGTTATTCAGTTTGAGCCCAAGGTGCAGACTGAATCATCTGCCAGTGGAAATCCTGGAATGCCCTACGAGACAAATTCCAGCCTGGGAAGTAGCATAGTGGCAAAGCAGTGCACCAGGGCTATGGAACCATGCTGGATAGAAGTTATTTCACAGTAAGGCACTTCTCCATGGCCACCAAGAGCTTTACCTATGAAAGAGGGGTGTGTGTAGGTGCCTTGTACAAAAGGTGATGGTAGGTCTCTTGGTGGGGGTTCTCGGACCTGCATTAAGTGAGGAGGATACTCGTGCCCTCTCACAGAGCAACTTTCTCTGCCAGAGAGCTGGGAGGTTCACTAAGGATATCTGCCTCAGACCCCCAGATATCCTTGCAGAGGAATGCCCTTTATCTAAAGGAGGATGGAATTAAAAAGACTAGACAGAAAAGTCCTTGAGGATGAAAGGCAAAGAGAGAAGCTTTTATGTGTGCTCACTACTAGGAACAAATTCTGCTGAATGGCATCCTTACACTTTGATTGGATTAAATCTCTGACTAATTCATACCAAGTCTTTTCATGTCCCCACCAGTGCAGCTGTATTTGAGCAGACTGGTAATGTCTGCCTGTGGAAGTGATGACTGCCATCTTACTTCAGAAACT
Organism: Ibycter americanus; assembly: GCA_035590275.1. Lineage (NCBI taxonomy): Eukaryota > Metazoa > Chordata > Aves > Falconiformes > Falconidae > Ibycter > Ibycter americanus. The sequence goes on from JAVJGI010000060.1 coordinate 23,287,674, forward strand.
GCTTGCCAAAGCCTCGGGGAGAGGAGAGTAAATCACAAAACCGCCTCCACCTCTTTCCTCTGTAACCGATTTCCTAACAGATTTTCATTTGCTCGAGGCAATGAGGTTGGCATGGTCTTTGCTGAGAGAGGCATCTCCTGTGCCTTGGGCAGCTGGAGGGGAATTGCTATCTGGCCAGTTGAAACTGTTTCAGCATTTACTGAGAGTCAAATGTCCAGCCAAGTGGGGAACATACTGCCTGGTTACTATTTTTAAGCTATGTAACAGTATGTGCAAATGCTACTAATTTATGTCCAGAGTTGAAAGTTCGATGTTACATGTTTTGCCATACTCTCTCTCTCTCTATATATATATATACACACACCCCCATCTGTATTACCGTTCAAGGTTTTGCTGCATTTTGTAGCATGAGAAAACGTAGTTTCTGTATTCTACCTATTGTCGTAGTTCAGCCAAAATGTTAAACAGGTTATTTGCTTACAATATATTTCTGTCTCCAGGTAAAAGCTTTCCTTGTACCTATGAGGAAGACGAATGATGGGAAGTATTAGACACACAGGATTGTGTAATAGAGATGAATTTTCATTAAGATGCTAGATTTGATCAGTTGTCATTTGACGGTCTCACAGTGAAGTTTTCCAGTTGCTAAGGGTTGGATTTTGCTTTGCTTTTTTAAATTATTATTGTTGTCGAAGATACCAGAGTGCAAAGGGTGGGTATTCTTCAAAAGAGGAAAGATTTACGTGAGTAAATTTATCAAGGATTAATACTAAACTAAATTTAAGATACTGTCAAATTAAGGACTCCAAGATGTAAGTACAGTAAGAGAGTGCTTTGACAAAAGGCTAGGATAGAGATATTTTGTTTTCCCCCCCCTCTGAGAATTAAATCATGTCTATAGGAATTCAGCCTGGATGAGGTTATGGAAGAGGTTTGTGGGACCTGTGGAATAGACTTCAATTAAATGATCTAATTTATTTATGAAATAAAAGTTATAGGATTATTATATGTGTGGGGTTTTTTCTTCCTGTGGTCTAATGAATTGGGATTTAGCATTGTGTCCATTGAACATGTTTGGTTTCTCTTCTGTTATCTAGAAGCCCCATGCTTTAAGAGTCTAGACAAATAACTTCTACTATGATAATGAGGTGTAGCTCCATACTGAGTCTGCCAGTCATTCCAAAAAAAGAAAATTCAAAACATGATGGAAACCAGTCCTCTTCTGGTTCCCTTCAAATCCTGCTTTGTGCCCTGTTCAAACTCTGTTCAGTCAGTAGTGCTCTTGCTGAGGTGTGTAATTCTCTGCCTTTGCAAAATGAAATGAAATTGTTTAATTGCATGGTCTAATCTAGTGACTAATGTGGGAGGACAGTACAGGCCTGCGGTGGCCTGTGGAGTATCAAGAAACAGCCTGCTCCATCTACCATAGATTGAGTTCTTTGTCATTGCCATTTCTGGTTTTAGATATTTGGAGAGTGTACGCAGCTCACATTTTCATGCACAACTTCTAAGGAGAGAGAAATGCTAGGTGTAGTGATTTGAGCTACATGAGTAGGGCACACCTAGCAGTAGTTATAAACACACTGTGGGATTTTCTTTGGCAGCAGCAAAGCTTGAGGGACTTGGCCTGCTGGTGAAGCTTGGATCTGTTGGCCATGCATGGCATGGGGGCAGTGGCAGATTGGGGCTTGTAATAGCTGGGATATAGAGTGCCGGATGCATTAACAGTGACAAGTGAAGGTAGTGGCCGGTAGTAGGTGCTTGTCCTCATCTGCAGATGAGTCCTTGAGGTACTGTTCCTAGTTGGACCTTTCTGGTTAAAAGAAAGGAGGTGGAAGTTCTGGAGGTCTGGGTTTAATGTTCAGTTTCTTTGGTGGTTTTTGATCTCTACATGTATATTTTACCTGGTAATTACAAAGACTGAGGTTGCACCACAGGTTGTAGTGTGGTCCCAGCCCTTCCTGGACTTTTCCTAGAATAAAGCTTGGGATTTGTTTTGTTTTTAAAGTTCAACAGCTTTTAAATTAAGTGGTTTGTGGGTTGGAGAAAGCTTTATGTCACTTTTATTCAAATGTCTGTTTACTTTGGTTTCTTGACTCCCAAAAGAGTCTTGCAAGATCTGCATTAGGAAAAAAAATTCCAAAATTTTTAAGTCCCTCTGTTTTCCATATTCAGTCTTCCTCCACAGAAACAGGATATACATCCATTAAATAATCTGTTTGAACTGCTCTGTGCAGTGTACTACATTTGTGATGCCATAGCTAGTTGAGTGTGTGTGGAGGGTGGAATTACGATCTTTTAATCCTGTTTTCTAACTCCCTTCTCCTCCACTACTTCCTTCGAGGAAGTGCCTGCCTCTTTTCCACACCCATAGCAGCTGAGAGTTGGAAGCAGCACAAATAAAACTTTTCTTTCCCATGTACATTTTTGAAGTCTGTAACTGGAATATTTGTTCTTTGTTTTGTGAGAGTCTGGTATTTACCAAACCACTGAGCGGTGAGCCTTGGAGTTAAAAATCCTGGCAACCATCTGCCTTGATTAGCATAAATGTCGGCATGAATGACCAGTCTTTGAGTTTGCTTCTGAGGTGCTAAGATGTTTCTTTTGATGACCCAAATGAAGGTGGCTTTGGTAAGCTCAGCCTAGTTTGGATCGTGTGATTCTATGTGACTAGTGATCTTTGACCTGTGTAAAGCAGAATTAGGTAATAAAAGGGAGAACTATAGCACGTAAGTGGATATAATAGTAGGCAAGCACATACTGCTTTAGATGCTAGACCATTTAACTTTTCAGATCTCATGAACCTTTTTATGCGTTCTTTAAAGAATGGTAATTTTTTTTTCCTTTTGTCACTTGCAGATCATATGGTTGTATCTGTGTCTTTGACCCTGTTAATTTGCTTTCCTGTACTAACTTTTGTGATTGTTGCAGGTTCTGACAGATAGAAGCCTTCACTAATATAAATTTTTAAAAATGTGTTCATGTGAGTTTCATTAGGGAATTTTTTTTATGAGATTTATTTGGTTTTTTTTTTTTTTTTTTTTTTTTTTTTGACATAAATATAGGCTCTATTTGTTTTCTCACTGTGTTGTGGAATGGCTTGGGGTGATCAGTGTGCTGGCAGAACCTGAAGGCCTCAGAGGACTTGGCTCACTGGGCTGCAGAGGTTGTTACAGTGTGTTTGTAGCCTCCAGTCTTTGTTCTGCTCAAAATTTCTAATTGAGTCAGAACAATGTTCTTGTTCTCTAATGTTCAGTAAAATTTTTCTGAAAGCCTCCTTTTCTTGTGGCATAGCATGTTACTCAGAAAGATGAATCAATCCTTGTCCTGTATAATGTCAAAAGCTGGTATGTCTTACTGTGCTAAGGCGGCTGATTTGTTTTATCCCCATTTGAAGTCAGAAATACAATTTTGTGAAACTATCATTCCAGTTGTTTCTTAGAGGGCTTTTTTTTTTTTTTTTTTTTTTTTTTTTTTTGGGTATGTGAGCTTTCCTCAGGTTATTGAATGGTGTTTGAAGAACTCTGGAGAAGTTCACCCTGTAAAACTGGATGGGAACTAACTTTAAGATGGGTTTCTATGTTGAAATGTAACATCAGGAACAGCTTCAAAGCACTTCAAATGAGGGATGGCATTCAACCTTCTTGCCCTGTTAAGTAGTGGAATCAGAAGCCTCCAGGTGCTTCAGCCTGGTAGTGAAGTCACCTCCACCTAGTGTGAAATGATTGTACGCTTACCTTAGAAGTGGGATATATATTGCTCATGAGAAAATACCCATGTTCTGACTGCCTACAGCTGTGGAGTATGGTCTTTATGGGAAAAGCTTGTAGACTGATGGCTCCCTGTATTGAAACAGCCAGATTTGTGGTTTGGTGACTTGTGTTTTCTCAGAAGGATTTGTGAGAGATGCATGGATTTTACCACCCAGATAACATATGGAGCTTTTGCTGTTTTATATCATTGGGTTTTGGGAGGCCTATAAAGGGAAGTGTTGCTCATGTGACTCTTTGCATTAATGGCTGTGCTCCAAAAAGTTTGTCATGAGAGCTTTGATTCTAGTGAGGTGTAGTACTTTTCACCATTGGAATAAAAGCACATTTACTTCTTCGAGAAATACATTTTCTTTTGCTGTACATGTACTGTGTGTGGTTCTTTATAGTGTGATGACAGTTCCAAGATGTAAAGAATGACCCCAGCTTCCCAAATACACAGCTGGTGAGTTGGTGCTAGGTGGGAAGGGATCACTGAATTGGTTACTGGTCACCCAATGTGAAGGCTTGTGCTACGAGGGATCTCCCTAATATACGGCTGGGTCAGGCGTTTAAGCTAGTAATTCTTGAAGCTTGTCTTACAATATGACAGCTATCCAGATGGCCTACTGTTCCCTTATCATCTTATAAGGGGGCAGCTACCTCTTCCTTGGTATAATTTTTATTCCAAAGAAAAAAATAATGTGTTTTTTGGTATCTTTATGTTGGTGTTCATTCAGTGTAGGGACTCTGCTGTGATCAGTGTTATGCATGACAGAGGCACAGAATATAGTATGTTTGTTGAATTCATATAGATAAAAGGTTTTGTTTTGTAGATTTAATGTTTTCAGTACTCATGTTGTGACACTTAAAAAATGGTTAGTAATAAACGATGAACACACTTTTCTTCAGTACCTTGATAGGCATTTGGAACCAACATATTATCTGTAACAGCTTCTGTATTTGTGTGTTTCCATGTTCTTGGATATAATTTGCATTTATTTTCAAATAATTACTGGACAGAGTTTTTCTTGATATGAAAATTCTGTGAACTGTTTGTGTATGTGCTTTGATCTTCTCTTTAAGAATGGATTCTTGTATTTGCAACCAAGTTCGTATTTGGTCTCTCATTCTCCCACTTTTGTCCTAGCTTGGGAGAGAGGGTAGACAGGGAAGAGGTGGAGACCAAAAAGACTCACTCCCATATGGTGGGCAGAAGCCCACCAAATCAGGGTTGATAAGTGTATTAAAACACAAACAGCTTTTTTTCCAGCATGTTTGCTTGCATTGAATTTCATGAATGAGAGCAGACCTGAATACCATCTGAAAACGTACCGTGGACAGTGCTGACATTCCTTTATTCCATCTGGTATAAAAGGGAAGCTGCAAACAATGGCAACCACGCCTTTGTCCTCCTGTTTTCCCATTCTTTGTATAATATGGAGCTAAAATAATTGCCAGTTTTGGCTTTAACTTTTATTGTCAAAATTATCCTCTTTTTTGCCACCTGTTCCACAGTCTTACCACCGCCCAATAGCTGCACTTTTTGATACCTGTGATCACTTAGAAAGTCATGAACGTATTGTAGCAAAGCCCATTGTTTAGTTTTAGCTAAAAGTAAAATAAATCAAATCCTGGAAATGAAAACAGAGCTTTTTCATTTGTTGGAATAAAGACTTTTTTTAACGTGGTTTACTAAGGGAGGGAGGCTTATGAGATTGAGCTGTTTGTCCATCTGCTTTTCAGTTCATCTTTAATAACTTTTGAACAATTTCAATCAGATTTGATGGAGAATAAAAGTCTCAAAGGTAATTGGTTTCCTACAAGAAAACTGGAGGCTGGGTGGAGGAGAGAGACAAAAATAGGTGTCCCCACTGTCTGCAGCATAAGCTTACAATAATCTGTGCTTAGGCTTTTGTTAGCCAAGTTACAAGTGTGTACTGGCTGCCTAGGTACAGCAGGAATCTCAGAGTTTCCAGACCGTGTGACTGAGTCTCGCTTAGGCAGAAGCTGAGGGGCCGTGAAAGGGAGACAAGGACATAGAGAATGTTGCTGGGGAACTAGAACTTTTAAGGAAAGGATGAAATCAATGGAAATGGGGCTGTTGGGGCTATCAGTAGTTTTATGATTGATGGACCAGCTTGCTTTCAGATTCCATATGGTACTACTGCAGTTTGTTGATCTCTGACTTCTAAAGAGATTTGTCTGTCAAGGGTGCATCTGTGGTGTTTGCCTGGCTGTGAAATAATCAAAATGTAAGAAAGCATTTACATTGTGCTTAGAGAGACTCAGCATGCTGAAGTGGAGACAGGCAGTTACTCTGGCAAATGTTTTATTCACTCAAAATGCTGTTTTAAGCTAGGCAGAACGAGCTGCGAATTTAGATGGAATTAACTCAATAGTTTCCACTGGGAAAAGATGGAGAAGAATGCTGGAAAATGCATTCCCGTAATATCTTACTTTTCCAGGCTCAAGTCATTAGTTGAATGAGTACTTTCAACAAAATAAGGGTGGGAAACATAGTGGGGGTGACTCCTATAATGGGGATTTATTTGCCTGGAATGTGGGAGCCCTGCATTTGCAACATCTTCTGCAGGAACTTGAATTTGTATGGCCAAATCCATTATAAGTATAATCTGCAAAATCTCTTCCTATCTCTTGCATTTGACAGAACTAGGGCACTGGACTTTTGCATATGCATTTGGTAAAATATTCATATTCCTGGTGGTGACTGTGGGAAGGAGCCACCACCTGGAATTATTCGTTGCCAGTGTCTCTGTTTTTCATTGGTTTCTTTTGTCCGGGGCAAGTGCTGGAGATCCTGAACATACTTGCCGTCATGAGTCAGTGACAACCTCATGCTATTATTGTAAATAGCAACACAAACACTGTTCTTGCATGCATTTTTTCACGGCCTTTGTCTTTCTCTCCCAACACTCCAGCCAAGGAATTTACAGAGCTTCTGAGTCAGCAATCAGCTGCCTTGAGACAAAACATACAGGATACTGCAGGCTTGCAGAATAGCCAACAAGGCATGCAAATACTCTGGAAACCTGGCAAATAATTCTTGCCTGCCCTTGCTTTCCTCCTGTAATTTCCATGTTCTCTGATGTGTTGCTCATGGGTTCCAAGAACCTTGGGTGTTTACATCAAGAATGCAGAGTTCTGGGGAGTGACTTATTGCGGTGACGGCAGGCTCAGTATTTGACCTGTGGGCATAACTGACTTCACAGCCTGCATGAAATGGGATGTTGGCAGAACTGCCACTCATGTTGCACTGTGTAAAATGACCTGCTTTTGCAGGTTTGTCTCCTGGCTTGGCAAACCTAGAACACAAAGCAGTAAGTTCCTAGAATGAAAGTAGTGTGGATTTTAACTTTGGGATCTCTCTGAGCAGTGCAGAACCAATGCCTCCTTTGTTGAAAAAGTACAATAGAAGAAAGGGTAAGAAATGAAACCCATGTTGTCCTTACACCTGGATATATCAGCAATGGACTGTGGACTAGCAGACTTAAAATTGCCACTCCACTTAATAGGAGTTATATGACCTAAATTGCTTTTTCCACGAAGTGTCAGTCACCTGAAGCACTGGTGTGAGTGTTTGGGTGGTGGAGTGGGGTGAAGAGGTGGGAGAAACATAACACAAAATAGTATTCAACTTGTAACAATGTGCTGATTGATGAGGATATAACTTTAGACTGTAGCTATTTTATTGTGTCTGTATTACACAGATGCACTGAAATTACTGCTTCAGTGTAAGAGGTGATGTTGGAGCTCTTTTATCACATTCTTCTTGAGAACAGAGGAGGAGACACAAGCTTAAAGCACAGTGCCTTTGACCTCTGCGGTAGTGCAGTGGTTACCCTGAGGTGCAAGCCTGGAGCTTGTTTCCAGCTTCACAACAGGAAAGTTAAGATTAATAAGGAAAGCAGTTAGTTCCATCCAGCTTAGTGAGCAGTAATGATACGGACATGGCATCACTACCAGCCAGTTAGAAAAACAGCTTCATGTGTACTGAGTCCTCTAAGGCAGTTGTCCTAATAAAGTCAGAATCACATTCTCCGGTATAACCCATTGTTGTACTGTGGCTTCTGTAGGAAATTCTAGTTTTATTTTTAATAACAAACAGTTTGTGGCTGTATGTAAAGGTTTCCAGGTCTTCTTTGCTATTTCTAAACGTAAGCAATAAATAGCGTGTTAGGGTGAGATGCAGGAGTGCCCAAATAAACTACTGCAGAGCTGTCATACAGCAGGGGAAGAGACATGAGCTGTAATGTTTGACTTGGCTTCCTGTCTGCTGGAAGCAGGAAAAGAGCTGGTGAGAATCTAAAAGGTTTTATCCAAGTCCACATATTTCCTTTTTTACCTGAATACCCTTTGCAAAAAAACAAAGGACAAAAAGCACCTCAGAAATGCTTTCACTTCCATAGTTCCCACATACATTCCCATGCTGCTCTACTATATGAAGACAAACAGAACGATTCTTTCTTAGAGAGCAATCTATTATGTGCATATACTTAGTTTTATGTATAAAAGGAAGAAAAAGATTTATTATACCTAAAAGAAGGAGAGGGAGAGAAAATACCTATTCTTTAAACAAAATCTGCTGTTTGTGATCCGAACAATTCATTCTGTAGGTCTGCAGGCTGCTTCTGAGGGATCCCAGAAAAGCAGCTGAGAGTAGCAGACCTCCTGTTAGCGTATTTAATCTGCTGAGGACCCCAACTGCCACCTAAAATTTTGTAGGGACCTGAATATCAAAAGAAGTTGAAAACTCACAGAATAGAGGAACTACTAGGAGAATCTCATGAGGATCATGCATCAGCCACATGTCACTCTTACACTGCTTGCTTACCGCCAGGAATACACACGTAGACTTTAGGAAGGCAAATGTTTATGCTGCTCAATACAACGCAGACAGACTTTTTTTTCAGTCTTTAAATCTTTGCTTCAGCATTTGATTGCTATTAGCAGGTTTAACTTCTTTCTAGGATTGCAGTAGCCATCACTGGATGTGTTATGTCTCTGTACAAAAGCAATGTTTGCAAAGACTCTGACAGAGGTATCAGCTTGTGCTGTGCCATCCTCTTTCCTCTTCTCTTATTATCGTGAGTGAAGACACGTGTCCTTTTAGAATGAAAGAACCAAAACTTACTTTACTGGTGGAATACCAACTCCTAGAGTACTTTGTGGTAGTAGTATTTTTAAGAAAAGCACGTAACTATTGCTGTGGTGTTAACCACAGTGATCTGGTTATCACAGTGACGGCTACGTTAGTAAGTCTGTATCCTTTGTTGTAAAACCGCTGCCTACTTCCAAACATCACATAAAATCTGCCAGTTTACTTGTAACTTCTCTGCTGTTCATGTGAAATGAGTTTTGATAAAACTTCCTGGGGACTGGCTCGGATTAAAGTATTTTGTGATTTAACAGAGGCGAGATGTCCCACAGTCTGCAGTGAGGCTCAGTGAGCTTTGGAAGGCTCAGCTTCAATCAGCTTGGGTTGGAATCCTCAGGATATTGATCAGTTGACTTAGGTAGGACTGATGCCTTATTAGTTACTGAGAATCTGGGCTCTCAGTTCAACAGGCTTAGACAAAATTCTGGAAAGAAAAAAAAGAGCAAGCTCAGTTACATTTTCTTCTTTTTGTTTTATAGGTTAATAATGCTTGTAAGCCAGAGGTGAAAGTGGCTCAGCAGAGCAACACCAGGAAATCTGGCAGACTGGAAGAGAAGGGCTGCCCCGCAGGGCAGCTGCAAAGCTTGAAGCATGGAGGAAAGTAAGAATGAGAAGGTGAACCAGGCTCATGTTCTCTTCGACAGATTTGTCCAGGCTTCAACCTGTAAGGGAACTCTCAAGGCTTTCCAAGAACTCTGTGACTACCTAGAACTAAAGCCTAAGGACTACCGTTCTTTCTATCACAAACTCAAGTCCAAGCTCAATTACTGGAAAGCCAAAGCCTTGTGGGCCAAATTGGATAAAAGAGGCAGCCATAAGGACTATAAGAAGGGGAAAGCATGCGCCAATACAAAGGTAAGAGATTTATTCATGGTGGTCAAGACAACTGTTACCCAGTTTGTCTCTAGAATACACAATAAAAATGTCTGGATGTAGAACAGTGTGTGCCTGGTGTCAATATAGGCCCAGGGAAGATTCAGGAATGTTCTCATACATACTATTTATAATATATAGTCGCAATTCGCTAGCACTTAATGCTCAATCAAAAATTGTGTTTGCTACTACCAAATCTGACTGCCCACCTGAATAGCGGAAGCTAAATGGAAGTCCTTGGAAATGACCAGAATATTTGTAATTTATTCAGGAGAAGCAGCCTCCAAGTTTCTATGTTTTATGTTGTTGTGGCATCAGTACTATAGGTGACTTAGAAAATCTTAGTTGGTAAACCTTTAATCTTGGTAGGATTTTCTTTTTTTATTTTTTTTTACTTTTCTAAAAAAGGAAGATAGTGCAAAAGATGATACAATTAGAACAGGATTCTGTCCTCCTTCATTGAGGACAATAGATGCTGTTTCTTCTCTTGAATATTCATCTTTTGGGAGAAGGAAATATCTTAACAGGAGGAATTAATGACTAATTACTCAGTAGAGAACTGAGGGGGAAATATATCCTGTTTAGAATATGTCAGTTGTTTCAGATCTGTGGACTGAAGTTTAATTCCCAACTAGATATTAGAAAGTTATGTTTCTTGATTTCTTGATTGTTTATTCTGTTTCACTTTCCAGTGGCCATTTTCATATGATGGTGGCATTTATAATAAATTACTACAATATCACTTGGAAAAATTACTAATGGACCAAGGTGCACTTGTACTAGATCTTGTAAAGATAACGCTTTCCTCAAAAAGTTTACAATTGATATGTCAGATGATAGATAACAGGTGCATGTAGATTAACTTGGAAAACAATAAAACAGTTGGGCACTGTTGGTAGTCACAGTGGTCAGTAGCTTCAACACCCCAAAAGTCCAACCACTGCTAAGGTTTACATTTTTAAGGCAGCATAACAAGGGAGGGACTTACAGGAAGATAAATGTAGTGACTTTTGTGTATATTTAGGAATAAACCTTCCAAATGCTATGGACATCATGGAGAAAAGTTCAGAATTTTTTTTCTGAAAACTTGACTGCACTTTGCATTCAATGGATTCAGGAACTGCTGTTATTTTGAATGAAGCATGAGGAGTAGAGCTGAAATAGGGTGTTAAAGGCTGTGAAATGAAGACAGGTAGCTTATGTTTTAATGAGAAAGAGATTGAGGAAGCTGTGCAAGAGTGTAGAAGTATTTTAATTTATTTGAACTAATAGACTAAAAGTGATTTTTGCGTCTGGGCTCTGAATATACATCTTAGCGGGCAAGACTGTATTTGTTAACCCTGAAGAAAAGGTTGCTTCGACAACAGAGGTGTAGTGTGAAAGAAAGGATTTAATGGAAGAATATGTGTGTGACTTGGATATTGCTTGATTAGGAGGATATACAAAAAAATAGATACTAGTGGACATTAACATCCAGCTATGAAAGACATTCAGGAAATTGATTGTGACGCTTATCTAGAAGGGAAGTGGTAAGGTGAGTTAAGGATGTTAGAGCTCGATTTTATCATGTTGTGCTTGAACTGAAAACTAGGCGCCCATGAGGAGATGTCAGAAAGGTAGAGACTTTAGCTTAGACAAAAAGTAGTCAACTCTGAGTTGGAAAAGTTCTGTGAATCTACAGCACTGACAAGCTGATTGAACCAGTGACTGTGAATGAGGTGATACAAAGGCACATTGTAGAGCAAGATGATAAAGAGATGAAGGGTGAAGCCTGTGGGAAGTTTGTGGTGAGAGGAGTGGGAGAAGGGAGGGAAGTCCTTCAGTTAGTGCTCTGATAGACTAGCTGGAGACATAGAGGAGTACTGAGTCTTAAAAGAAATCAGAAAAGGACACACTTTGAAGAAATACATGTAGCCAGCTGTCTATAAAACATCTCTTCAAGTGTACTTGAAAAGTGAGTAAAAGAAGTAAAGCATACTGGGAGTGATGTTTGACTAAAGATGTTGCTAGGGATTTTGTATAGTCCAAAAGCTTAGCCTATTTCATGCACCAAAGCCAAGGTAGAGAGAGTGTAGGATGGAAATGGAGAAATGGCATCAAGAGCGGGATTGTAGAAGTGACATGCAGTGATCTTGGAGATGAGATGGTGGTGAGATAAACAGAGACTCATGGGGACGTGTGTGATTCTCTTGTCATTTAATGATGAGAGAGAAACCTCAGAACTTGCTGCTGTGGGTGGTGGTGGTGGTGGTGGGGAACAATTGCAGGGGACATGTCAGTGACGATGCTGAATTGGTCTCTGTTAGAGGAATGGGAGGACTTGTTCCATAGCTGCTCTCCTGTGTGGGTGACAAGGAGAAGAGAGAGTAAAGGAAAAGAGGAAGAGGAGTGGAGGCAAGACAGAGAGAGGAATTTGCCAGTCTTGCTAAGAAGCTGTTGATGAGATGCTGTATAGGAACACAAGTGAAAAGGTGGATGGTGAATTAATTAAAGGTGGCACCCCCCTCTGCCCCAGTGCAGAAACATTTAGGACTATGGATTTGGGATTCATGCCATTTTGAGTAGTGAAATTAGTAGCTGAGAGGAAGTGAAATTGTTTTTGTTTTTAGTATGTCTTAAAGAATATATACCTGTGATGATAAATGATTTTTGTATGCCTTTACATATAAACTTTGCTGAAATTTTAAATGTAAACAAATGATAAATACGTGTTCATTTAATATTTTTATATGTTTGTGTTAATTGTTTCCTATCCTAATAGTATCTCCCATTAAATGTTTATATGTAATTCCTAAGAGATAATCATAACTATTCAAAGTAGCGGCCTTTTGAGAAATTAATCATATCGGATTTTATGTTTCCTATCTCGGTTTTGTATTCCTAATGTTTAATGTAATTTTCAAACCACTGATTAAAAAATAGAGAAATTTAAGTGGGCATGTGGCATGATAGAATTTGAAATAAAGATTAGGATTTTACCCATTTTATCAGAACAGAAATCAGTCATTTCTTTAGGAAGCTCAGCTTCTATACACTTGAACATATGCAAGTTTTGAAGTTCTCATCCTCTGTAGCATAGTTTCTACTTGCCCATTTAAAAACTGGTCAGGGATGAGGTGCCATGACTGGGGTTGGGCAGTTGGTGCATCACATGGCCATTGTCCAGGTTAATCAGAATTCAGATAATCGGTGTTAATGAAAGCGAGACTTGGATGTGATGCATTGTTCAAATGTAAATAGTTAAAAATGGTGCTCTCTCTTCATTGGTTATACAGAGAATACAGAATTGCAATTTGCATTTAATGATCCATTACCATGGTGGTGTTACTGAAAACTTAATATAATCTTGTCTGAAAGATCTTGAGCAAGAAGTGTTTCTGAGCGGTGAGACAGCTTCAGTGCATGGAGTTGCAGCAATTACTTGGAGTCATTGAGGGGAAAGGGAACAAGGAACAACAACTGCCTTGATTTTCTTGGCTGTATTTGGCATCTCATGTAGTTACTGCTGCCTGTGAGAGTTATCAGGAGGTAGGTTTCTATGAGACGTGAAACTGCAAGAAGCGTTAGAGGTGGAAAAGGGAGCAGATTTTTCTTCTGTTTTTAACTGTGCTTAAAACTCACTGTGTTTTATAACAACATAATTTAATGTTTCTGTGATGGTAAAAAAAAATGGCAACTTTTGACCATGAATTACTTGACTGAGTATCATATATTTTACATCCAGAACATCTAGAGTCTTAAACGTAACCAAGATGTTGTTAAAGGGGCAGGGTGGAAGGCTGTAGAGAAAAAAATTTTCTTACACTTCTTCTGTGACAAATTACAGGTAATTAATTTATAATTTGATTATATAGACCTGAGTTTGAATAGTCTGATTTTAGTACAATTTCTTTGCTCTTGTGTACTCCATCATAACTATTTTAATATGGGGAAGGTTATCAAAGAATAAAAGTCACCCAACTCAGTGTGGTCATGTTGCTTATTGAAGCCAGTCTCTTTGAAGATTGTAGTTGCCATATGGGCAAAATTATTACCTGGATAAATATGATATGCTCAGCAAATTTTCTTGAAAGTTTAAAAAAAGAAAGACTAAGTGGTGTTTGAGAATTATACTTACCTGCAAACAAAACAGTATTACACTGGAAGAATATATTAGATCCTAATTGATTATTACTTTTAACAAATGACCAGTTGGACATATCTTCAATGTACAAGTCTGTTTAGGAATTTAATAGCTCAGTGGTTGGGCTTGCCTTTTGTCCCATATACCTTCAGGTTCCTGAAGCTGCTAAAGAAGCATTGCTGTTATTCTTCCCTTCCCTTTCCACTAGACTTGAACCTCTGCCCTCAGAGTTATGTGACTTCTTATCTTACACAGTAGTCTTACTTCAAATTTGTATGCCAGTTGTTACGTTGTCACTGCTGTAACTTGTACTGTTCTATTCATTGTTCAGGCTTTATATTTGCAGTTTCACATTATTTACAGGGTTTATGCTGCAGTGAATAACTGGTGAATATGTGGCAACCTGTAAAAACTGGTATAAGGGGATGACCAACAAAGAGCTTTGCTTTGGGATACACTCTTTATCAGAAGGTTGGGTTCTGGTTAAGTTTCAATTCTTAAGAATTTCTCAGAGCACTTTGTTGTCCAGCCATAAGGATATGTAAGGAACTGGAAAATACATGGCAGCAGCAGTCAGCACTGTAGCAAAGTTTTTATTCTGTGGGTCTAGTTTATACTCAATAGAAATCAAAGTACAAAAATGATATGACAGATTGGACCATGTACTATATTCCTGTGAAGGCACAAACTCATGCCAGCTTCCTTTGTGGACTTCAGTTTCTGTGGGTAAGAAATGTCAACTGGCTATCTTGGCTTTTTAATCTTAAAGGACTGGTCTTGCTGTGTTATTTCTTAGAAAGTATTTCCAACACTAAGTATGCAAGTATTTTACATTCTCAAGTTGTTTATTAGCCTCTGATAGTGTTTGTGAGTAGAGTGGAAAAAGATATGAGAAGATGAAAGACCTTTGATATGACAAAGGGTAGGTTGGAGAAAACGTATTTTGATAAAAGCAGTCTAGTCACACAAAATTTGTATTTACATTATGTTTACTTTCCTGAAGTTTCCTTTGCTGCAATAGTAGAAGCACCAGCATAGGCATGTTGGAACGCTCTGACTTGACTACTGTCTGTGCTACTTTAAATGATGATGTTTATAAAAACACTAGCATCTCATGTATTTATCTGCTGTAGCCATTGCTATGCTACTCAGTCACGATGAGGAATCTTTAGTGTTACTGAAGATTTTCTCAAGGCAGGCCAGCTCAGGCTTTGGAAGATTAGAGGAAAACTTATCATCACCTTTTTTTTTTTTCTATTTAAGAAAAATTCAACAGATGGAATGGGGGAGGAAGAAGCCTTCAGAAATATTGCTGTTCTCCAGGTGCTTACATAGCTTAGAGAATACACCTTGGCAGCTCATCTTAAAACAAGGGTTGCAAACAGGCATCTCCAAACTTTTCACTGCTCTGTGATATGCTTTATTTTCAGGTTGCAGTTACTGCTTTAACATTATCAGTGACGGAACGTGGCAGGTAACAATAGAAAGACTAATCTGAAATTTCAGCTTATCTTGCAGACAAAGAGCACTTACTCCTAAGAGCTGTGGGATGCTTGGAAGCTGCAGTAAAAATATCTTATTTCCTCCTAGGACTATAAAGTTACTCTGTGCTGGTTGTTTTGCAGTGTCTGATAATTGGGGCTGGACCCTGTGGCCTTCGTACAGCCATCGACCTGTCATTCCTGGGAGCCAAGGTGGTGGTCATAGAAAAGAGGGATGCCTTTTCCCGCAATAATGTGCTGCATTTGTGGCCATTCACCATACATGACTTGAGGGGTCTTGGCGCCAAAAAGTTTTATGGCAAATTCTGTGCAGGATCCATAGACCATATCAGTAAGTACAGCCGCTGCTGGACACAGCAGTACTCATTCTTTGCAGGGGAAAAGTAGACAAGGGCATGGGGTAACTAATTAAAAGGCAGCCTACACCAATCACTACTTTCAAGTCTTTATGGTACAATTCAGCATTAATTTTGCATCATGCATTTCAGGCTAGACCTTGATGTGAAATACATACATTGTCATGCGATTATTACACATACAATACATATCTATCATCTTTTATAGCTTTCCAAGGCATATCTTTTTCCTATGCTGAAAAGTACGTGTAAGATTCAAACCCTTTTATTTTATTTTATGATTTGATGGATAATATTCCAATTTTTGCTGTTGTATTCCTGCAGCTGCCACATTATTCTGTTCCTCTTGAGCATTGTAAGCAACCTGTAAAAAAGAAAAATTACTGAATCTTTTCAACATTCTTGTGAATGTTGATCTAGAAAAAGGAGGAACAATTTTGGCTTTGTTAACTTTTGGGAGAGTGATGAAGATATTTTCAAGAATACTGTCAGCCTATGAATAGTAGAGGTTTACATATTAAAATTGAGAGTAATTTTGATGGTTCTCAAATTCTGAGAAATCAGTCTCCTTTGAAAGCTGAATGCTTTGGTGGAGCAGGAGTTATTATTTTTCAGGTTTTTTTTATTTTTTCCAAAAAATTTATTGAACATGGCACAACCAGGTTTTGCCCACCAGTGTGTGGTCTCCTCTGGGCATAAATGGGAAGTGTAAAGCAGCACAGACATAGTAGATAAGAATTGGCTTCTTGTCCAAAGCAAAAACTGCTGGGTTTTTTTTTGTTTTTTTTTTTTTTTTGGCAAGGAATGGTTGAACTGGAGGCTGTTTGGAACTTCAGTCTTGCAGATTGCTTTTTCCCTTCCAATTTCTTGTCATTTTTATTCTTTCAGTACTTCATGCATGTTATCTTCTTTTGTATCTCAGCAAAGATGAAATTTAGTGTTTAGATGGAGCATTTTTTGAAATCAGTATCTAAAATATGACAGTAAGATACCTTCCTTCAAATTAATAAGAGTTTGCACACTGTCATTTTCATGTCCACTACCTACATTAACTGAAGAGAAAAGAGGTGATGAGGAACTTACTATGCCCTCACTAACCCAAAGGTGTTAGGATGAAAGTGCAGTTCAGTATCAACAGCTAAGCTGATCAAATGGCTAGTTGCCATCTGTGACAAAAGTGTAGTCCTGCTGGTGCTCTCTCCCCTCCTGCTCCTGCAGTACATGTTCTAGTTGTTTCCCTTGTTGCTGATTTGGGGACTGAAGCATTCAAAAATTACTTACTTTTTATTCTTTGAAAAGGCTGGGGTTTCAACTATATAGAAGTTTCTTGGCATGCTGTGATAGGACACACAGTGCTGCCTGGATGAAATGCTGGGAACACAATGGAAAAATAAAGTAGCACTGGCCTTTAAATCAGTTTATCAGTAATACCAGAGATGCATTGGCACTTGTGCTCTTTTCTTTTTTTTTATTTCTTTATCATCTGCTTTTTTGCAGGTATCCGTCAGCTCCAGCTTATCCTTTTGAAGGTTGCCTTGATCTTGGGAATAGAGATCCATGTCAATGTGGAATTTCAGGGGCTTGTTTACCCTCCAGAGGATCAGGAGAATGAAAGCAAGTAGCATTGAAATGGGTAGTAGAGAAAGGGGAAGTTATGGTAGGATGCACAGATTCCTACTCCATAATCCTGTGTATGACTCTTAAGTCCTTTCCTCATGCTCCATTAATAAGAGTAATTATTAATACACTTTCGCTTGAATTTTTAGTAGGATTTATTTTTTCTAGTGACAGATCCATATTAGTTACTATATGAAACAAAATCACCTGAAGTACTGCACAGAAATAGACCAAGACACAGTAGATCGTAATTGTTGCTAAAATATTTAAAGCTATTACACTTAGAAGATACCTTTTTAAAACAACTCCTTTCTTCGCATTCGCTGAGGATATTTAGATTGGTGAATGATCCTTATGCTTTTTGTGTCTTCGCAAAACCTGTTCTCCGATTGCCATGGGAGATGGTGGCTTACTTGCTTTTTGTCATCCTATTAGTTTGAATAGACACTAGAGAAGCTATAAAGGTTGTAGTGTTCCTTAAAGGTAATAGGAGGGTTTTACCGGAGCTGTCTCTGCCTCTGATTCACAGACTGGCTGTGCAAGTCAGCCATAGCCCTGTCAACAATATAGCTGTCCTGCAGTGTATCTTTACCTACTGTGACAAAGGGATTATGGATAGTAAGAAGTAGTTTTATGTATTTGTTCTATTATGAGCACTGTTTATATTGTCATTAACTTGGAGTTTATCAACAGGAATAGGTTGGCGTGCATTGGTCCACCCAAAAACCCATCCAGTATCTGAGTATGAGTTTGAAGTAATCATTGGAGGGGATGGCAGGAGGAACACCTTAGAAGGTAACGTTGTGTCCATAATTTGCTTTCAAATAGAAAGTATTTTTACATTAGAATAAAAATGGCCTTTAACATCCCAATCAAAATCTGGAAAGACATTTGACTAGTGAAAGGGAGATGAAAAGTCCATGTAAAAATCCATTTGTATCAAAGATACGTGGGTTGTCTTTTTCCACTTCCTATCCACTAGCAAAGGAATTAGGTGTTTTGACCTGGATAACTTTTCCTACATTTTTTCTTTAGTTGAGTCGTATTGTAGCTCTTACTTTTGGGGACAGGAATTGAAGTGTTGAATATTACTCTGTGTACTAGAGAATTCTATCTTAATATTTTTGATGCAAGTTGCAATTTTTGGAAGAGAGGTAAGAAAGAGAAGGGGAGCTTTTTCCCTAAATGAACTTCTATTTTTCTGATGAAGCAATTGTTGCATCCTCTGTGGAGGAGTTTGTGATTCATCAGATCCATTCACTGTTTTTATTTTGTGAGGGCACCTGTCTATGGCCTGCTGAGCCTTCTCTGAAGGTATACTCTATTTTTCAGTGTTACTACTTTATCCTTCCCATAGGGTTTCGCCGAAAAGAGTTCCGTGGTAAACTAGCAATTGCTATTACAGCAAACTTTATCAATCGTAACACCACAGCTGAAGCCAAAGTAGAAGAGATCAGTGGTGTGGCCTTCATATTCAATCAGAAGTTCTTCCAGGATCTACGAGAAGCCACAGGTTTGCCAGCAATTGCCAGATTTCCAGTGAAAACTATTTGTCTTTGTTGTTCCAACTTTGTAACTCAGGTATCATGTTTAATGAGTAAGTGAACATCTTGTGCAAGGAAGTCAGTCATTGCTGTCTCTGTAATCTGACTTCCTCATTTTTACAGCTGTTCTGTACAGCTGTACAAAGCAGGTATGTGTCATTCAGATGCGTGTCATTTTTGTTAAGTGGAGAACTTACTTCCCTGACAGTTTTCAGGAAATCTGAGCCCTAAATAGTAAAAGTTTGAATGCTGAGTTTAGCTTCTTGCACTCCACATCTGAATGCAAACCTTAGAGTAATGATAAATGTATTTTTTAAAAGAGGTAACTGTATGCAGGTGAAATGTGCTGTTTGTGGTTTTGTTGAAGATTGAGATTTTAAAGTCTTCAAAGGCGTGGAAGAAAGCTGCTTGGCATTCTCTCTAAGGTTTTCTAATCGTGTAATTTCAATTTACTTGCTTCTGATAAAGCTCTCGTGTCGCATGTAACATGTAATTTGTTCCTTCACTACCATGTCTTTTGTTCTGCCACAAGGTATTGACTTGGAGAACATTGTCTACTACAAAGATGATACACACTACTTTGTCATGACTGCCAAAAAACAGAGCTTGCTGGAAAAAGGAGTGATACGGCATGTGGGTATTAACTTTTCCTATATTCTCTATAAACTAAGATTTTTGGGACAATTTGCATTCAGTATGCTGAAAGAAGGGAAACACGCTCTTCTTCCACCATGTAATGTTTTTATACAGGTGTGTTTTAGAACACAAATATATGTGGTTAATGCCCTTCTGAAGTATTCTGAGCCACCAGAAGTGTGTTATGAGACTTATCCTCTCCAAATTTGTATCCCTTTGTAGCTTTGGGGGTTTCGTTCATGTTAAGATGAAATATGCTTAAAGAACATTTGATAGCTTAGTTGAGTTTCCCTCATTTTATGGGAATGAAAAAGCAGGGAGTGAAGAAAGTATTGGAGATTTACCTACCTCTTATTCTGACAGAAGCTGATTTAAAAGTAGTTTGGCCACATATGAATAAATAAGGAGCCTTGCGCCTTTTGTCTGAAGTTTGTGAAGAGAAATGCTCAGAAGTTTCTTAGCCCTTTCACAGTCAGAAATGCTAGCAGGACGTGATTAATGTTTGCAATAAGAGATTTACAAATTTTCTCTTGGGAAGCATAAACGCAGATAAGAACGAAAGAAATTAGAGGGCAAACCTGTATCAATGGATTTGTCAGAATTTTAATGCCAGCTATCGTATACACCAGTCTTAAAATAAACTTGTGGATTTGACTATTTCACTTTTACTTTTCTGGTTTTGGCAGGATTTTGCTGACACAGAGTTATTACTCTCACGGGAGAATGTGGACCAGGAGGCTCTGCTAAATTATGCCAGAGAAGCAGCTGACTTCTCAACTAATCAGCAGCTACCATCACTGGACTTTGCCATCAATCACTATGGTCAGCCAGATGTGGCCATGTTTGACTTCACGTGCATGTATGCGTCAGAGAATGCAGCCCTGGTGCGAGAGCAGAATGGCCACCAGTTACTTGTGGCACTGGTTGGGGACAGTCTTTTAGAGGTTTGTGTTTTAAACTTATCATGTGTAAGCAGTGAATTGAAGCATAAGCACAAGCCATTGCACCCGTCACTGAAATATGTGCTGCCTATAAGAGAGGTACTATAAGGAAATCTACTGTTTATTATATAATAAAGTGGGAGGTTTGAAGGAAGGGTAGGAATGTTGGGAAAACAGAATGTTTAAGATGGTAATGATCTTGCTTAAGAAAATGTGTGCAGAGATTTTTCTGAAGTTGTGTCTGTTCCATCTGCTTCTTATTGGGACAGTTAGACTCTCTACAGAACCTACTGTAGGCCTGTTACTAATTAGCATTTTGTAGCGGGTTATAAAGGACAATCTTGAAGAGGAGCTGTTAAGGCACTCCAGGCTATGAATTGTGGTTGGAAATAGAGGAACATGGGCTTTGGGGGAACTCATGGGCAATTCACCATACAACTGGCTTCCTCTAGCCCAGCAGGCATAGAGCTTTAAGCTAATTACTGAGCTATAATTCCCCAGCAGATTACCATCTGAATATGTTTTTGGTATTTGTTTAAAATTTTCCCTAATGGATGCTTTTTCTTTCTCTGCTTTTTTTGTCAACTATAATATTAGCCATTTTGGCCAATGGGAACTGGAATAGCCAGGGGATTTTTGGCTGCAATGGACTCTGCTTGGATGGTACGAAGTTGGTCACTCGGAGCTAGTCCTTTGGAAGTTCTTGCAGAGAGGTACTAGAGAAAACTAACACGCTTTCAGTTCTAATCTAATCCTCCAACATCTCATCATCCGTTCCAGTTTATTCTAGTACAAATATGTAGACAGAATGGGAGATACAGATTCTCACTGTTTCTAAAGGGTACTTGTGGGTATAATTCAGTTGAAGAAAAAAAATTGTATTAAGGAGCTGATAAACTGAAGTATATTCGTAGAGAAATAAGAAGTGTTGCAGCTGTTCTTGGTCGATTAGGTGAAGAATCTTTTTTTTGCTTCTTGGCGTTGCATGGAGAAAGTGAGCCTGACTTACTGTCACAAGCCTTGCTATAGCAAACCAGATGAAAAGCTATGTGCCTTTAAAGTACCAGAGACAAAAATTCTTTCCATCCCCTATTATCTTGTAAATTTCTTCTTTGATTTCCTTTTAAAGGAAGCTATGACCTGGTTTTATTTCACGTTCTCATAAATTGGTCACTTAGTTTCATATAAGCCAAACAACATCTTGTGTTTCTTTGGAATATTGAGTTCTTGATGTTTTTATCATCTTTGGTTGAGTGTTGCTTTGGTGACTTAGGGTGATCTCTTAGAGATCAGAACTTGGGTAATTAAAAGATGAAGTAAAAGCAACAGCTAGTAGAACCTGTTTTAAACTTAAGCAACTGCAGCTTCTGACCATCAGGAACCATAGCATAATTTTTAAAATTGTATAAATGGCACAGTGGGAATATTTGAAATTCCATTTGTTTGAATTTAAAAAAAATGGTGAGGATAGTAATCTTGCAGTTGGAGCCAGACTTCCATCACCTTTCCATTAGACATTAGTGGATAGCGGTAAGATCTTCCCTGAGCCTTTTCTTCTGCATGCTGAATAAACCCAATTCCCTTTGCCTCTCCTCACAGGCCAAGTGCTCCGGTCCCCTTGGTGGCCCTCGTCCTGAGGCGCTCCACTGTCGCAATGTCTGTTGTACTGGGGAACCCTTTCAGTTATGCTTAATGTATTGTTTTCTTCCCTCCTTTTGATTCTGGAGTTGAATTAAATTGCAGGCTTTAATATGCTGACTCTTAGCTATTCAGTGTCTGAAGTGGTTAGATTTCTGATCTGAATGTTTATCTCTCCAGAATTTACTTAGCAGTATTAGTAGTGATGCATGTCTTTTAAAAAAAACCCACAAACCTAACAAAAACAAACACAAACCCCCAAAACCACCACAAAACCTAAAACAAAGAAACCAACCAAAACAAAACCCAAAACTTTTTTTTTATTTTCCCAAGGGAAAGCATTTATAGGCTACTGCCTCAGACCACCCCTGAGAATGTGAGTAAAAACTTCAGCCATTACAGCATTGATCCTGCCACCCGGTATCCCAATATCAATGTCAACTTCTTGCGGCCACAGCAGGTAACTGGACAAATGGTGCTTCTGAATGCTTGTAATCTGCATTGTCTTTCCTTAGGTGAAGCTATGCTAATGTTTTGGGAACAGATAGGGGCTTGATGTGCAGTATAACGTGGAAGCAGTGAAAAGCAAATACATCAGTCAAGAGTAGACCTCTATACTTTAACAAATTCCTTTTTAGGAATTTTTGATTTTGATAGTTTTAACCATGCTGTAATGATACATGAAATCTATACATTTGTGTTCGTCTGCACATTTTCTTTGTAATAATCTAGTGTAGCAGTCTGTTACTGTGATTTGGTATCCGCAGAGCAGCAGCAGCAGCAGTCAGCTGTTTAGCACTGACAAGCTGATGCTTGTTCTTGGGTTCTTGGGCTAGGTATTTTTGCTATATAACTGTACTTCCTTCCTGTCCTCTGGATCTTTCTGTATGGATCTTGGGTGCATGGCATGCTGGTAATTTTTAATTTTTTTATGTCATTTTAGGTACGCCACTTATATAATACAGGAGACTTGAAAGACATTCACCTGGAAATAGAGAACTTTGTGAACTCCAGGACACCAAAGCTGACTCGGAATGGTAGGCTTGGCTACCGTTCTGTTCCTTTCGCTTTCGGTATTCTGGAGCTGGATCAGTGCAGGAACCATAGAGCATCAGGGTTGTAGAGTCTTATTTAACCAGTCTCTTTTGGTTTAGAAAATGTATCCAGCAATTACTTCATCAACAGTCTGATTTTTCCGATCTTTCGAGTTTCCATTAACATGTAAATATATTTTTGTTTGCCTCATTTCCCTTGCTTTATAATGCTGTTAAATTTCTGGGTATATTTACTTATACAAACATTTTTTCACCTCTTTTGTCCTATAACACTGTCTTTACAATGCAGAAGCCTAGCCTGAATTCACTCTAACAGTAAACTCAGAATTCTTAGAAACATAACAGAAGGTATTTCTTGTGCAGTCTTTCATGCTTTCCTTTACTTAATTTAATCTCTTAGCTTAACCAAATGAAACCTCACTTTGCTTGCATTAATGTGAAAGTTAGATGCCTTGTGATAAGCACTTCTGTATCTGTCTACTTGTCCTGTACCCTGAGGGGTACGTTGAACTTTCCCGTTTGCATACCTTGCCTTTGGATGTCCAGATACTGTTTGGGGACTCTCAGAATGGGCTTTGCTGCTAAGCCTCCCTTTCAGTGCTGAGTAGCTGTGTAGTCTTTTGATTTGTTCTTTGCCCTGCAACCATGTCCCTTTAGGCTGTAATCTCATCAGATCTTGCAGTAAGGCAAGGTCAAAACAGGTCAGTGCTTTTAAAGGAAAGCTTTCAAGAGAAAAGAAAAAGTTGCAGAAGTACATTTGTAGTTCTTCCATTAGAAATAGTGTATCTGGGCTTTAGAGAGCATTGTGCTACTGTATATCCTTTTGATCATATTTAATAAGCCTTTGTGGCTGTTTCATAATTCCTGGAGCTCTTTTACAAGGGGTAGGGTGAAAAGCCTGGCAAGTTATAACTAAGTTAATTACTTTTTAGCAAATAAAAAATCCTTTCTTGGATCTAAAATAGATAACGATAGTCTTTTTTTAAAAAAATAAGAATTCTCTCCTCTATTGCCCATTGTAGAAGGAGGCTGTTGTTTGCATGAAGGTTTTATTTGCTGATTCATGGATTTTATGTGGTGTTTAGAATTTGTGAAAGAGACATCATGCATTTCTACTTAAAAATGTGGGGGCGGTTAATATATTATTTTTTTCTTTTTTTTTTTTTTTTTTTAGAGTCTGTAGCACGCTCTAGTAAATTGCTTAACTGGTGCCAGAGGCAGACTGATGGATATGCTGGTGTTAATGTGACAGATCTCACGATGTCATGGAAAAGTGGCCTAGCTTTGTGTGCCATTATCCACAGATACCGTCCAGACTTAATGTGAGTAACTGGCTGTTTTGAATAACTGGGAAGGGCAGAACGTTAGTAATATTTGGAACTAATGGTGTGGAGACTGAGGCAATGCATTTGTGACTTATGGAGAAATGGATTGTAATGAATTCAATTAAACTTGATAGAAGCTAACATAGTGATTCACCAACAGAGTGGAAGGTTATAATAGCTTGATGAATGTGAAGGTAAATGTGTTGTCATTTTCCCTTCTGGATAATTTGACAGAATTAAGCTTCAGATTGGTACTGACTGGCAAGCATTATTGACTGACAGCTCTTTTCACTGTGAAGTTAGTCAGGAATAGTTCATAGCTTCAGTTATTCTTGTGAACAAGTCTATACATAGCCCTTTATAAATCTCCTGTTTAACAGTTACTCTTTAGAAGACTTTTAGGCTGCTCTTTTTAGAAGTAGTGACCCACAGTCTAAATAGAGACATTGCTACTGTTGGTATACTAATACGCTGATTGAATGAATGAGAGAGGCATTCTCTTACATGTTATCTTGGGTAAAACAGTGCCCAGAT
Source organism: Ibycter americanus (assembly GCA_035590275.1). Taxonomy (NCBI): domain Eukaryota; kingdom Metazoa; phylum Chordata; class Aves; order Falconiformes; family Falconidae; genus Ibycter; species Ibycter americanus. Next base: position 23,312,746 of record JAVJGI010000060.1, read on the forward strand.
TCTAGAATGGGAAAACACTGGCTGGAAGAAATAACAGTAGCAAAGACTCTGGTACTTCAATTGAAATCTGAAATGTCTTCAACTTCCCAAAGGGACATTAGAAAAAGTGAATGCTAGAGCTGTATTTAAAGACATAATCCAATGTAAAGCATGCTGAAAAGTTATGTGGTTATTCCTTTCCATGTGCACTGAATTACTTCTCTATTGGAGTACTCAAGTTAACCTGAGCTACTCTGTTTAATAGCTATATAGCTTGTGGAGCATTCGAATAGCTTTTGAAGTGGTTTATATAACTCTCCACAAGCTATAGCTTTTTATACAGCTTTTATATGGTTCTATGCATTTTGGAAAAAGCCAGCAGAACTAAAATACGGATCAGTCAAGAAAAAAGGGGACAAAAGTGAAGACCTAGTTTAGTTCCAAGCACACAAAAGTTTTTATGTAGGGGAAAACAGTACAGTCTTCCAGCAAAAGAGGAAGTGAAGGTGTATTTCAGAGGATAATAATGTTTTTAAGAAGAAAAATCTGGGTTTGGAGGAGGAGCAAAAAATGAAAAAAGAATATGTTTGGGCCAAAGTTTACCATAATTAAGTAGCATCAACTCTGCAAGACAAAAAGGTTGCTGGCAAATAAATCTGAGATTTCAGAGGGGGAAAAGAAAGCAGATGGATCCCTGAGTTCTTTCAGAAGACTGGTTTCTACTTGATTCGGTGCATGCCCTCTTTCTTCCCTTTGCAGAGACTTTGATTCTTTGGATGAGCACAACGTGGAGAAGAACAACCAGCTGGCCTTTGACATTGCTGAAAAAGAGTTTGGAATATCTCCCATTATGACTGGAAAGGAAATGGCATCTGTTGGAGAGCCAGATAAACTGTCGATGGTGATGTACCTCACACAGTTCTATGAGATGTTCAAAGACACCATCCCCTCTAGTGGTAAGGAGTTTGGGGCACATCTGTCAGATTTAAAGATGGCTTCAGGGTGAATGTGTGTGCTTCAGTTATCTTCATGATGCTTCTGCCTGAGCTCATACTAGTCACTCAATAACTTTACATTACAAAAATTTGGTTTCTTAGTGGTGCTGATGAAGGCCATGTTAGCAGCATCAGGAGCCAAAAAAGGAGTTAATACAAAATAATGTCCTCAGAAGTTCTAAACTCACTTCAGCAGTACTAGATAACTTTTCTGCTTTTGTGCTATTATTTGGGATTAATCTGTCTTAGCTAATGTGAGATGCCTTGCTAGTAGTTGTTTAGTAGGTAATTTCAAAACCCTGGCCCAGTTTTATACCTATTTACCATCCATGAATGGTGAAACTAACTTCAGGTCAATGAGGAATGAAAGATCTTTGATTAGAACTGAAAGGTGTAATTGCCTAACACAAATCAGTATGGCTTGCCTTTAAATATTAATAATGTTGTTACAGCTTTTTCTTTATTACTGATGATCCTAATTCAAATCTATCATTCTGGTGGGGTGTAAAAAAAGTCTGTTTAATAGCCTTTTAAAAATGCAGTATGTATCAGGTATTATTTCCAAAACTCTGAACTCTTCTTAAGAATACTGGTGATCATGATGCTCTTTACATATGAAAGTAACTAGAGGAAACCAACACAGTATTCATTCTGGGTTGTAAACCTTGAAAGGAGAATTGATTTTTGGCAAAATGAAAAAACAGAGTAGCTGAGGAAAGTATTAATTGTGGACATTACAATCATTTTGTACAGAGAATTTAAGAAAAAATGCGTTATATTAAAAAAATCAGTGAGCCCTTCAGTTGAGTATTTAATAATAGCACCACAGAAAAAATTTATTGGTGTTCCCTTGTCCTACCTGTTTTTACTAACAGATAGTCTGGACCTGAATGCAGAAGAAAAAGCTGCCCTAATTGCCAGTACCAAATCGCCTATCTCTTTTCTCAGTAAACTGGGACAAAGCATCTCTCGGAAACGCACTCCAAAGGTAACCATACCACAGTCTTGGTAACACTTATGTCTGTTAGGCAGCTGGCCAAGTAGGTGGTGCTAAAAATGCATGTGCAAGTGTGTATCTGCTATGTATGTGCAAGAGACCATATGTTCATCAGCTCTTGGTATGGGACAGTACATGACATTTATAACTGCAGCATTACATCCATAATATATACTCTCAATTAGTGGTATACTTCAGTCTTAAAGTCCTAGTCTTGTGGTATTATTTGGGGATATATCTTTATTGGAACATAACTAGTTACTCAGTTCCCAGTTAGTTGAAAGTGTTGTAGAATGTCCAATTTGAAGGTAAGAATCCCCTAAGAGGAGGATCAGGAAAAAACCCTTTTCTTAAAAAAATGGAGAATGAGCCCAGAAAATTAATCAGTTGTGTTGGAAAGCTTATTTAAGTGTACTGATGACAGTCATCTCAGGCCAGAGAGGTATGAGAATCCTTGTCTTAGTTTTTTTTCCCCATTTTTCAGGACAAAAAAGAAAAGGAACTGGATGGCGCAGGAAAGCGGAGAAAAACCAGTCAGTCTGAGGATGTAAGTATTGCAGTGAGGAAGGTGTCAGGGAGGAAAACACATGGTAGGTTCCTTGTTCTCACTTCAGACCTTCCATTTTCTATATCCAGACTGTTTATATAAGACTTTTTAGATAAAAATTAGTTCTTATTCAGAGCTTATGCTTTGTTGTATCTATAGTGCAAATATTTTACTGATGCTTATGAAAGAATAGTACACAAGTGAAATGTTGCAGTTCCCTTGTTCTATTTTTATTTCAATTTACTTTGTTTTGATGAGAACCAAGGGTAAATCTTTCATTTAGTAAAGTCATGCAGTATAGTCAGAAGTTTCATTCATACTTAAACTTTAGCCTTCTTTAGTGCAAAAAGCATACTTTTTTAGTATGCTCCATAAGGCAGTCCTTCTATTGAAATGTTTATAGCCAAATAGGTACAAGTGAGTTAAAATTTAGTGCTTTCAGTTGTCAACGAAGGTTTAAAGATAGGCCTTTGCTTGTGTCAACGGATTCATGGGAGTGTGTTAGCGGTGGTCTCTTGGTACGTAAGTATATCAAATAAGGTTGAAAGGATGAGTAAAGTTTAACAGAACTTTTGATGACATGCCAAAGGAAATTAACGTGAGCTTTCAAGTGCAGACTAACAGATTTGTTTTCTGCAGTGTTAGAAACCTATCACAGCAAAGGGGTAGAGAGGAAAAGGTGATCCAGTTGTGTCTTGTTAAATTTTGATATCGCTGATTGTTAGGAGGACATCCCGCGAAGTTACAGAGAAGAAAGGCCCACGCTGGTGAGCGCCCTGACAGAGAGGAGAATTGATGCTGCTATTGGGAATCAGAACAAAGTCAAGTCTATGGCAACCCAACTACTGGCGAAGTTTGAGGAGAATGCACCAGTGCCGTCCTCAAGCTTAAGACGACAGGTAAGAGATGGATAATAAAACCCTTTATTTTGGAATTGTGGAGGAAAGTCATGAATAATAACATGCATTCCTTGAGACTGGATGGTACTAGTGCTTTTCTGCTTCAGAGACTCTCCTAGCAAAGAGTGAAGCTTACTCAAAAGAGAAGAATTTAAAATTTAGGAGTATGGGGTAGAGAAGACCTTCCTAATAAAAGTCCATTTCTCTGTTATTGCTCGTATTATGTTATGTAATCTCTTTCACAAACATACCAGCAATTAGGTTTCTTTTATAACTACTGTTGCTGTTTAAAAGCTTTCCAGGAACATTCCACTTCTAATGTTTAAGAACGATCATTTAATTTCTGATAAGAACCTTTTCGTGCCAGGTTACATCTTTTTTTTTCTTGTGCATTGTGATTAAGTTTTGTATGTGCATGTAAGGGCAACAGATAAAAGCCTGGGAGTTTCTTTGCAATCAGGATCTTTGTGTCATTCCAAGTGAGTCTTCCTGGTGACTGCTGATTATTCAAGATGGTATCTGAACTACTGCAACTGCAGGGTAGTTGTCTTTGAAGTTAGATTGAGTCACTCCAAGCTACTGCTAGCAGTGCAGTGTCAGCAGTATAAGGCTCAGTATGGTTTAAATGCCCAAGTTCTTGCTCTGTTGTATAGTCTGTCTTCATAGGTTGTGCCAAGCTCTGTGCTGCCATGGCCAGATTGTGAGTGGGATCTGACCTAGCTACTTTAAAGCTAGGTCAAGCATGTCTATGCTACACTGCCCATCAGTGTTAGTAGTATAACATAATCTCAGAATGGTGATGTTTATCCCACTCTTTACCAATCAAATGTTTCCTATGCCACTATGTATTGGCTGGAATCACCAGGCTGATTTGAAGAAACAGTGAAAATAAAAGAGAAGGTCCAAAAATATCTGTAGTTTTCCATTTTTAGATGTTTTCTCCCTTTTTATATTTTACTTGGTAAATGAATTCTCCCCTACCCTATTTATTTTTTTTTTTTTAATTAAATGTTTGTCTGTCTTATTCTGTATCCCATTCCTTTGGCTTTCTTTTGAGTTTCCTTTACTATTTTATCTTTCCTCCTTGGTCCCATTTTCCCTACAACCTGCATGCAGCAGCCTGTCCTGCCTTATCAAGAACGTGTTCACAACCAACCATCCAGCAGACGAGAGCAGGGCCGTCTTGCTCCCATACCCCAGTGGAAACAGGTAAAGAAACTGATTATGAATACAATGCGTTGCCTGCACCCAACACTAGCTATCACTGTCCTTGTTTTAGACCAATCCTTTTGCAGCACCTTGTGTGAGTCTGTTATTTTAAATAATGTAACTTTCAATGAATAAAAGCAGTATCTCCTTTTAGTAATGATGCATGGTTTAGTGTTTCAAAAGGTCTTGGTCAGTTTTTCCCTGCCGTCTTATGCTAGTTTCAGTTCCCCAGGGTTTCAGTGGATGTTTTAGCAGAAACCTTGCCTACAGAATTTCTAGCTTTTTTCTCTCAGAAAAAAATTGAAAATATGTAAGCAATTATTGCAGCCGGTGAGGTAAAAGGTGTCATGCCATCTATGATACTAAAGCTTTTCTCTGTTACAAATAGTAAAATCGGTTATCGGTTTTGCTATTCACATGTGAAATCTTATGTGTTCTGCAGCTACAGGAGACTGTTTTTTCCCTTTCTCTGTGACAAACGTAGCTTTCCTTGCCAACTTCTCACATTTGTTGCATTGCAGATTTATGCATTACTGTGAATTAAGGGAATTTTAGGATTTCTATCTCAGAGTAGTTCAAAATAGGGATCAACAGCAGAAAAAATCAGCAGATATCAAATTTCATTTTCTCTCATGTTTTGGCTCATTGTCATTGGTGGTGTCTTTCTTTCAGCCGTGCACTTCCAAAAGCTAAGGCTTGTGACAGACAATCTTTTCAGGCAGGTAGGGGTACTTATCTCACTGGCTTCCTCTGCTTCCACTGTTTCCCTGTGCAAATGGCCGCCTCATGTTTCTGAGAGTGCTAAGAGATGTTTTTCCGGCAGCCATAATTTGGAGAAACATCTGCTTCTTTCTGGTTGCAGTTGACTCCAAAGTATGCTCTGATTAAAGAGGAAGAAGATGACACTAGTTTGGAAATTCACTGTTTTGCATGACTATGGATTCATGCTGATCTTCATGTTCGAGGCATTCAACACAATTAATGGGGCATGTTATGACTGGGGCCATGATGTAGAAGATTTCTTTGCAAGAAGACCCAAGCCAGGGGGATTGTTGTCAGTAGGAGTGTCAAGAGAGTCTTCAACATGTCAGCATTATGTTTAGGTTTCCTGACTCGGTGTTTATTCTTCTACTGTCTGTCTCATCAAAATCTTCTTTATAGGCTAATGAGCACTTTCAGATGGATACACATCATCCATAATTAAGGCAAATTTCATTTTTTAAGAATACTTCCCAAGTAAAGGGGGAGAATCCAAAGAACTGATGCAGAAGAGCATGATATAGCTGTACAAGATGAAGTCAGTTGATAAGCACTGCTTGTGTTACTCCACAAAAAAAGGAAAACTGAATTTCATTGGTTGTCTTTCTCAGATCAGAAGGATGAAGATTTGTGCTTTAACACTTGGAAAAGATCACATCCCTGCAGCCTTGAGATTTCTATTTGAACCTGCTATTGAAACTTTATGAAGGCCTTATAATTAAGCCTTTTCAGTGAAACACAGGAGTTCTTACTATCATCCTTTTGTAATTGATTAAAAAAAGGACAAACTTTGTTCTCTACTTTTGTGATGAGGATTTTCTCCTCATCAGAGAGCAGTTTGTTGTTCTTGTGTTTGTTCTTGGTTTTACCTGCACTACACAATTTTTTTTTAAAAAAAAAAAAGGTGGTGGTAGGGAAGAACGAAATCCATCTGGTCTCCCTCAACATTGATAGCATCTCCAAGTAGGCAGCAATGTAGGGCAGATCTCTGAAAAACCTTTTTGTAACAGTTGTACTTTCAGATGACTTAAATTATTTTGTTCAACACTGACATTGATTGCCTCGCGTGGATGATTTCCCTCTCAAGATTACACCTGGAGATGATCTTTCCTTGATAGGCTTTACTTCGTCAGCAGCTGATGACTGGTTCTTGGATCCCCACGTTTCGTGCTGGATTGGCAGTGCAATCTGACAGCTGAAATGGAGAAGAATAAAACTGAGTCTCAATAATGTAAAATCTGCAGGATACAGGAGGTTCAAAGAAACAATTGGTATGGTCCCTATTCCAAAGGTTCCTTATTACTTGCCTGGGGAAATAAAGAACATCAGTTGTCTTCATTCAAAAGCCATGAGCGCATATGAAACCATTTATTCTCAACTGATCAGAGAACAGCTGAGGTAGGAAGCCATCCACTGAGCCAAGCAGGCAGCTTTGCCAAGCCTGAACAGAAATCCATCCTGCAGGAAGTTGTTGCTGAAGGAGTGCTTCAGCTGGCTGCTGGATTCCTAATTCTGGTTGCTTAGGCACGCAGGATCTGATAGCTGTGAGACTGTACCTTTCTACAGTAGTGAACTGGCTTTCTACAGTGACATTGGGCACTCTAGCTACAAAGCTGTTTCCTGGGCCACAGATTACCAACAGTGGAGTTGGTGCTGGGTACCAGTACATGTTATTGGAGATGCTGTAAAGGGATCAGTATTGCTCCTGAAAAGCTCTTTAGGGAGGTTGTATGTTTACTAGAAAGAGCTGTTCATGAAGCTATGGGAAAGGGTTCTGTTTTTTGGCACTTCTGTCAGTGACTGTGTGTAAGATAAATCACGTAGTGAATACCTTCTACTGAAGAGTCCTTTGAATAGGAGCAAAGCAGTTCCTAAGGGGACAAAGTGGTGGTGTGTTACTGGGGGAAGGCACAGGTTGGCTGATGGTCTTGTCCGTAGGCAGAATGAAGTTGAGATCCTCAGGGATGTTTTGGAGAAGGGCAGTTAGTTTCATGTCTTGTGCTTGATAGGTTTGGTACTTCCTGTGTCTTGTAAACTGCATGGAAGAGGAAAGTATACTGCAAAAGCATAGGAGTGATTGCAGGGGAGAAACCACACAGTTCCAAAGGATGTGGTATAGGTTGGACCTCCAGTTTTGATGAAATATTTGCATCTGCCCTGGGCTGTTGCCTCCCCGTGTCTGTCAGATTGACTTCCTTAGCTGTACTTGCTTATCAGTTTAAAGTCTAGAATCTTTCTTTGCCCTGGAGTGAAAAAGAGTTAGGAGGCCCAGCAGTTTCAGTGAGCTTGTAAGGCAGAATGTTTCTGTGTCTGTTGTACAGGTGGGGTAGGGGTGGCTTGCTAAGGCAAAATTCCTAGTAAGAGTGAAATCCTGGCAGAATCTGTTCTGAAACAGTTTTTACTTAAATCACAAGACCTTTAATGCTGTCTCTCTTGGAAAGAGAAAACCTTCAAAAGGTCAAGCAGATTAAAAACCTCACCAGTCTGCTGTTTGCGGCATTCTGTGTGGCCTGCATTTTCCTCATGAATTGGATTACAAAGTTTGCTTTATTGAGCTACACTTTGAGAATGTTGATCTGTGTTGTCAAAATTGGATTAGTGCTATTATGAGCACCTCAGCAGCAGCTAGCAATGCAGGAAGATACTGCTAAGTGTACAGGCATAGTGGAAGTGTGTGTAATTTTTTATGTGATGATAGTATCTCCTAAAAAAGCTGGATTGTTCCATGGTGTGGTGGTTAATCCCCTTGGATGAATGCCTACTTGTATAAAAACATCTTCCATGGTGTGTTCTACTGCTTTCCAAGCCATTTTGGCTGCTTTTGGGAAAGAGCATCTCATCAGGGATCATGGAGCCATTGGAAAGCCATATGGTCTGTCCAGAAGAGGATCTGACTGGGTGTGGTATGGGAGATGACCTTTTTAAACTGAATTTTGTCCTGGCTTTCCAGACTCTCAGCTTATGGCCTTCAGCAGTTTTCTGCTATAGTTTCATAGATGTCCTAACAGCAATGAGGTATGTGTGTAATACATATGCTTAAAAAACTGATGTGTACAAAGATACTTGTAATATGGAGATCACATGTCTTTTGGTGCCCATGTTTTCTGCTTCTGCAGGTCTGATGCTTGTTCTTTCGAGATGGTTACCTAAAGTGTGATAAAGGTGCCGCAGTACAAAGTCTTTTCAGTAATTCTGTTGGAACTGTGGTTTCTGAAGACTGAGATGACCACAGTCAGCAGGAGCTGAAATCTCAACAGAGAGCTTACAACACCAATGATTTCTGTTTAATTTCTTATTTAAATCTGTTGATACATCTTTCCTATAGCCATCTTTGTTTTTGCATGCTCAGAAATGCATCCTGCTGGGAGGACTGAACATGTACTTCATATACCTATTCAGTGTTATATTCTGAGATCTGCCATGGAAAAATACACAAGTTTGTGAAAATTTTGAAATTTGAAATGCAAACTCAGCCATGGTCAGACAAAAGTCCATGAACAGCTGTAGTGGCTGAAAATGTTATCACCCTTTCAGCTAGAAATTAGTGACTTCACAGCTGAGCCTTTTGAAACAGCATATAAATGTTCCTCATCCACTTCAGTACAAAGTCATGTGCTTTAGTTTAAGCTGCTTGTAGCATCTGTTTGAAATAGAAGAGTTGATTTATTTTTTTTTTTCTGAGGGAAGAGAACACCCAAACAAATGTAAGGGCAGTAATGAACATCTGTAATATCTTTACTAACAGCATGCTCTTTCTTTGGTGGCTATCTAACGGTGGCTTTGGATACACAGCATTTTTTTTCACAGTGCAACGATTTCCAGATATGCGCTGGTGAGAACTCACAAGAAAAGAAAAATTCAGGCAGAAGATACATTAATAATCAAGAAGTGGTAGAGAAAAGACTGTACATAGTAAGGAGGTACTATGAACTAAGAACTAGAAAGGCATGTTTTCTAGCATATTAAAATGAGGACATATACATGCATTGTATAATATTCAGACTATTAGATATGGCTACATCTTGATTATAAAACAGCAGTATTTCTGTTCCAGTAGAATGGAGTATAGTTTAAGTCGCCTGAGATCATGTAATATCTGTAAGTTTAAGAGGAGGGATCTTAAGCTGAGAATAGAACACTGTGACTTGAGTTGTATTGCTAACGAACTGCAAGCAAGAGTAATTAGGTCAACAGGATAGATATTTTTAAACATTGCAAGGCACAGCAATGGATAACTTTTCATGAAGCAGAGAGAGCAGTCCAGCTGTGCTGTGGAGAGTTCCAAGTTGTACCTTTGACTGACTGTAAGACCTCAAGTCAGAAATTGTTGGTTTAACTGATAATTGATGTAAGTATGTGTCCATTGGCTGCCCCTAGAAGTATCTGTCAAATGGACATGTGATCATGTGGCTGTTGGTGGAAAACTTTGGTCTTCCAGCTTCAGAGAAAATGTGGCTTTAGGTCATTCATGAGAGGTGTGAACTTAAGATCCACAGTCTCCCAGTTCATGCGTTCTGGCCTTTCTCACCAAAGGCAATGGTAATGTTATCTTTTTTCTACCATTATTATGATTTTTTTTTTCTTTTCCTGTTTTAAAAAAAGATGAGGCATAAGGAACGTTCACGGACCTGCCCCAAAAAAGTGATCATGCTCTCTTCTTCCACTCCACCTTCCTCTCCACCGTATCCCAGGCAGCAGGTGATTCCCTCTGCATGTTCTGTCCCTCTCTCTTCATTACTGCTTGTACAAGTGACTAGATCAGTTACTGGATATCCCGTTTACAAATGCATTTCCAATTCTTTTTTTCAGATGGTGATAGGGCTTCTTCAACCTCTTAGATTAGATTCATAGGTCGGCATTAGCTCACCACAAGCATGGAGAATCTCCACTGGAGACTCTTGAGATTTTACTGTAGCGTAATTTGTAATTACAGTAGCCTTTCTCAGTTCTAAGTTACAGCAAAATAGAAATGAAATGTTTGGAGTAATGCAGGGGAAGAAAACACAACTTTCTCTGTCTCCACTTTTTGTTTAAACAGGTGTGACTGAAAATTTGCCCTTGTATCCGTGAAACTCTTTTAGGATTACTTGTATGAAGAGGTTTTTTTGAGTATCGTAGTGGCCTGTACATGTCCACTGTGGTCCTTCTGTTTCCCCCATGCCCAGGCCTTTGTCTCACAAGAGTTTGTGTTCATTCTGTCTGAGTTTGGATTTGGAGCAGTGGGAGCTGTTCTGAACACAGTGTACAAGTGTGCATCCCGATGCACATGTATTTGTTGTCCTTCTAGTTAAATGTTACCTGAAATCCTTTACTATTTGTGTCTTCTTGTATATGGTCATTGTGCTTCTTCGAGTTGTATACTTCTAAATTTTTTATTTCATTTTCCTACTGCAGTAGTAAATTCCACTCCTCCCTGATCAATCCTGAACTAAGCTTGAGGTGATAAGACAGCTGCAGTTCCATAGACCTCTCACAACTTTAAATAAGGATACTACAAATAAATTTCCCTGTAGGTAGAAAATGTTTCTTTGCTGAATGCTTATATGCCTATGAACTCTGTAAAGGCCTGTTACCTTTTAGCAGAGTAGAAAAGACTTATTCTTGGACGTGAAGTTTGACTTGCCTTATTTCTGTGATTTCTCAGTTTAGTTACATGTTACAGTTAATCTGGTCAAATTATTGTCAGCCTCTGGAGCACACATTCTCTACTGCCTCTCTGGTGTCTGCATCTGCAAGATAGGTCAGGTCTGCTTACTGATGTGATTTAAAACTCTCCTAAGAAAAAAAGCAGTTAGTTTTCTGGCACACGGTGGACAGCATATGGTGCAAAGCAGAATACAGGAATGGACATCTAGGTAGAATGGGTGGGCAAAGCCTTTTTTGTTAGCAAAACCCACATTTAAACAGAGCTGAGTGTAGTATTATCAGATGATGTGATGGCTAGCTGCCTTCCTCTTGTCAACATCCTTTGAAAATTTTGACAGATACATTTTATGAGAGAAGAAACATTTTCCCTAAGCTTACAGGTAGAGAAGCTAAGGCAGATGAATGCTGAGTTTTGCTTTTTAATCTATGGCATGGGATTCGTTTTCCATATGGAGAAATTGGCTTTCAGTCACTAAGGACCTCTTAGCTCTTTATTTTCCTTCCTTAGCTTCTCCAAGTGTTTGTTTGTCCTGTGTCTTTTTGGTTGCCTAGTTCAGTCATGTGAGCCAGTTACTGCTGGGTCCAAGTGGACTTGGACCATTTTCTATGTTGTGTACTGTAGGAAATGTTTTTTTGCATGTCTTCTTTCTCGAAGAAGAAATTAATAATAAAATTTTGTCTTCCTCTTTTTAACTCCGAGGAATTTTACCCCTTGTGCTACAGAACTGGTCTGTTAGACTCAGTTGAGGGGTCTGCTTTTGGAGACATTCTTTTTTCCTTAGGAATGATTTCTTTTCCTCAAATTGTCTTGGCCCAGGCCTCATAGTGAGTCGGATAGATCTGTGTCCTTGCTACACTGATGTCTTTTAAAACCTGTACCTCTGCGCTTCTAATGTATTCATTCTGCCACTTCTTTTAAACTTTCCATTTCCTTCCTTTGGTCTAACATCACATATGAGTTATATTGAGTGTTTTGCTGTCTTTATTGTACTAATTTCATTACATTGTTGTACTATATTGTGGTTTACTGACCTAATACGAGTATTTACATTTTTTAAAAATTTCGCTACAGGAGCCAAGTTATTATTGCCAGGTTTAGAATATTCTTAATAAACTGTTCTGCTATCATTATGGCCTCTTTTCTGCCTGCATTATAAGAAAAATCAGATGAAGTGTGTTTTGACTAGGAAGTTGGTCTGTGATTGTTATTAAGCTCACAATTTGTTGCCTGCAGAGAAACAGGGAACCTGGTGCCGACTGTCCCGGGGAGCAGAGTCCCAGACAGGAAAGGGTAAAGAGCATGAACAAATGGCATGGATGCTGATGACACAACGCTGTGGTGGATGTGTGCAATACAGAGAGCAAATATACTGGGTAGCGAAACACACTTATCCTAATGCTGCTGTTAACACGCTGGAACTCCTGAGAGTCAATTAGGAGTGGTGATTTCTGTGTGATACCCACACAAATGCATAACAAGCCTTCATCAACAATTTGCTATATGCTTTTATTTTGCTGTAGATCTAGCTAGCCCTTAAGCTCTTCCCATTCTTCTTTTTCTTTTACACCTCTTTAGTGAAGTATGCTGTGGCTGTAGCAGAACAAGAAGAGTTATGTTTTGCACTAATTCATGCGAACATGGTTGCATTGTTTTCACTGCTTGCTTTCTGGATGGTTAAACAACTGGCATTCCATCTTGCCTCCTACAGGCCAAAGTAAAAGCAAAAATGATGAGGCATTATTTAGTATAGAGACTTTGAAGCCTTCTTAACAATGAAATATTCAACAGTCTGTCTGAATGGCTCAGTATTATAGAGGAGCATGGGAAAAGAAAAAATAGGCACTCGAAAGAGTTGGTTGATTTGAATTCATATTGACAAATTAATTGACATTCCAGTAAAGGCTTTGAATGAATTCAGTCATAAGTGGTAGCCAGATATAAAACTGTTACAACTTTCAGAATGTGTTCTAACAAAAGACTCTTGTGGGCTGAGTGTTTTCTGACAGGCAGTAGAAAATGAATAAGCGTGTGTTTGCAGTGACACAGAAGCCCACAGCTTTATAATAGGCCCTAGTTTTAGTGAAAATGATCTAGTAGGAAGGAGTAGGTGGAACTCAAAGCAGCTGAAAGTAGAGAGTATTATTAATGCATCTGAATGGGAAAAGTGTTTCTCATAAATTGGGTGTGAACGAAGTTTTCTTTTCTGCTTTGGAGGACAGTTAACAATATGTAGCAGCACCCTGGCATTTTTGACAGATCAAGCCTGAGGTTTGTTCATGCACACGTTTGTAATTCCTGGTCCATTTACTTTTGAACTCTGCAAACAAATTAGCTGAAGGCTGTGTGATATTGCAAGTTATGTGCCTGTCTTGTACAGGAGGCCATAAGCCAAGTCTTTTTTCCATGTCACTAAGTGCACTACACAACAATTTAAGAAGATTGATATGTAAGACCAGAATAGCAGAGGTGTCAAATACTGTGCATGGGCTGTGTTGACATGGCAGTGCAGTTAGAACAAGTAACACAGTGAAGTTGCAGAAGTAAAACTGGCAGCCTCTGTGATAGCCTGATTTTGCTGTGCTTTGTTTCAACCAGCCAGGCTCATTAAACACGCTCTCTTAGGTAAGTACAGCATTCACTTTTCATATACCAGCATCTTTAAGGAAACCAACTCATTCTTTGTGAAAACTGAAGTACGTTACCTAAAATGTGTTTCAGTGCACAAAATATGAGAAACACAAGTATATAAAAGTTTGGATATGTAAAGGAAATCCTTGAAAATTGTGAACTATGGTGAAATAAGTTGGCAAATAAGCTCCTTTGTGCATGACAAAGCAGCAAATTATTTTGGGGTGGGGAGTGGTAATGCCAGAGAGAGAGGCCACATGCTTGTTTGGTTTTGGCTGCAGCAGTACTAGGTGGGAGAGTTGTGAATAATGACTAATTAAACTGTTTTTTTCTCGGCCTTGAGGGTAAAAACTTAGGACATCATTAGAACAGTAGACATAGGGAATAAAAAGTCTTCACATGGGAGCTTCTCTTACTGTTCTGCATGTAAATTTCATACCTTTTGTCTGGCATTTTGGTGTCTGTTCCTTTTGGGGCTTTTTTTGCTGGTTTTGTTTACTTCCTCCCTCCTTCCTCACCTCACAGAGATCTCCTCGTTTATTTTCTGATGACCAAGTCCCTGAGAATGTTGAGCAAAGGGCATGTCAGCTGGCTGCCCTCCTGGAGTCCAGACCTGCAGTGAGGCATCAGGTGACTACAGCCCTGCATATCTGGTGTCCCGTATTAGTGCGGGATTCTGGGTACTGGTGACATCTGGGGTCAGAGGGATAGAAAAATTCACCAAAATACAGTGACCATTGCTTGTACAATCATGTGGTTAAAAAGACAGAGTCAACTGTATTTTGTGTAGTATTTTTATCCTACTTGCCAGTTCTGTTTCCTTGTTTGATGAATGATAGTGTTTCTGTTTCTCAAAACACAATATAAACAATAAGGTAAAAAAAAAAAAGCCTCCAAAGCTTCAGAGTACGTGCTGAAAACCACCTGGACTCCAGATCAAATCATCTCACAGTGGTCATTTACCAGTCAGTTGTTCACAGACTTTACATGCTTCTGGAAGCAAGAACATTCACATTTTCCAAGCACATTTTCCTGGCTCTGAAGTACTACTTTTGTGTCCATACTTCCTGTATATTTATTTCCAATGGTAGAGTTGGCAGCTTGTGCAGATTTTCTTTGATTCCAGTGTACGCTTTTGGTTTGGTTTGGTTTTGCGCTTAAATGTTCTCTCCAGTGTGTCGCCTTTGGCATATGGGAGCATGCCAGTTTGAACAGTGGTTTCTTTAGTTTCTAGTTTCTTGCCCCTATCTCTGTTTTCAGTTATCTTCAACAACATTTGGCAAACTGGAAATTGCTTTTGGAAAACACCATTTACACAAGTGATTTTTTTTATAACTTACTGTTTTGAGTTAACTGTCCGAAATCAAGCTGTCTTCTTGAGCTGGAGTATAAACAGTCCCAGAACTTTTGCTGGTGGGCATGACTTTTCCAAGCCATGCCAAAAAGAAATTTATAACATGTAGATCACTTTTCATTGCTGTTCTTTGGGGTTTGCTATCTTTGCTGATGATTAAAGTCAGTGAAGCTGTTCTCCAGGAAGGAACAGTGAACCTTTGGCTAGATTTGAGATAGGATTTGGGGACACTGAAGAATCTATAAAAGGCTGAGTAATTAGACTAGTTTAAACATATTAGCACCTATGTGTTAATGGGTGACACAACTGAAGATCTCCAGCATGATCCAAAGACAGCATACTCATGTACGCTTCCTTACTCTGTTGGAATGGTGGTATAGAAATGAACATCTAGACCAAAACATCTTGCTCCTACCTTTTGTGTTGCCCACTAGCACTTTTAAGCTCCTTTTGAGGGTGGAAAAGATTAACAGCATTACAATGCAAAGATAGAAATTATTTTTGAAACTCACTGATTTCTGTATAGTGCAGAATTAAGGAGGAAAGAAAATAGAGGGGAGATGGAGAACAAAAAGTAGAGGAAAGGATAAGGTGGGTAGTCAGAGCGGAAAAAGAGGAAACAGATGTTGGAAACACTGCAGGCAATGATGGATTACGATGTGGGATTTAAGGGAAGAAAACAAGAAAAATAGATTAGTAAGAGGAAGAAGGCTGAGCAAAGTAAGACATTTTCAGAAAAGAAATTTGATTGAATGTTGAAGATCTTAAGTATAGAAAATTTGTGTATAAAGTAAACAGTTATATTTCTTTAAATTGGGGAAATTGCAAAAGCTAAGCTGTTTTACATTTTGTCCAGTATATTTAATCTTGAGGCTAGCCTATTCTAAGTGGCTAGAAATAGCTGGTTTTGTGGCTTATGCAGCTACAGGGCATTTATTTTTCCTTTTTATAACTAAAAACATAATTTTCTTGCAAAAGAGAGTCAAATATTTGAAATTTGCAGCACTTTTCTTTCCAGACTAATTTCTAGGAATGCACAATTTCTACCAGTGCTATTTGTCTGATAATTCCAGCTATTGGTTTTTTTCCTATTTATGTGAAGTATTCCTTGGGGAGATAGGCATAATGACCCATAGAGATAATGAGAGGGGTATGTTGAAAGACCAAATTTTGGGCTCTTCTGTGAGGAACCAGTTTCAGAAGGGTGCACATTCTTAGTTTGGGATTTATTGTTTGCCATTTGATAGGCAAGAACAGCAGATTGTTTTATATTGTTTCATTCTTTTTAGTGTGGTGTTTCCAATCTGGTTACAGTAAATTTTAGGTTGGAAATTTGCTGCTGATTGCTGGCAATGCATACAAGGTAAATTCTTTCTCTTCCATTCCCAAGGAGAGCAGGCTTTTGGTTTATGTAGTTAAAATATAGAAGAGGTCTCACATGGCCTGAAATACAGTCTTAAGTCCATTGGGTCAGTAATACAGAACAATGGGAGATACAGGAGGAGCAGAGGAAATTTGTTTGGGATCTTTGCCAGTGGCTTAGTTGGTTTGCTTACAGGAGGTTGGACATCTGTGGAAGTAGGTAACTGCTTCCAAATGGTCCTAAATAACTTAAAACCTAATAAAGAGCAAATTAAGAATGACTTACTCTGCCTCACTAGGGAGAAAGCAAAGATACACTGGACCTTTTTCTCCACGTTTTCCTACAGGAGTCTTTAAGAATTTTTTTTTATGGTGGGCAGAAGGGCCTGAGTTGGTTTTTTTTTTAGTATTTTCTCCTTTTCCCTCTGTAGCCATATATGATTGTTTTGATTTTTATTTTATTTTTTAGCCTGAGACTGAACCGTCTCGCCGATTCTTTGTTGACCAGTGGGAGCTCTCCCTTAGCCTCCGTTCTTCTAATCGCCCTTCTTCACCTTCATCTGACTCTCTTCGACAGGTAGCAATGAGCATTGCAAGGTGCATCAGCTGTGTTCACTTGCTGCACCCCAGTCCCACCAGCCAAGGACACACCACAAGACATGGCTAGGCTTGCAGTGCTTCACCTGCAGAATGCAATGCCTGTGCATATTCATGCACAAATGAAGAGCCAGAGGCAACCTGGCATAGCTTGGTTTTTGTCAGCCATAAAGCAGTATGAAATATATTTAATGTCTGGTGTAAATGAAAAGCTTGTGGTACATCTCACTCTCAAATCAAATTTTTTGAGCACTGATAGTCCTTCTGGCTTTGCAGTAAAGCTTTCTTGTTTTACTTGCTGCTTTTGTTGGGATCCTGGGCCAAACTACAGAATGCGTTTGTGCATATATGCTTAATGGATGGTGTGAAATAAAAAGTACTTTGGCTTTCTAAAAAAATCACTGAGAATTTGAACTAGTTGGCAGTTGTCGTACATAAACAGCAGGAATTTGATTTGACCTAAGCTGGAGTGGGTTCTTTGCCTGCTCTTCAAAGTGTTGCAGAACCATGTATATCTTGAAGGCTTTTGCCCATGGGAGGAAAGAGAAAGTGCTTCATATAAGACCCAGTATTAGGCCAGATGTGATGTGTAGGAAAAAAGGAAAACAAGTCAGAAACAGAACCCCAAATAAAAAATTCAGCAACTAAATTTCCCACACCAAATAGTCCAAGGTATTGTGAGTCAAGTTCAGCATAATCACTTTTAAACATGGAGCTTCGTATGGGCTGGTAGAAATTTAAAGATCCTGAAGCATCTGCAAATATGGTCAAATGAAGTTTTCAAATCAAAATTTGTTCAGTGGATACCTGGTTCAGCTAAAAGAAAATTTTTCCAATGGAAAAGCTTGAACTAACTTTTAAGAAAACTTAAAAAGCCTCAAAGGTTTCCTGTTTTTTAGAGGAAAAAGGAAAACTCTTGGTCAAATGATTATGATTGCTAGTTAAAGATTAATGCTGAAGAAAATTTTTCCAGTGGGCACCATTTTAAATGTAATATTCGACAAGATACGATATATGACGTTGAAAGGCAAGTCTGCACGTATGTGTGTGCACACAGTAGCTGAGGAAGAATATGGAACCTGGAAAATTTTTAAGACAAATCGTGTTATTTCTTGCATATATAAATACTGCAAGCGCTCTGCATCCTTGGGTGGAATCAGTACACAGAAGTTCTTTCTGCGTAGGAGTAAACCCTCATTACTGCAGTGGCACAGAGCTTAAGGAATTAGGACTTCAGTGAAAGCAGCAGTAATGTCTGACGGCTGAGAACTCCATTTTCAAAATCTTTTTCCCCAAAGAAGTACCCATTCTGTGGTGAATTTCAGTTTTTGTGATGCTTCCTGCTGTTCTCATGTCTGAACATGTGAAGGTCTTAAACATTCTGAAAAGGGTAATAACCACATGTATGAAATTTATGCTGTATTATTAGTTGCGGGAAGTAACTATTGTGCTTCAAACACGTTCTGCTACACAAGTAAAGGGGGTTTTGAGGTAAAACTTCAGTCCTTCAGAAAACTGTTATCCTTAGTATTTTACTCTTGCTAGAAGCTGGAGTGTCTCTCTAATGATCCTTTATTTGCTGAGGAGACTTCCACTAGAAACATTCATAATGCTCTTAGTCTGGAAAAGGAAAATTGCTTGGTGTGCTCCTTGCGGCTCTGAGTCAAATACGTGGTGTTTGCAGTGTGATTGAGCTAACATGGATGTAACTGCATCATTTTCTTAACCATGTATTATTGTCAACGGTTGTAAGTATTTCCTGTGAAAAACACTTCCTCCGCTCCTGCAGTGACTGAATTTGGCTTGCAGATACTCATTTTGTACCATCTAAGGTAACAGCCAGCCTGCCTAGATTTCTCAGAATACCGGAAGGTTTTTAGATATCCAGAGTTCTGGAGTCAGTCAGTGCCCATGATGGAGAAAAGCCTGGTCATAAAGCCATGTTCACAGTTAAACAAATATATGTTCCAGATGTATGCAGGTATGGCTTTAATGCATTGGATGAGGGTCTTGCATCTTTTTCCGTATAAACCTCAATGTATTTTTAACATTGGAAGAATTCGTGTTTTTGAATCAGTGTGAGTTCCTTGGTTAAGGATTTCTCCCTCCTGTAGGAATGCTCTGTAAATGAATTCTTTGCAGTTGCTAAACAAACAAATATGCTGTTGTGATCAGCATGTTGCATTAGACTACGTAACATACCTTCTAAAAGATCTTTGTTTCTGATGCCACTTTTACCTGGAGCCTAGAATCTTAACCTATATTTGGCCACATCTTTGAGAAGTGTCTGTGCTCAGGTTTCCAGGTGCAAAATACTCCACAAGTCAAAGCAAGATTTGCTTTCTTCATCATCATCATATTTTTATAGAGCACTTAGAGAATGCAAAATGTAAGCCTTCTTTTCCCTTCTTAGAGTTGATCCTGGACTATACTGGTGATTTCTGATGCCACTAGCTTTGCTGTTACTACTTGTCACTCCATGTTGTCCACTGTCTTGGCATGATTTGACCTTTCTGCACCTTTTCACCACCTAACGTATTATCATTTAGCCATTTTTTTAATTTGAGGTGGTTTTTTTTTCTTTTCTCACTTTACTATTGTTTTATTTCATCCATCTGGTAGAAGTATATAAAGATGTACACAGGCGGAGTGAGCTCATTGGCTGAGCAGATAGCCAATCAGCTTCAAAGGAAAGAGCAACCCAAAACCCTTCTAGACAAGAAGGAACTGGTAAGACAATGTACAGAAGATGATATGTGTTTGTGAGTAGATGTACTGTAGATCTGAAGTATTGTGAGTGTCCAGTTGTTACTGCCATTTATGGAACCTGTCATAGCTTTGTGAAAGACTTAATTTCCCTTTCTCCATCCACCCTCACTCTTGTCCTCATTTTCCTTGCAAAATGTTTTAATCTAATCTCAGTGTCCAAGGATTATGCATAAACAGTTGAGAAACTGCTTGTCATATTTATGAAGACGTGTTTAATCCACTGGGGCTACTTCTGCATTATTGTTTTCTGGAGTAGATACTGATTTTGATAACATAGGTCTAAGAACTGCTGTTTGAGGGATTTCTAATTGTGTGTGTTGGCTTCCCATCATATACCTCATTCAGTCATTTATTTCAAGGTCATCATTAATAGTACTGATGTCCACTCTTCCCTCTGGAGTGTATTTTACTCCTGACATACGTAGGTATGGCATCCTAGGACCTTCCCTGGACAATAAGGTTAGTTTTTGGTGTCCTGGTTAAAACTGAATTGTGTCCAAGGACTGCAGCATACATGTGTGAAAGACCTGCAGCGTCCAGATGCTCTGTATCCACATAAATGAAGAGAAAATACGACTGTGCAGTCTTGATGAGGCTGGATACACACAAATTTAGCCATGCCTATTTCTGTCTAGGGCTCGCTCAAAAAGGAGTTCCCCCAAAACCTGGGAGGCAGTGATGTCTGTTACTTCTGCCGCAAGCGAGTCTATGTGATGGAAAGGCTGAGTGCTGAAGGCAAGTTCTTCCACCGCAGTTGCTTCAAGTGTGAATACTGTGCAACAACTCTGCGCTTGTCATCTTACGCCTATGATATTGAAGATGGTAAGAGAAATTGCCTTTTTGCCAGAATTCTCTTAACTGTCCTGGAAGTCCATCTATTAATTTCAGCTCTTTCTTTGCTTAAAAATTACTTGGTGGGTGGGGAAGAGAGTAACGTCTATTCCAAAGACACCACCTCTCAAACTCTTGAAACAATATAGATTTCCTGTGGCCAGGTCATGCTGACAGCAAAATAACTGAGCTCTTAGGAATTAATTTAACGTAATAATAGCAGCTAGAATGCAAAGAAACAAATAGTAGTTGGGGGCTTTAAAATGGTTTGGAGTTGGAGTTTGAAGGCTAGACCCTTTACTCTTACTTCGGTACTGTCAAATGAGGAAACTCCTTAGTGTTTAATATGACTTAAGAGAAAACTTATTGGAGGCAAATGCAGTCAGCTTTTTCTTCTTAAAGACATTGCAACTCTCCAACTCTGTATGTTGACTTTAGATGTGCTAAAATAGGAACTTTATAATCGGGGGCTACGATAATAGCTCATTACAAACCAGGTTCTGTTTATATAGTGAAAAATGGAGCATCGAAGTTGAGACGAGGTAAGTCAATGTTATATATATATATATATATATGTAAAGCGTTGTTGAAGTAGTTAATGAAGTTCAGTAATGACTTGCTTTCTGTATCTGATAGACTAAGGAGGAAGGAATATGATTACAAAACTTGCTGATGACTCAGTTAACAGAATCTAGCATGCTAAAAATTAAGGGAAGCTTCAAATATACCTAACAAATCTGAGAAACCACATAATATGGCAGTGTATTAAACTCAATTTATCAACTAAGTGTGCACATTGAAAGTAATAATTTGAAATCACACATCACTTGTGAAAAGTAATCTTCCAAGTGTAGCAATGTGTTGCATTCTTTGCTTGAGCAGTGATTGACAGAAATGTCATGTTTTCTGAAGAAAAATAGGACAAAATATCTCCTATTAGCCTTTATTTATATCAGCAGGTATGCCTTTATTTTTTTCCACAGCTGCCATTTATCTTTACTCTCTATCTCAATAGGAGAGTATGTGCAAAATGATGTAAAACTAGTGAGAGGTTAGATGGAAGGAATTCTACTCCAGACACGATGGCGTAGAAACCGAAACAACAGGAAAAAAGTGTTCGTACTGATAGTTTTCCCCACTCAGAGCAAAGATGAAGTAAAAACTATAAACTGATATGCTACAGGATGAAACTCCAGAATATTCTACTGCAGATTGAAATGTTATGAAATTGATAGGTATCTATTGTGTGTAACTAGGAAGAATCTTTTTGCTTATACTGGGTAGAATAATGGCTGTGGAAACACCATCTAGGTTTAAGGGGCAAAAAGAACCAATATGTTGTATTGATGGTGCATTATATAATGACTTTAAGTAACGGACTTGCTTGGTCACAAAGAATTGAGGAAACTGAGAGTCATCAAAGCAGTCTCCCAGTAAGGAATAGAAAACCCATTATTCCTTGGCCGGAAGGTCAGCAGACTTGGCACGCGAGTTTAAAGGGGCCAATGATAATTTTTAAATCAACGTATAAAAGTAACATCTTTATCAGTAATCGAAGTTGGGAAAAAGCATTTTTTGAGTGCTGCTGTTATTTTGGGCATTCACAAGTAACTGACTGTCTGGCTATATATTTAGCAGTAACAGACTGAGCTGCTCTGTCAGCTGTATGGGCTTGGGCTGACACAGTTTTTGCCACCAGATTTAGTGGTTCCCTGTGCAGGCAAGCTTATGTATGCAGTTATGGCCAGATAGTTCTCAATAAAGCAAACACAGGGCTTGGAGTTTCAGCACACTTACAGTGTTGATTCCGAAATGATATTACATGACTAACGGTTGTGTATGGATATGAAGCATATATGGCCAAACAGAAATGTGTGGTCTCCTATCTGATGTAATCGTTGGAAAAACTTAGCTTACATTTCATTCTGGGTTTTCTTTGAGAGAAAAAAAATAACAAAGCTATACGCGTATTGTTGCTATTCATCTAGTAGTTTGGACTGATGAGCATTCTGCAGTCAGTGTCTGGTTTTAGGCTTCAAAGTCTGAGAATTTTTATGTAAGAACTTTTCTGTTGTTGCTCTTTTCAGACAATTTGAAAGAGCAGTTTTTGGAAAGAGTAAATGTTAAGAAATGTTTATTTAAGCAGAGACTTCTTGAAAGATAGTGTTTTTCACTTTTCCATCATAGAACAAAGCATTGTACCAATACCAGCCCAGAGAAACTAGAGGAAGAGGCAAAGGTCAGAATATAGGCTTGAAATGCATTAGCAAAGTTGTAGGAATAGGATAGCAGTAGGGGATGCTATGGACTGCATACACCAAGCAGGATACACTGACAAAGATACACTGGAAGATACTTATGTGCCATCAAATTGCTGCTGTTATTGTTATTATTTGTATTATGATATTACTAGTGCTGCTTTGGCTTCCTGACAGTGTTCAGATACCGGTGAAAACCCACCTAGGCTTCTGGGGTGTTGCTAAACCAGTAATACCACAAAAGATCTTAACTGTGAAAATGAATCATTGGTTGACTGTCCTTTCCACAAGTAGCTACTGTGCATTTTTATCGATGGGTCTTTGGGAGTTAACACTGTCCTCTCCCACTTTCCTCTGCTGGTTGTATTCATTCTTGCTTTTTCCAAAAGTGCTTCTGCCAGCTTTTCATGTGATGATTTCTTTGTTCCTCACACACTGCCCCATTGTTAGCGTGTGATACCACACAAGCCTCACAGCTTTGCTTTGGTGTTTGATAGGATTTTAAGCTAAATGGCTGTCAGGCACCCAATGGAAAGGAGGCTAGCTAGGAGGGTGAGAGAGGAGGGCTGGAGTTAAAACTTCAGATAGTGTTTGCCTCCGTGTATAGTGAAGAAACTAGAGGTAGCAGTGGGAATGGCAGCAGAAAATAAGTTGCAGTGAGATGGACATTTATATTGGGCTAAACTGCTGTGTTCTCATTATTGACCATCTTCCGTGTTTTAACTGCAGGTAAATTCTACTGTAAGCCTCACTACTGTTACCGACTCTCTGGTTATGCTCAAAGGAAGAGGCCAGCAGTGGGTCCTCTGTCAGGAAAGGTAACTCATTATTTTCTTAACATGTCATGTTAATAGGTTTTGATTCTTAAAATTGTAAAAGTAAATATGCTGGGGGGTTTTTAGAAAGTAGAAAAAAAATCAGAGTGCATAGAGTTGCTTTTTTCTGTCATGAGAGCTTGCACTTCTATATATTTTATTTAAAAGCAGTTCCTTTAATTACCACTTCTCTTTTCAGGGTTCTTATTATAAAATAATGTACTATCCCATTTAGAACAGGGTTTTGATTTGTTCTCAGCTGAAATACTTCTTCAGTCCATGCAGAGACTAAATGGATAATGTTACCAGTTTTGGTTTTCCTTTGTTTCTCCATGTTTCTTCTTAAAATGAAACAAATTATTTGCATTTCCTTTGAAACATGAAGTTCTACCCCACTTGCATAGGCTGTGAAGAAGACCAGCCTTCATTTCTGAAGGTTTTCTCTATGTTAATGGGAACCTGTGTGAAAAGAAAGGATATCCTTTTTCCTATACTATCATAATGGAAGCATTTGTGCTTTAAATATAGGGTCAAAATGCACTGTGTAATACAGAAAAGTCTCCCAGCTTTTGTCATTACAATACAAAGCACTTAATTTGTCTCCTCAACCCCTTTTTCAGTATTTTTGCATACTCTGAGCAAACTACATGCTAGTCTTTTAACAAGTTCTGTTAAGCTTGCATGCTACAAACTGTCCTTCCCCCTTAAATTATTTTTTCCTTCGTGGTAGTGGTGGTGCTTGTCGTTCTGCCTGTTTCTCAGGTTTTATTAGTACAAGCTGAAGCTGTATTCCTTCTTTTTGGAAGGATAAAGGATCCATCCCAATATTTGTGCCATACTTCATGCTAAAAATGAAGACTAAAATACTACTTTTTTTATTTCCCAGATGAGCAGACTTTGGGGATCTTAGTGCTCTGACTTTCTTGGATATCCAGCTTGTTTTTCAGAGCTTTACTAAATCTGCAAATGAGAAGGAACATGCTTGGTTCAGACCTTACCTTATGTGATGGTTAAGGGGTGTCTTCACTGCAGAGGGGTGTCTTTGAAAAGAAGGGAGTATTTCTGAGGCATTTTCAATTTTAATATGAATTTAATTTCCCCCACATTCTTACAGGACGCTAAAGGACCTCTGCAGGACACCATGGCAAGTGATGGAAGTGGACGGGCAAATACCATCTCCGCCTCAGCAGAGAGGGCCCCAGGTAGCTCCGCTTCCTTCTTTAGCCGGGTGGTGCAGTACTCTCTCCGCCTCTTTGGCAGAGTTAGGGTGGCGAGCCAGCACCTGCAAAGCACAGTTTCCTCGATTGGGCACCAGGTAGCCCAGAACCCTTTGGACTCCTTTTTCATGTGTCAGCTGATGGCTTTTGGGGTTCCCTTTCTCTATGTCCAGTCAGAAGTTCTTGTGCAGATTCTAGGGGAATTCTGTGGGCAGCCTGCTGACCAGTAAGAATTAATGTTGACCCAACTTTGAGCTGTGTAATTCGTGTGATTTTTGGGGTGCCATGTGAATTTTGTGTGTTATGTGAAAGCTCAATATATTGTTTTGCACTGTGGCTTTGGGGCCTAGATGTTCTCAGTCCTTTCAAGGACATTATCTGAAGGAATTCCAGGAAAACACAGATGCTCAGGTGAGGGTCTTCTCTGAGTGGGCCCCCGTGAAGGGCCCTGTAATGTGTGCAGCTCGGTGTCACTGAAGTTAAAAGTTCTTCTGATGTACTGGAATAGCTCACAAACTGGATTTCTGTGTTTGCCTGAATTCTGGGTGTGGTTTTTTGTTCTCCCAAGCTTCTCTTCGTTAATCTGGTACTTGAATGGGAAAGATCCCATTACCTCTGGATTGTCTCCTTTGGAATTCTGGGTGTCTGACAGCTGATGGGATTGGATTCCTTAAACCCCTTGAATTTCATGGTGCTGGCAGGTCATGGTGCTCTTCCCTCATTTCCAGAATCTGTGCTGCTCCTAGCCATGGCTTTGGGAATGGGGTGGTGGATGCGTGTGTTTTACTGTGAAGTAGTTTTGCCTTTTAACTTGAAATTCTAATTCCTTCTAACATGGGAGAAGTGTCTGTGCTACAAATGCTCGTTTGCCCAGCCCCTAAGTGCTCATTTAGTGATATCAGAAAAAGGAAGAGGTAGCTTTCTAGTACTTTCTAGTATTTCTAGTATTTGTTCCAGAACATTATGGATAAACTAAATAAGCTGCTTTCAGAGAGATACATACTTAGAGCAACGCTTTGAGAAAAGAATGTTTTCACAGTGCCAGTTGAGAAAAGATCTTAAAAACATGCAGGCAAATAAAAATCATGCTTTTGTTTTACTTTATGTATTATTCTTACAAGTATTTCTGAGATTGTAACTGAGTGCAATCCAACAGAAATTTATTCTTAGTGTGTGTAGTTGATTCTTGAAGTGTAGTTCGATGATCTCCTCTTTTGTTTGTGTGGAATTTCCATATGGCAAAATGGAGGAAAGGGAAAAGGTATGGAAGAATGACATTTGCAAAATGCTGTGGACAGATGGGTTAACTACAGCACTTTTTGTACAACTGGATAGACTTAAAATCGCTTTCTCTAAAAGTGAAAAGATTTTTGGTTTTTTTCTAGCTAGATCATATTCTTTAAGGTGAATGGAAAAAATATTTCTTAGAGCACAGGGCATCTGATGTGAGAGTAAGGTGGTTTATGGAGTGAAGCTGTTGGTGATAAGAAGTGAAAGAAGGAGAGTTTAGCTATATATATCAATTAGTTTATCAAACCAATTGCTGGCAGAAAGTCTCCTTCCTCCAATTTAGTCCTTCCAACTGATCGAATTTAATTACTCACTTTTATAAATGAGCATTCAGTAAATAACATCTAAGTGATCACTAAGTAGAACAAACAATAAACCGTGGTTTGCTATAAACTTACATAAATCAGATATGAATCAGCTGTAAGTCAGATGTTTCCATCTCTCCTTATGTAGCAGTGGCACAATCCTGTAACAGAACTGAAGTACTTCCGGAGGAGTAAAACAGAACAGACACTATTTTATCAAATGACAAAACTTGAAATCTAGGGCTCCTTCTGTTTGCTTTCTGCTTTTCTAAAGCAGTGTACAGCTGTAGCGTAATTTTTAAAGCTTTTGGACCTTTTAAAGCTTTGCCTCTTGCAGTGCCCAAAGTGTATTAGGACATACTCAGCTGGGTCAAGCTAGATCATCTTTAAGGCAGTGTATTGTGGTGCATTCTTGTATGTGCATGACAGAAGTGCATTTAATGGTAGGAGAGTGAGCAGTGCCTTTGCCGTTCTCCCCCTTTCTGCTAGAAAATGCCATTAACGGCTGAGATTTTGTCTTCTTTATGAGGTAAGTTCTAAGTATATCTTAAAACTACTGGCTTAACAATGGTTAAGAAGTGGGAGGAGGCTAAATGCAGTGTAATTTCAAAGCAAACCACAGTGTCATTAAAGGCAGGTCAGTTCTCTGTTAGCATGACAGTCATGTCCTGCAGCTCCTGTTCTTGCTGGGTGTGTAGGTCAGGAAACCTGTGATGTGTTTACAGTTATATATGGTTTGAAAAAACAAAACAAACCCTTTTGAATTACAACACAGGCTAATACAGTGGAAGAATAGGATATTATTCCTGAATAATCAAAAGGAGTCCATAAGATTACATCTCAGTATAATTCCTGATTTTGAACTATATGCTTTCTTGCAATTCATTAAATTGTCGGTTTAAGAGACTATAGAGGTTCTGCTTTCACTGTAGAGTAGACAAATCCCTTGAGCAAAACTGTCTGAAATGGAGATAGAGGCAGAGCTCTGTTTCCGAGGCTCCACTTCACCCATCTGGTAGACTCATCTTATACAGGTCATACATTTAAAAATGTTTGACCTCCCTTAAAGCAAGTGCCACCAAATGTAATTTGGCAGTAGCAATTTCAGACCCTGGGGTCTGAGCCAATCCTCAGTAGTGAGGTAGATCTTGATGTGGAGTATAAGTTGCCTCTAAAATGATTAAGTAAAAAAAAAAAGTGTAACATGCACAGGTTTGATATTTGATGGAGATGTGAAGATAGTTTAGAAGGCAAAAGGAAGGTGTACAACAGAAACATCAGTCAAAGAATATACAAGGCAAAAAACCAGCTGTTTTAAAATTTTATACCTCTGAGTTAAATTCAGCCCTGAGTTAGTAAAAGTGCTTGTTCAGTGAGCTTTATGGTGACTCATGCAAGCCCTGCTTTTTAGTTGCCATGGAATCTCAAAGAGATGTAAATTGCATGGGTTCTCCCCCTACACTCAACGCCTCCTTTGCTATACCACCAAACCTGGCCTCTTCTTTTTTAGCCAGCTTAATGCTTAAAATATATTCAACCACAAAATTGCATTCAGTTGGTTTGGTCAGCTGAGGTGAGATTGGTCACAACAAGCACTTTATTGTGATGTGTTACTAACCTGATCGGCATGTATTAATTTTGCTAAAGTTGTCAGTCCCTCACTGGGCGGCCGCAGTCTTAGCTGACATTTAATGTGTTTTGTCTGTCCCTTGTATTGTAATGATGAGTTGCAGGGCACAACATTTGATAAGCAAGTTGAGGGGTTTTTTTAGCAGTCAGTTAGAATCACCCTTCTTGTTCAGGTTTTGCCTGGTTTGCCAGAGACCCTGTGTGGCATCGTACGTGGTGGTTACAAGGGGTGTTCCCAGGGAGGTTATGGTCAAACTGGCTCTTCCAATATAGGTCAACCCCTTCAGTTTGGGAAGTGGCAACAAGCTTTTGAGTGATGGATGCCATTCTCTCTGGGGAAGGGAAGTTGGGGAAGGTTGTTACTGTGCTTTTGGTCCTGCTGGACTGTGGCATGCTTGTCATAGATTCTGTAACCTTTCTCTGTACGCTGTCTGCCTGTTTTTCTCTATCTTCTGCATTTGCCTTTGTGCCAAAATCACTGCTATTGCCAAGAGAAAAAAAACCAAACCAACTTTGCTTTTCAGCTGTCTCTCCCTTTGATAATCTGTAACTGCTGTGTCTTGGATTTTTTTTTAATATTATTTACAGTACTTCATATGGTTTTAATGTGCTTTTAATGCAAATGCTGTTCTTCTGTTTGTTCTAAAGGTCTGTAAGAACATATTTCTGAACTTTCAGCCCTTTCTTGACAGATGGACTTGGAACAGTCTTTAGCCCTGTCAGCTTTATGATATGCTTCTTGGGGTGACTTTAGCTGGTCATGTTCTGTTGTAAGATGTTTCCTATTTCAGGCTTGTGTTCTCACAGCAATACATTTCTGTCCCTATCAGCAATGGGGAGTTCATAAAGGAAAGACCTGCTAGGGAAAGTCATACTCCAAAATGTACAGCAATAAAAAATGCGAGTCATGAGATCTTTGCAGTAGTTACTTGACCTGTGAAAGATTTAAGAAGCCAAATATAAGCCATAGTATGCAAAACTGAAAAATGCAATGCAAAGCAGAGGCATTAGATCTCCTGCTTTAAAATCACAAAAATATATAGTGTACATGATACAGGTATGCAATGTGAAAAGTTAAAAATCCTCCTATGGATTTGCCTTAAGTGTTTTCAGGGAGCAGTGTTCTGAGCAAAGCCCTTCACTGTTGTATATAGCAAGCAAAGCTGGACTTTATGAGAGCAAGTTCTTTTGCTGACTTGGAGAGCTAGAAAAGGGGTTGGCTGCTTCCTGTAAATGGCATGGCCTTTAAAGTAAATTATCTGAGCCACATTGTCAAAAGGATCTTAACTGTCTGTACAATTTTAATGAATCTTTATGAATGCTTCCAATATTATTTGCACACAATTCTACTTCTGTGTCTAACAAAGTACAAATACATTTTATATATATTTCTGTGTAGAAATAAGCTTCTTGTTCAAAAACATGGTCTCTTTATGGTTCTGCATACATTGAACATGCCTTACTTGTGAAAATTATTCAGCTCAAAGCAATACTGTTTGCATGTGCAGACAAATATATCTTCATTAAATCCTCCACTTGGTCACTTCTTTCCATTACTATTCACATTTGAGTTTTGTTTTAATTTGGTCTGTTATAAACATTAAATTACAAAATATAGCAGCAAACTAATTCTATGACATCAAGTTCTGTTTGTGGTGCCTTCCTTTTAAACTGCTGAACTGTGCATTTACAAACACATCCATACCCCATCCCACCATGCAACTTCCCCCCCTCTCCCATTTCCGCCAAAAAAAAAAAAAAAAAAAGTAGTAGTAGTAGTACATCCATATTTCAGGATGTACCACTAAATTGGGAGGAAAGATAATTCCTCTACTACTGTGCCTTGAATGTTGTCTGTTCTGTTTGGAGGAGCTGTGGTGATATGTTTTGCAGGACACGCGCATGATACAGAACCCTTTTATGGGGTTTCATGCAACTGCAAAGAGATCTGGTGCAAGATTTATGTCTCTCTGTTGGAGCATTTAAAATATAAACTGAAGAACCAGACCCTGTATTTTTGGAAGCTGAGGAGAGTGTGTGTGGGTTGCCTGATTAGGACCGAGGTTCAGTGCACAGTGATTCATTGCTCAATAGCAAGCCAGAAATCTCTGGATAAGTGCTTGACTGTTCCCAGTCCATCATGTTCCTTGTCAGTGTTCTTATCAGGATTTGGGTAGCTTTGGCATAAAGGAAAGGAGAATGCTAAAGGACCAGCAATTTGAAGCTCAGAAAATTTGGAAAGGCAAAGGCATGATGGAGAAGTTATTTTGTTCTAAAGAGTGGAGATGCAGCTGACCTGATAGTTTTACTGAAAAATCCTGAAAAATGTTTTGGGGACAGGGGAAACATATACAAAGTAGCAATGTGCTGCGTTTGTGCTCATGGCTGGATCCTGCTAAGAACACTTTTTCCTGGGAGTGCCTGGGCTCCCGATTCCACCTTTCTCTCTAGCTTTCAGACCTGTAGACTTGTGCCACTGGAATATTTGTTTATTGTTTGTATGTGTATATTCTGAAGGGTGATATGAATTTTTCTGGGCACTTTTAAGAGCTTTATTGAATGGTTTTGTGTCTTAGAAAAAAAGTATCAAGTTTGTATGAAGGGCTTGGATTTTTTTAATTGCCGAATTAAAATATCTGGCTTTTTTGAAGAGTGGAATACAAGAAATGACTATTTTGAGATTGTTTTCCTCAGAGAAAAGGAGGGAGTGTGCATAAAATAAGCTTGGTAACAGATCATGTTCAAGTGAGACAAACAGTGCTCAGAAAGGCTTCATGTCTCCGTTGTATAGCCTCTTTGAAGATTTTGATTTATGCAGTTGTGTTTAACCTGTTTTTGTTTTGGGTGTGTGTCTCTTTGAATTATGTAACACGTGGTTTTCCTGTTGCTGTGAAATCAAGACATTTGTTCAACTGTGTGAAATGTTCAAGGGAATAAATTCAAACAAACTTCAGGTTTCTGAGTTTTTCTTTGTCCTCCCCCTTCTCCCTTCACTGGTTCCAGGTGAGGGATGCTGCAAGGGGTACAGAGTTGGTGGAAAGTGGAATGAATAGATCTAGCAAGCTCAAACACAGAAGACATTTTGGGAAGCTGTATGGCATGTGCCATCTGTCACTGCGAAGTATTGCTTCTCAGGTTTCTGATTATGGTTTTTTTAAAATTTTGCTGTTATGTTGTGGTTTGCTTGGAGTGCAGGGTGTACACTGCACAGACAGCATGACATATTGCAGCAGAAAACCTTCTAAGGACCCCCACACTAAATATTCTGCTTTGGCAAAGCTAGCTTTGGATAGATGTGCTCTCAGTGTTGCAGCTTCACTGATTTTGGTCAATTTGGGAAGCAGTTTTGTGTGCCTTGCTGCAGGCCAGAGGTCTTGCACTCTGTGAGCAAGGCAGTGATACCCACGTGTGAGGGGAGAGGAGGAACATGTGTGAGTGCAGGTCAGTGCTGGGGAACAGGGAGGCATAGCCTTCACACCTGGTATGACAGGTAAGCGTCTTGGCAGGATTTGGTTCCTCTTGGTATAGCAGCAGCTGTGATGATGGGATGTTTTGGTGTGATGGAATGGCAGAAAATGAGTAAATACAGAGCCTTATAGGCAAATCCTGTGTCTTATGTTCTAGCTGGACAGTTGTCTTCTCGCAGGAGAATGACATATGAGGGGGTGACCTCCCTTCCTCAAGACCATTAAGAGACTATTCTGTAATGTTCTCATGACAAGCAGATAGAGCTGGATCATAGTTTTGAGCTGCATTTTCCTGTTCTCAAAGGTATATTGGATTAGTCTACATTAGGGACTCATTCTGTGTCTCTTTTTTGCATGCTTCTCATGCTTTCTACTGCACCATTGGCAACTAAAAGCTTGTAATGGCAGATAACTTTTGAGAGTCTAATTGTGAATGGTATTTGGCAGAGTAGTTGTGTTTAAATGGTAGCTCACAGAACTGCAACCGCAAACCAATTCTGTTATACATAAGAGTTCCTTTGTTGGAAGAAAGTAATCACTTAAGCCTTTGAAATTGCCTTTTATGTTTCTTTACTGTGATCAGTAGTCCTGATTTTGAGGGTAAAATGGACTTTCAGTTCTGAGAAGGAGCCATCAGCGTTCAGTGTAAAATTTCATGTGCTGGTGCATGAACTAGAAGAATCATTTTGATGCACTGTTAGAACTGCCTCCACTGTTCTGCATCAGGAAAGCTGTTAACTTTGCAGCTACATATATGCTCTTCAGAAATCAAATGTTTGCTTCATGAATTAAAAAAAAAGGAAAAAAAACAAAGGAAAATAAAAGGATGAGAGGAGGTGCATTTCCTGAGCTCACCCCCATCAGAGGTGAAATCAGACTTTCTTGCTGCACCGGTATAGGAGACATTGTTTTCAGCTAAAACTTGGAGAAACCAAGTATTTCTGTGATGTGAGAGCTTCCAGACACTCTCACTTCATTCTTGAAGTCTACATAGATGCCTCACACTTTTTGTTGCTGTGCCTGTGGTTCTTCTCTAGTCTCATGGCTTCTGGTGTTCTTTACTAATACCTACAGGAGGAGTTGAGCTCTGTGTCCTGCCCCCTGGATGGGAGAGGGGTACTGCCAGGGAACTCTTTTCATGGCTTGGACACTCAAAAGTCACTTTTTGTTAAAGACATCCTAGTTTTGTTTGTGAAATAAAACTGTTTTCAAGCATTCTTCCCTTCAGTGCCACCCTTCTTCCTCTCTCCCAGTCCAGCCTAAGATACTTACCTTAAAATGATTTATTGTAGAGGAAACTTTATTCTGTAAATGAAGCCCCAAATAGCACACTATATCAAATAGCATTCTTTTTAACCTTTGTTGTGCAAATAAAATGACCTGAACATCAGGAAGAAAACAGTTTGGGCTGGGCCATGTTCTTTCTGAGTGCATGTGCTTCTTTGCCTGTAGTTCTGTAAAGAGAGTGTATTGATTTTTCTGAATATGCTGTCCTGGAATCTTGAATTACACAGATGTGTCCTTCCGTTGCATCTGTCACTTTTGAGGGTCTTAATATTATTTAGGACTTCCAGAACTTGGTGAATGGATTAAATATTGTCTTCATCTTAGAGGAAGTGAGGTACCATGTACTTTTTTGCAGTTAACACCCTCAAAAAGAAATTATCCACAGAAAATCTTATGGCTGCTAACAAACATCCAACTATTTATCCCAGAACTGAAACTGAAGGACTGAAATTCACTATATAAATAGTAATATATTAAATATAAATTTTAGAAACAAGGTATCATAATTATGTATGTAAATCACTTTAAAGCTTTGAGGTACTGAGCCATTCACAAATGCACAAAAGTCTGTGGGCATGTTTTGCTTCCACAAAAAACAGGTGACTTCCACTGAAGATAGGCTGAATTAGCTTTTACAGGGGTTTGGAAACTTCATTCTAAGATTTGAGGTTTTGGGAGTACTTAGAATGTTTTCCACCATGCATCCCAAATCAGTTTGCTTCATCAGATATATTTTGGTAGCAGTTTTGCCAAGAAACATGTTGGCTTAGACCATCTCCTTTGCAACATGCATCACTATGGTAGTGTAGAAAGCCTGCTGTGTACAAGTTGTTTTAAATTTTGAACGTATAACAGTTCATCTGGTATGATAGAGAGCAGAGTAACTTTCATACAGATCTTTTCCTGTAATGTTCTATAACAGTGATGAGAAACTGTAAGGTACTTTAGAAATAATAAAATGAATGAGTAAATGTGTGTTCCCCTTATACCAATTAAAACAAGCTAGTGATAGTTCTACCACCTGCTTGTGATCAGCAGGATAATATATTAAGGTATGTGGTTGGTAATGTATCTCAAAATACAAGGAGAAACAAGGGGAGAAAATAAAACTTAACAAAAAACACCCAAAAAACCACAACCACCCCACACCAAGACCCGAAACAAACAACAAAACAAATGGAAGTAATCTGAAGGGAAAGAATAGATACCCCAGAGTCAACATCGAACCTGTTCTCCTGCTTCTATGAAGTGTATTTATGAAGGAAGGTGGAGCAGTGGTTGCTGAGCTGATCCTGACAATGTAGAGTTTTGCTTCGGCTTTCTAAACAAAACTGGGCAGATGCTTTTTAAGGATGAGATGGCACTTCTATGCTCTGTTTAGTTGCTTACATCTTCTCTCAAAAATGTATGTTTAGTCTGACATTTCTCATGTTTGCTGTAATCCCAGAAGGCTGTGTTTTCTTTTTTAGGAAAATTTTATAGCTGTCCTTTCTGCTGTTACAGAAGTTTGTCTGATGGCTTGCGGGTAGAAGTGTTTAAAAATAGGACCTTTTTACCCAAGAGATGTTTCAAATACTTTCAGGCTTTGGTAACTCAGTGATTTAAAATATCAGAACTGATGTGTAAGTTATCTTTAATCAGTAATGTGCCTTTTTGAAGCTTTCTTTCCAGAACTGGGGCAGATTTTGAATATACCTAGCTATGTAACTATATACAAGAATTTTCTTAGTTTCAGAAAAATTCCCACTAAGCTGTGAAGCTCTGGATTGCTTGGAATATTCAGTTACTTTAGAAGTTATGCAAGAGTATGTGGGATAAATGTAGATAGTAGAAAAGTGTGCAACAGAACGAGGGAGCAGATGTTGATGCTTTTCGGTGTATATGGAACTTTTACTTAGGGCAGGTATTCCCCAGTAGGATTTCCTGTAACTCCCACCCTCAGATTTCAGCCTGTTCCATTTGCAGCACTTCATAATCTTGACACAAATGATAGAAACTAAGTAAGGACATGCTTAGTATCTAAATATATTCTGAGATCCAGTAATTAGGGAAATCAGTAATATATTGCAACAGAAGAGATAGTGGTTATTAGCTCAGTAGTTGAAAGAAGATATCCATTTGAAAGCTATGGTTTGAATCTGATCACAATTTGAATGGGAAATATAAAACATTTGAAACTCTACACTTTTATTATGTACGATAAAATTTCTACTTCTTGATTGGTTGTTCTTTATTGATCAAAACATCATCCAGTATCAACGGTGGAACTGGAAGTACCAGTTTTTATAAAAAGTAGGCAATATTTGTATTGATAGATTCCTCTAATACTTTTAAATGAAAATGTCCTTAGTTCAGCTTTGTGTTAGTTGCATGCTGGGAATCACCTGCCTGATCCCTCCCAGTGAAATGAGAAGTTCCAGAGGGCTGCTGCATACAAGTGACAACAAATAGATGCCACTGTGTAAACTCTGTGAAGGCTTATGTACTAGGGAGGATAGCAGAGGCTCTCTTTCTAACAACAAAAAAGGGGTCACTGTTTGGATTATAACTTGGACAATCACTCTTAAATATTCATTTCCAAGTTACTTAACAAAACAAAGAGAGTACTTCACTTAAAAAGGAGGAAAACCTCATGAGCCAGGGTCATAGTGATTTTAAAATTAGTGTGGCCTTCCTCTTCTTTCTGTTTTCTCCCTGGATGTGCCTCATCCCAGATGGTCCTTTGAGGTAACATACCTTTAATAGCTTCCAGGACAAAATGTACACCTGCAAAGAAATGTTATCTTTAGCCCGATTATCCCTCAGTGCTCTTCAGCCTTCCCACACTATGCATCTTTCAGGAAATGGAAATGAGGCCAGACGAGTTATGATAGAGCTGATCAAAATACTGGAGAGAGCTCAGGCATTTTAAATGATCCCAACAAAATGGAAAATGATTGGTAATATGTTACTGACTTAGCAATACTCCTGAGTAATAGACACACTAATAACTAACAGACTTAATATAAATTGATGTAGAGGTTTTATATCTCTAGTACTGGAAACCTGTTTGGGCAGCAAGCAGTAAAAGTGAAATCTGTGCAAATGTTAAGATTTTCTGCCAGAAAAGATGAATTAAGGAAAATCAAGCTTAGCAGTGTTCCCTGGGGCCTGGATTAGGTGACCTAATACCTCCTTTTCCCTGTTTCTTTTCTCCACCCACCAGCTACAACACTGGACTCCTTCCAGGAGTCAAAAATAGCTATATTCCAGGATTATTCTATACCTCTGTACCTCTGCTGTGACGAAAACAAACTTTTCTGTATTATTAAACCATATACTGAACTTCCATTATGTAATACTGCTAATTCATGCATCCGCATATGAAAGCCAGTTCCTTAAACATAATTTTATAGTATAAGTTGCAGATGAATTTTTACTTGTTTTCAAGATATAAATTACAGATGACCTTGAAATAAAACTGGTGAATTATATTTCCTTCTGTTTGCTTCCACTAAAACCAAAGAAAGGTCAGATCAATCAAATTGGCAGCCATTTCTAGGCCTTGCCCTACAGATGCTGTAGGAAGCAGTTTTTGTCAGTGTCTGTTTTGGCAATTCTAGAAGTCTGTTCTAACCAAAATAGTGTGCGGGTAGGGGAAAACATTGTAACAAACACCTGTAAGATATAAACATATAAGTTCCTAATTTCATTCAGTAGTCAGTCCAATTCACTTTCGTAATTGCGAAGAGAAGGGGCTTCCACATTTACTGACATTTGAGATGTGGAGAACTTAATTGTAGGTGGAGGCTGTGGAATGTGTGGAGGAGGACTTATATCTTCATATATTTGTTTCTGGGGTATCTATTTCAGCATCCCTTGAGTATTTTAGCTGCCAGTTATTCCCATACACATTATAGTGGTTGGGGGGGGGACTTGGGAGCCTCCCTGCTCCTCATTGCTTACGGAACCAGTGGATATATACAGGAATCTCAGTGGTTTTTATTTCATGTGCTGTGTGCTGTTGGAGTATAGCTATAAAATTTAGTCAGCACTGGAGGTGGTGTTGGTTCTTTAATAGCTCTCTCCTGGGTACTTCTGCATCAGAGAATATTTAGATAAAACACCTTTCTGTCTGTGCAGCTTAGTCTTCCCATTTTTATGTTTAGGTTCCTGATTTACTAGGAAGAATTGCAGGAAGACTGACAGTCTGAGGACAGCCTTGACACAGTAGTAGAGATCTCAAGCACGTTGGTTGCTCAGTTGCAAAACCCTTTTTCTTCTGGTAGGCTAGAAAGAGCTGCTGTTCTCCTCTGTGTCTGCTCCTTAGTTCCCTGGATTTAAAATGTCAGTTCAAGGACAGTTGTACTGATCAAGTTCAACCTGCGTAAGACAGTATGCATGTGTACCATTCCCTTACCAACTCCAAGAACTTTGACTCAGTAGAGTATATCTTCTGGAAAGCTTAGTTAATGTTTATTGATATGTGTGTATTACAGAAGAATTTCAGTAAGGCCTTCAGTAAATCTTCGGTTTTGAGCTCATTTTGAATCCTGTGCATGGCCATTCTGGATATCTTGCTTATGAATAGACTTTGTTTTTCTTATCATGCTGTCCTCAGGGCTTTTGTATTTAGCAGGTCGTGTTATGGATCAAATTGGAAACACATCCATCAGAAAAGTCAAGATTTGATGGCTTCTTAATACAACTGAGTAATTCAGGCTTCCTGAGGGCTTGGGAATACACTAGGATAGTAAGAGAGAATGTTGAGGCATTATATCAAAATAACATTGACATTTCATTAATATTAAGTATTTATGTTTGAATAAATCGTTCTTGTTTCTATTTGAGCAGGTGTTACCCCTTTTGGCTCTGAGGATATGCTTATCAAAATTCAGGGGGATTCTGCCAGGATAAGTGCATTTCTGCAGTATGTGACGTGAGGCTGTGTGATGGGCAAGCAGTGACAAGAATTTAGCAGACTGGCTGGACTCTTTCCAGTGGTTTCATGGAGACATTTCTTAAAAGCAAAGATAAATTTTAAAGGGTGGATGGATCTAGATTTAAACATTGAAACTTCTTCCCAACTCTTAAAAAATCCATTCCATTTAACATGCTTCTGCAGGTCAGTTTAGAGTTGCCATCTACGTGTTTCATGTACAAAGATTGTTAACAGTGGTTAGATACTAATTTTGGAGAGTTTTAAGGAAAGGATTTCTGGCTACGTCTCAGAAGAAATCAGTTGCGCTTATTTAAAGGGACTGTCTTAATTGACTTATCATTTCAATATGTGCAGCATCCAACAAGAGGCCTTGATAGATACTAAGATATTTTTTTTTTGTACACACTGTGCTGAGCACAGCGAACATCTCATAGGAGGTGCCATTGTTCAGCCTGCTCATGTAAACCCTGTAATCATTACAATTAAAATGCAACATATTTTAGTCCCTTTCTTACTTCAAAATGTTTTGGCTTGACTTAAAGTGAAGTTGAGAAGGGATTGGAGTTGGGCATTCTGTCTGGATCCTCTTTCTGGCACTGCCACTAGTCTGTTGTGAGATTGCCTTGCTGGTATTTAATCTCTGTGTCTGGACTTGTGCAATGCCTCTACGGTACTTACCTACTTGCAAAATAGGTTTGTTTTAATATGCTAATACTTGTAAAATGTTTTGAGGCCCTTGGATGAGAAGTGGAGTTGGAATACAAAGCGGCAGTTAATGGAACTGAGGTGAGTGAGGGTGAAACTTCTGGGGAAAAAATGAAACTCAATCTGACATTAACACAGATGAAAAATGAGAAGCCAAAAAATGCTGCAGGATCTCGTTTGCCGCCTTCTCTATACTGCACTGATAACGTTTGCTGAACTGCAAGCACACTTCAGAAGCTGTACCCCAAAAGGTATTTCTTAGAAATGAATGACAACAGAATCTGAGGACTTGGAGAATTTCTGACTCAGAGCTCACTGCATCACTTTGAAACTGTAACAGAAAAGTTCCCATTTTCCATATCTGTACTTTGTCATATGCAATATGCTGCTGTTTCTATAGGAGTTGTTTTATCTGACATAGTTTCATTCTCAAACAATTGTGTGGAGATAGAAGTAATTTAAGAGTTTGGAACAGACGAGTGTACAAACAGGTACAGTGTTTCACATTATCATAAAGGCACAAGATTTGAGAAATCCAGAATGCAGATTTTCCTGAGAAATGTATTAATTCCTTCCCCGTTTTGCATGTGTTTCACAGTAGAATTTCTTTACTTGAATTTCTGTAACTCCCCAAGGCCACAGCTGAGTCTGTGTAAAATACTGGACCCACACTTCACAAGAGATGACATGTAACTTAGCTTGCAGTCTTAAGAGATTTGACTAGAAAAGGAAGTCTAGAGGTACTGCATGATTAATAAAAATAAATTCTAGTAAAATAGGCAGGTGATCTCCCTTTGGGAAGAATTCATTGTTCTCAGATTTACAGTTTTCTCCTGCATCTTTAGCAAGTGTTACGTCAGGGAGTAAGCTTGGCAAGATTTCATCTAGCTCATGAGAATAATGTGTAGATTTTACAGAACAAGGTAGTACTGGGGGAAAATCGAGATGGGATCCTCTGTCAAGAGGAGCTTCTCAAACCTTCCAGTAATTGCCCGAGTTTTTGGAATAGGACACATTAATGCAGGCAAGGAGCAGTTCAGTGTAGGGATGTTATCTCTGATCGTATGATTATCTTTACAGGAGGGAGGCTGTGTCAAGGCTGAGATAAATAAAGGACTCTGGCAGCTTTCATGCAACAGCTAAGCAGCCTGTCCTGTTAAGAAAAAACAGTTCCCTTCAGATGATCTATGTAATGCTCATGGCCCACTGACTCTTCCAAAGTAATCACATTTTAAAACATCCTATTTTGGATGTTGTTTGTGGATTTTTAGCTGGTCAGTTGATTGCATGAGAAGCTGCTCTTGGCTTTCAGGTAGCTCCCCTCTCTGGCTAGTAACATAGCTTTTTTTCTGGCAAACGCAGCCTCATCAGCCCCTTTTCTTTCAGTTGTGACTGGTGGCTGACTTTTGGCTCAGATGCGCTGACAAGGTAGAATGTCAGGTAATGAATAATGAGTGCACTCCACAGCTATCTCCCACCAGCAAGCCACAAAACAGTCTGGGGAATACAACTTAATGATTTGAGAGGCACCTTTCCCCTCCAGAGAAACATTAGAGAATAAGCTTTAGCATCTACCAGAACTGCATTGGAATAGACCTTGCCCATGCATATAGCACCATATGTATATGGAGGAAATGAGAGCAGGAAAGCTTCAAATTTCCTTGTCCCTGTTTACAGTTTCTTATTTGTAGCTTCAAATGAATTGGTGTGAACTTCATAGCATAATACGAATTGTTAATCATCTGATCATGTTAACGATACCTGTATCTCCAACTTACTTTGGTCCCTTGAGTAGGTTTGTGAACTGCAATGCTTTTCCTTCTGATAGTTGATGGCTTTGTGGTGCAGAAAGCTGGTTATCAGTTGCATTCCTCCTGCTCCAGTGGCTTTACAGCTAGCCAGATAAGTCTTCACAGGACCTTTCAGAAGCAAAACCAATAGACCAAGTAGACCAAACGGTCTGTATAGAGCAAAATCCTAGAAATCCCTTGCTGCAGCTGGTAATAAGTTGAGTTTCTGTATCACTTTCTCTGAAGTAGAGCTGTTTCTTTGCAGAGTGAAGTGGAGGAAGGTCACCGTTCCTGCATCTCAAGTGTATGGATATATAAATTAATTAAAGTGCTGGGAATGTCCCTGAGATTTTGAAGCACAGAGTGCTTGTCAAACTCACAGGACATCTTGACTTGACCACGTCCCATATGCTTTTGCATTAAAGTTTAGGCAGATTTTCCATCTTTTCAGTTTTTTTAATACAGTTGCATCGAGTCACTTACTCCCACTTAAAGTTTGCACTGTGATAGAATTGGTTTGATTCTCGATGTACCAGTTATACTGGGTCTTCATGCTGAGAAGGGCAATGATGATTTGTATTTTGGAAAACATACCCGAAAGATCATGTATGTTCAGGAAATGCATATAAACAGATGTCAGCTTGATTTTCAGTCCTCTTTTGCCTTAGAGAGATTGCTGCAGGTCTTTCTCCGTACCCTAGATATTACAGCATTGAAACAAGCAGTCTTATTTTCTTAATACTCCATTCATTTTGTTTAATTATATGGAATGATTTTATATTTCTTTTTTTGTTTTACCTTGAAAAGGCTGACAAAAAACCCTGAAGATTTAGAAAACAAGAGAAGGGAAATAATGTCAGACAGATTAAGTTCTTGTTCTTTTTGTTTTCATCATTTTTTTTCTGTTTGTGGACTGTGTAGCTATGTTGGGCATATGCATCAGAAGAAACAAGTTAAAAATGGCTTGTGAAAAGATATTTCTGTTGAAGTAGCTGAGCCTAGCTGATGGCTCTGTTGTGTATAAAAGAATTCTAAGTAGAAGAACTCTTGTTTTATGATGATTTTTAGTATATTCCTTCTTTGTTTTCCCTCACCTTGGTGTTCTTGCATTACCCAGAGTCCTTTCTTTTTTACTATCAGCCAGAAGTGGCGGAGCAATATTCCAGGTCAGTTCCCCTGTTACTGTGAACTCAGGCTTGGGGAATGTAACACAGATTACAAAAATAGATTTGGCTGAGGTTGTATCACCATCTAGACAGGATGAAATGAACCATGAATCCCACCTGAAAAAGCAGTCCAGTTCCACTGAACTTTGAAAATACTAACACAATGTAAGGCTTAGCAGCAGGAAATGGTAGAGACCACAGTATCCCTGGAAATGCAAGGTAATGTTCCTGCCTGCCACCTGAGCAAGCTTCTGTAGTTTATACCATAAAGAAGCCCTATAGTTCAAGCCAAGGGCACAGCAGCCACTTGTCCACATCATAGAAGGGTTCAATAATACTAGAAGAAGAGAGAAAACCACTCCTGGCGGTTGTCTTCATGAGAGATTTTATCTTTCTGGAGAGGGGTTGGAAATAAATGCCGTTAATTATGGCAAGGCCTATGTAGTTTTGTGCGTAAGACTAAGATTGTAGTGAGCGAGTAATTGCCCTGAAAAAAGCCTGTTAGGAATATACTGAGAAACTACAAAGGATGGAGAAAGAAAACAAAAACTGTCTCAGAGGTCAAAACGTGTAAGGATAAAGTAAACATTGCCAAAGCTCATGCTGGGTTAGACTTTGCAAAGGAAAATAAAGCAAACAGCTGTATTCCTTAAGCATTTAAGTAAAAGCAAGGTAAGGGAAAGCAGAAGTGGGCCCATAGTGAAGATGGGGCTGACATAAAATTAAATTTTACATGTAGTCAGGCAATCAAATGAATACTTGGCCTCCAGTTTCAGTTGGGACAATGGCACTGGACATGGGAG
This sequence comes from Ibycter americanus, assembly GCA_035590275.1. NCBI lineage: Eukaryota > Metazoa > Chordata > Aves > Falconiformes > Falconidae > Ibycter > Ibycter americanus. The sequence continues at coordinate 23,354,972 of JAVJGI010000060.1, forward strand.
CAAAAGAAGTCAGTGTGTGGAAAAATTTGGAAATGGAAATTAACCCAATGAAGCTGGAAGCAAAACTGAAATATTACTATACTGTAATGAGTAGAAATAAAATTCAACCAAATAGTCTTTGTCTCATAAGAGTGGAAGAATTACACAATGAAATTGTGAGCTTTGTGGTAATAATTTGTGATCTAAATCAAGCTGATGTACCTTGACTATCTAATTTAGGGTAATACTGTGTGACCACTGGGTGACAGAAGTATGACCTCCAGATAAACAATTAAAAAGAAAAGGAAAAAAAAAAAAGGTGATCTGAACAAGTACATATCAATTAATCTAAACAGTAGATAAAATACCTTTGAAGGAATAACTAAAGACTGCTAGTCCTGCAGGTGAAGTCCTTTGACCTTATGCAGGTAAGTGGTATAAAATGTGACATTCACCAAAGACTATGCCAGACTAGCTTGACAGCTTTTATCAACGAAGTAACTGATTATCTCCTTAAGGGAAATGTAGTGCATTTGAACAGTCTGGGCTTCAGTAAAGCACCTGAGGTCTGCCAGATGGAAATAATTATTGAAACTGGATAAAATAAGGGAGTAGTACATGAAGTGTCAAGTAGCTAAGATATTGACTTAAATGAGAGATCAGATGTTTTATTGAAAAAAGGAAATAACGGAGTTGGATGTCACCTGCAGACTGGAGTTTCACCAAAAAATGATCTGGGAACTGGTCTTTGTAATACTTTCACTAAGGTTACTGGCAAAAAAGGGGAAAAAATCTGCTAATGAAATTCATTGCTGAGGCAACATTTCAAACCCTCATCAATGCAGAGGAGGGTAGGCACATCCTACACTAAGAACTGCAGAATGTTGCAGTCTGTAACACTAAAAATAGAAATGTAATAATAGAAAGTACCAGGTCATGCACTAAGAAAGTGTTGAGAATTTTGGCTACCAACAAGGTGCTTATCAGTTGAAAGCAAAGAAGGAGAAAGATCTGAGTATCAGTCAGTAAATAAAAGCCACCAGTATCATGTGGCATATAAATAGGTAAGTGTGTTCTGAGTGTGTATCAGATGAGAGATTTCTGGCAGGGTTGTATGTTATGCTGATAAGGCCTCATCTGGAAAGCTGTGATCAGTTCTAATCACGCAGGTTCTGGAAAGATTAATCCAAACTGGGACAGGTGCAGGGACCTAGAGGATGATCAGCACACTGAAGGGCTTATCTCATGAGAGGAAGGCTTGGCTTATTTAGCAAAGCAAAACAGAAGCTAGGAAAGATTGGGCCTTGTAAATAGTAAGCTCTGGGGAAGGGTAAACGGTGGCATGGTACTTCAGCTAAAATACTACAATTTTAAAAAGAAACGGATGAATGCAGGTTGGAATTTAGTTCATTGAGTGCCACAGTGTATGAAGCTCCTGTAGACTTTTCTCCAGCTGCCTGGTTCACACGTCCTTGCAATTTTCTGGGATTCATGGGATTTGTTCTTGCAAACATCTCACCTAGATTTTTCCCTGTGGGTTTTTTAATCACAAACTCTGATGAAAAAGAAATTAATTCAAGTCTATAAAAAGTTTTAAAACTTATTCCAAGTGGGCCTTTTTCATTCCCTCCCTCATCTTTTAGTAGTAATAATATTTTCTTGCTCCCTAGCTCTGTAGACTTACCTTGACTGGTAACAATTTTAACACGCAGCAGGATTGCCCCATAGCATTCCTACTATTTCTCATAGAGTATATCCAGTCTGCGGCCAGGCCTTCCCCAGTACTTACTACATAGAATTCATTGTAGTTGCAGTTTTTGTAGCTAAAATGTCCCTATTTCCTCTCTCAACTAGGACATTTAACATTCTTTTTAGCATCTATTAGCCAAAACCACTAAGATTTCCTTTTGCAGTCTGGCTCCCCAGCAGGTTCTGCCAGTAGTGGTGAACAGAATAATGACATAAGGTATTCTCTCGCTTTATTTACCTCCCTCTGCCTCATGCCCTTTGTCTCCCAATTGCTCAATTTTCTTGAAAATGTACAGTTCTGACTGCTGAATTCATTGTTTATTCCCTGGCTTATTCTTTAGGTTCTAATGTAAATGGGCTGGAGGAGCCCAGCCTTGCTAAGCGTCTGCGTGGCACGCCTGAGCGAATTGAGCTGGAGAACTACCGACTGTCACTGCAGCGGGAAGAAGAACTGGAAGAGGTTCCTGAAGAGACGCTAGCAGAGCATAACCTGAGCAGTGTGTTGGACAAAGGAACGGAAGAGGATGTGCCCAGCAGGTTAGCACACATTGTCCATAAGCTTTTTTATACTCATCCCAACAGACTTTTGCCTGCTTTTCCCTTAGCTTTTTTAACCTATTATTTACCAGGTTGCCCTTTCTAAAGTTGTTAAATGTGTTGAAAATATTCTGCATATGTACACAGGTATTTTATCTTGTAGTTTCAATTCTTCTAAATAGCTTACTGTCATTCTTAGAAGACACCTGTAGTACCATAAATCCATGAAATTCAGTCCTAAGTTGGAAGGGATTTTTTAATTATTTTTTTTTAAATTGTATCAAAGGCAAATGAGTCATTTGAGCAAACAGAACATAGATTCAAATGAGAGGGGGTTCCAAAGTTACATTCTCTTCTGTATGTTTTGCATTACAATTCAAAACCACTTTTGGTTTAAAGATTCAAGCTTGACACATGTGTAATCCCGACTGGATGCTGATGCAATGCCTGAGAGATATTAATTTGAAGCAGTAGTTATGACTGCTGAAAAACATGTCGTACCTTCACAAATTTCTCTTTATCTGCAAAATGATGTATAAGCACACCAGTACTCAAATATATGCAGGTAGAGCTACTGGAAGTAGTTGCAAGAGTCATTGAGAGAAAACACTTGATGAAGATTGCTTGTGAACTTTATAGTCGATCACACACTTTTTGTAGAGTCTCGATGTCTTAGTATAGTTTCTAATAATCTACTTTAATTTGTAGCAGTAACAACCCTTACCTTTTCAGCTCTCAGCCTGTCTAGTAGTCATCTTGAAATAAACTCCGAAAATGTTGTTACAGGTTTCCTGAGACTTAGATCCTACAAACATGTTCTGTGTATGCATTACCTACAGGTATAGGACTGTATGAGAAATTCCATACTACATTTATACACATTGAATTGAATTGCATTGGTGTGGTGAAGAATGCAGGAATAAAAATGTTCATTAAAATGTTTACAGGATTAATGTATTACAGAATCTGTTATTTATTTATTTGGTAAGATAAGTTTGAAGTTGCGGCATCTAGAAAGGAGTAGCTTTTAGTAGCCTGAACTCAGCCTTGACAAAGAGTGTGTACATGTGGACTAATGAAGTTGGGGCTTTCATGTAAGTGCCTGGCAATTACCAATATCTTGTACAAGTGCTTTCTCTGAAACCTAAATAATACTTTTTTATTAATTTCTGTAGAAGATAGTACTTTGTCATTTTACATAACTGAGATTTTATCTGGTGCTGTGATTGAATAATCTCAGGACTATTTGCGGAAGGTGCAGACTCTGTTTGCTTCACTCATCCTTCCTTTAGCTCCCTGCTCGGGGCTAGGAATTACATCAACTGTGACAGTATAGGCATTAATGATATTGAGGACTTTTTAGTCCTTTATGTTTCTAGCTCTAAAACAAGATTTACTAGTATGGAGAGTTATTATTCATCTTGATTTCATTAAATCAAGACACAGTAAGCCCACTCAATAAATGGCAGAAGACTTCCAAAGGAGAAGAGTTAGTTAAAAGAAGTGGAGTTTTGGCATTTTGACATAAAGCTGTTGGTCATCTCCAAGAGGTGTTTTGCGAGATTGTGGAGTCTGAGGGCAGTACACTGTTGGGTTAGTGAGTTTGATTTCCTCTCGTAGGGTGTTACAGTTAGCTCCCTTTGTCCTACATACATCTGTATTATATCTGTCTGTAATAGACTGAATTGTATAATTTTGCGTATGAAAAACAGTGTTTAGTGGGCAGTTCACTCTCTGTGATAGAGAGGAAAGAGAAAACACATCATATATCCTGTCAGTTTGACCTGGAAAAATTTCTGTCCTAAACCCAAATACAGCAAGCAATTTTCTCAGAGCATTGATAAGGCTATGCAGACCAAACATCAGAGAGAGAATTTTCTAGATGATGTAGCTGTTGGGTATCCTCTGTTCAGCTCTACCCACTCCATGATATGTCACAGAAAGACCAAAAGAAAAAAACAGGGAAAAACCCTGACCACTTTTTCAGGAACAAAATAAGCCAACCACCCTGATTTGATCATCTTCACTGTCTTGGTACAGTGCTGGAGGGTTAGGAGCAGGCAGAGGAAACGGGGAACTCTTTGTTCCCTCCCTCCATGTCTTCTGGAGTGATGGATTGGGCTTCAGGGTTCACCAAGGTGTTAGTTCTAAATCAAGCAGAGACAGTGTGTTTTGGTGCACAGCTTCCCATCATGCACACACTTAGGAGTATGCATGCTGCACAGAAAATTTACAGAAAACAGGATTCAAATTATATTTTCTCAAAAGAGAGTTAATCTTGTTTGAGCTTCAACAAGAAAAACAATCATGTAAGCAACCAAACCCTGACCGCACAGTTTTGAGGGGTGGAAAACCCTTTAGATGCCTTATTCATCACCTTTGACTTGCAGTAACTCCTCATATGTTTTCTGCAGCTTTGGTATAATACCCTGTGGCCTTTCAAGGGAGTGTCATAGTACAGCTTGTGCTGTATGGGTCTGTATGGCAAGGGAAGAGAAGAGGTTCACTGCCACAGCTTACATTTGGGTTCCTCTCCTCAGCACTAAGTCTGTGTAGGTGCACCTTTTTCACTGCTTACACAAATTCTATAAAGAAACCTACTTTGGTCTCTGATCTCTGCTTTATAGAAAAAAGTTTCAGCTGTTGAATTAACACAGAGTTGCCATGCTGAAGAAACGCCCACTATACCAGGCCGCCTCACTGCTGTCTTTCAGCTTCTCATTTCTCACTATTCAAAGGTCAAACAAAAACCAAGTTATAAATAAAAGCCAAAGAAGGTAAAGTGAGCTCTGTGATAAAGAATTTAATGTCGTCAATATTACATGTGATAAGCCGGCTGGTTGAAGAGCAGCAGCTTGTCCCATTCAGCAGTCCTAGCAACAGTTTCAGCAGCAGTAAAGCTTATTGACAGCACACGAAAACCCCAGCATGCAGCACCTGTCAGGTTTATTTCCATACCAAAGGGTGCGAAAATTAATCAGAGAGGAGGGGAACATCACTTTTTATCTCTGTGACAATATCTGCATAAAGCCTTTGGAATATGCTTCAGTCTCCTGGAATATGCACCAAGTCCATGGCATGCAACAGTGTCTGTATTCAGTATTTAGCATAAGAAGACCAGGCAACCTGTTAAAAATAAGAATTTGTTTTATGCTGTGAAAAAGTGGGTTATAATTTGAGCAAAGTAATGTTATATATATGCAGAACAGTGAGAAGAATTTAAGAGCCTATGGACAGAAGTACATGACAATCAGAGCATGAAAAAGGTGGTGTTTTCCTTAGTAGCTTTGCTATGAAAAATAACCTCTCAGACAAGTAGGTGAATAAAGTTTTTTAAATCTGATAGGTTCGTGTAGTGTTAGACTAATTTGAAATTCTGCACCTGAATATGTTTATCTGCAATACAAGAGAAAGAGTGCCGCTATATATCTTTGTTTTTTAACTGTCAGTTTGTCACACACTGTGATAAAACCCGTGTATGGGAAACAGAATTACAACTGTACAAGTTGTATTTTATAGAGCTACATGAAATTTAAACTTCATTATTTTAAACTTGTCAGTTTTCTCTCATTGTTTGTATGAAATGTATTCTGCCAAAGGCCGTTAATGACAGTGATAGCTCTCATAAGGAAGCAGCAGAAGTGGAGTACTGTTCTCAGATGATTCACCCAAATTTTACCATCCACATACAGTTTTCTCCTTCAGTCCTGACAAATTTGGACCCCTTAAGATTTATATGGGAAGCATCCAACTTCTGCTCTACTAAATGCAGTTCTTTTAAGACAGTGATCTATAAAGGAAAAACAAAAGAAGAGGGCCTTTTCACCCCACAGATATGTTCTCTGAACGTGCTGTAGTTCACATTAATTTTCCAAGGACAAATGCAACCATTTTCCTCCTCAGTACCTCTAGGTAGTCCAGCATGTAATTAAACGTCATTGTATAGGCAGTTACATTTCTTGCCCCTGCTGCTTATATTGAGGAACTGTTAGCACTGAACAGAATTGTGTACTAAAAAGCGCTAATGATTTACTGTTTTGCATGTTTTAGACTTTGCTGTGAGAATAATAAGCTCATTATTGTAATTATTCTTGCACTGCTTCCTACAGTTTCTTGCCACTACGTACACTGTGTACTTAATTGGATACATATTATACTTCTGTCTGTGATGTAGAAAAGTGAGGAATTGTGTATTTGTTTTCTCCACCTCTCCTTAGTTCATACTCTGTATCCTTTGGCCTGATAGTTGTGTTGTGTGTTCTTTCTGCTCCCAAAGCCACCTGTGCTTCATCCCAGCAAGTGCCAAAATCATCCTAGCTATCCAAAATGCTAGCAGTAGCTGCCGTTATTGAAAGACATGACCATGACTTTCTGTGTTCTGACACTGCTAAGAACTCTTGCACTGGTTTATCCAAAGCAATGTGATACGAAGAAAGTAGTTTCTGTGGTGTTTAACTGTCACAAACTGTAACAATTAATGCTGTAACAGATATTTGAACTCGGTTTCACAGGCACTTCTCTGCTGCTTCACCTTTAAAAGAAGCACGGCAAGGACTGTACTGCAGCCCACATGTGATGCTGTCACTAAAATGCCTATGAAATACTAAAAGCAGAAAATCTATATTATGGTTTCCATCATACGTTTTGGGCTTGTATATATTGAAACAACTTGTCAGTGATCTAAGACTAATCTAGGAAGCATTAACTAATTTTTTTTTAATCTTTTTTTTCTAAACCCTTACAGTAGTTCAGAGTCTGAGATGGAAGAGGAAGATGAGGAGGAAGAAGATGAACTGCTGCTGCCTCAGCAACCCCCTTCAGACTTGGGTGGTGTGCCATGGAAAGAGGCTGTGCGTATCCATGCCCTCCTGAAGGGAAAGAGTGAAGAAGAGATTGAGGCTGAGGAAAATCATGAGATTGAGGACAAAGAAGATGAGGAGGAGGAGGAGGAGGAATATGAAGAGGAGGAAGAGGAGGAGTCGAGTGAAGGTTAGATGGATTGATTTGTCCTTCCTTTCTGCTAGACAGCAGGGAAAACTTAGTATTTGCCATCCAGAATAAGAAAGATTTGCCTTTGAAAACCTCCCTTCTTCTTTCACTTCTTTATTGCTTTGATTTTTGAGGAAGTTATTGTTTAAGAAAGCTTTAGGTGGATCGTTCTGGATACAGAAGATCTGTGTGGCCACAGGGCAGTTACAGCGCTAGTACCAACACAGTATGCTTCCCATACACCATGCCAACATGTGCAATTCACGGCTTTGTGACACTGTATTGTTTTATTGTTGTTTTTTATTACTATTGGGAATTGGATTTGAATGTGACCTTTGTTCTTTGGCAGCAAGAGCTGAAAGCATTGTGGAGGCAGTGTTTTCAGTTTTGCAGTGCCTCACTAAGGGATAGTGCCTGTAGTTGTCATCAGGACATACTAGAAGCTGCTTGTAGCGCTCTCTAGTTAAAAGATGACCTTGAGAAATCAAGGAGTTCAGGTGGTTCCCATTTTAGCTCTGAGAGATTTCTGTGGAAAATCTTAGGGAAAGACTCCTTCCCCTGTGTCTGTCTCAGTTACCAAAATGCAAAGTTTGTGCTAAGAATGACGTGTTTCCAGTGTTTCGCCACCATGCCAAATTTCTCACTGGTCTTGTCTTTGTCTTTTTACTCACATTTCCTTTTTGTGAAGACTAGTAGGCTCCAAAGAGCTTCTTCGTAAAGGTCTTTGGCTGCCTAATGCAAGCAGAGGTCCAGTTTTTTGAGTCTTAGTGGCAGTTTTGTTGATGAGCTCAGCAGGCTGCTTGGCTACTTTTTCAGCACAGGAGCTGTATGTCCGTAACTGAAGTCTGTGGAAGTCAACATTGCTTTTTAAGTATGGTAATGTGCATATTGTGTGTTTAGTCTGCTAAACCATGGCGTTCTTGGATGGACGTTGTTTCATTCAAGTAATTTTTCTGTCAGGCACTTTGAAATCAGCGGGAGTACGGGGAGTTGCTAGATTGCCAGACAGTCTCTCTTTCTGATTCTGTCCTTTCTCTTTCTCTCTTTCTCTCTTTCCATTGCTTGTGTGTGTACACGGGTGTCTGGTGTTATATATGGATGTGTGGTTCCCTCTGCTGTAGAGGGGGAGTATTGCCCTTGGGAGAGAGAGCTGCAGCAAGGCCTCTGGCTTCAACATCTCTCAAATGAAGAGGACACGGGTACATTTAAAGGTACCCGTATACCATCTGCACTTCCATTTCCCCAGAGGAGGGGTGAATGCTTTAAAGAGCAGGTCCCACATGAGAAGTTTCTGTGTTTTATTTAATTGCTTTACCAGCTCCCTGAAAACTGATTTGGTAGCTGTTGTTATTTTCATCACCTGGTCCAACTGCCATATCTCAGGTCTGACATTGCCACTGGTTTTAGAAAAAAGATAAACCTGCCAAGTACCTCAGGATATCTGGAAAGCCTGGACAATTTGCTACTGTAATGTGCATGAACAGTGACCCCCATGTATTCAGGAGTTCCAGATTTATTCCATGCACACAGACTATTTGCATCTGTGCAATATGTCAGGCACATGGGACACATCAAAAGTACTCCCTTCAGATTGCCTGTGTCAGCAAACTTGCATTTTTTGTTGTTGTCCTTTGTGAGTGTGTGTCTGTGGGGAGAGTCTAGGGGGGAAGCTAATCAAGCTGTGGCAATCCCTCAAGATTTTTCAAACAGTCATATAATGGGTATAAAATTAATCTGACATTCCAGTCTAACTGGTTGTGTTATTTTCCATGATGCATTCTCTTGCAGTTTTATTTCTGATGGTTGGGTTTTTTGAAGCACTTGGTCCTAATAGCTTGCTAATCCCTTATTCCCTCAATGTGGTTCATTAGAGCCAGAATACATAAGAGGAAAATCCAAGTGCCTTCCTGCAGGTAAGAGGGCATATGTAGTTGTCAAACTGCATATTGCAGCTTATGGTTGTAAAAACTATAGCTTAGCTTCTGACTTCTTTTTTTTTTTTAAAAAAAGGAAGCAGTTATAATCTTTTCCAATTTAACTTTTCTAATGGTAAGAATGAGAAGTGTTAGTAAGACGGCTGAAGAGCATAACTGAAGAAGTTCCCCCAGTTGCAGTTGCTAGTGTGCTTTAGACCTGGCTCCTAAGGAGCTGATTTGTGGGTGGCTTCTCATTCCATTAAAGTTAAACACTGAGAATGCTTGCTGTTGATAAAATGCTGGTAGGTGCTACTGTGGAACTGGAGGGCAAAGCTGCCTTTCCAAATGTGCGTTCAATTTATGTCCAGCTTCCTCCAAAGCTTAGCAGGCAGCCCTGAGGGAAGGCTACGCCAGGTGTTATTTGAAATTCTCAAGCATTTAGACCTCAAGGAAACATTAGGTTTGTCTGTTAGCCAAGTAGCAGTCCTTCGTGGCTGGCTGTGCTGCTGTTGATTTACTGGAAAAGGTCAGAAGGACCAGTGTCCTAATGAGGACAGGCTCAGGCCTCTGTCTAGAGACTTGCAGAGTAACTGAAGACGTGTATGTTACACTGGTCTAAATCCCAGAGAAATCCATTTTTAAACATGCAGATCATGTGGGACCTGCTCTTTCCGAGCCTTTCTGAGTGACTATACACTTCTCAGCCATTGCTGGCAAACCTAAACCTTTTAACACAAAATTTTGTGTGGCAATGCAAATGCTAACTCTACTCATCTTGGGACCTGCATGCGAGTGCTTTGGTACGGAGTAAGAAAAGCCCAGGTTCCTGTCCCTGCAGGGTGTCCTGTAGCTCTGGTAGACCATGTGGTTATGCTAATTGATATGAAAACTGATGAGGCAACAGAGACATAAAACTGCTAAGGTCGTGGCTAAATTGTGAATCCCACTCTGCATTTGAGTTTGTGCGTCTGACCCATTTTCCCTTTATTAACCAGCTGGTGATTCTGTCCTTCCTGCAGATCCTTCTCCTGTTTCTTCTGCAGTTTTAATGCCAAATCTCACACATAGTCATTCATGAAATGGAAATCCCAAACACTTTGTCATGTCTGGGGAAAACATGGCCAGGAGAGAGGAACTTCGTTAAAACGAGACGCCAGGAAGTAATGAGTGCAACCTCTAAATGCCGCTAATGTTTCTTATTTCCTTCAAACACTAGTGCACCATATGAAAATCTAACTGCTTTTGAGGTTATAAACTGCTGAAACAGTGTTTTGCCCTACACAGTGATAATGCAGCTTTTGTGAAAATTGACTCTATAAAGTAAGTGGGCATTTTCCTTTCAGGATGAGTCATTTGCTTTTGATGACCACTCCTGCAGATGCTGAACACCTGTCCCCATAGAATGAGTTATTTTATTATGGGTAAATAAAACCTGAGCTATAGTCCCATAGCAGGTAGCAATAGAGGGAGGGTCTGTGAATATAATACTCGCCTCATGATAGATGCTTCCAAGGTGGGTATTCTGCAGCAGTGAAACAAGTTGCTTATCAGTTCCTTTAGGTGCCCATTGTTCCCTTTGACACTCCATAAGTCGCTGAGCTTTATGTAGGCAGGTAATTGAGGAGTAATGCAATTTCTTTTAAAGAAATTCATTTGTGTGACAGGAAGTCCCTTCTGGGGAGGTGGAGGGCAGTTAAGTCATGATGAAAATACTGGTATTCTTCAGAAAAAAAATCTACCCTTCGAACAAGTCAGTGCAAAAGAGCAGGACTGAACAAAGTAGTGTTTGAAGTGCTAAAGTTGTGTGCCCATGTGTGCATACCCACATACATACCTGTGAAACTCTGAGATCTATCATGTAATTTAATTCACAAAAAAATATGTACCCAGCATAGAAAGGAGTGCTTAACCTAATAGTAGGGAATGAAAGACCTTTTGGTGCATCAAACTACAACGCAGATTGTCCCTTGCCTTTAACAGCAAGATGTCTTTGGCAATAATCGTCATAAATAGGCTGAAGGAGCTGGAAATTTCTGCTAAATTGGTATTCACATACCACATACTCTTGGACACCCAGAGAATGTCTTTGATTTCAGCGAAGCTGCTTGCAATAGAGATATAATCTACAATGATGTTTTTAATAGCATCTCTTTGTCTTTGGAATGGCATTATTAAGCTTTGATGGGAAGTATGAGGAGTGCTGTATTGGTGTATGCGTGCACACACAATACTAAGCTTTTTCTGTCTGTCTTGCAAACTGATCTTAGCCAGTAATATTTTATTTTCTTCTTTTCTTATTTCCTTTCCTATGATGTGTTACCTTTCCTTTCCACTGTTCTCCCATCTTTTCCTCCCTGTCCTTCATACACCCTGCCTACAACCTGGTATGCCATGCCCTCCTTCTGCTAGCTGGAAACCTTAGACTGCAGCAGATTGTAAATCCGGTTGATCCTCTGGAGATCCTGGCAGATGTGCACTGGACACACATCCGTGAAAAAGAGGAGGAGGAAAAAATGGTGCCAACCTCAAAGTCCTCCACCTCCAGAGGTAATCTTCCCCCAAGCCCCACACCATCAATTGCTGGATCACAGTGGCAGCTATTTAGCTCTGTTGCTGCTGCAGCCTTCAAGAGCAGTGTACTTCAGCAGGGGCAGCAGTGATTGAAAGGAACTATTTTCAAATTACACTCTGTTAACTATTTTGCTTTTCAGGTCAGCATCTACTTAAAATGACTGCTATCTCAGCTCTGTGGTAGTTCGACAACTTCTGACCCATTTGCCTGCCTGCTCTGACTCTATAGCATTTTCCTCACTACACACATGATTTGATAGTGCTGGCAATCAGCCCTCGGTAACTGACTTTAGGGATAGTATTGGAAGCTGTGATGTGCTTTTTGTGGCAGTGAGGACTCTGCACCTCTTTATGGGAAGCTGAAGGGCTATGTTGTGTAGCTACTACAGCAAAGATTGAACAGGGTCAGCTTCTGTATTGAGCGTATTTCTCTGCTGCTGCTTTTGAAAGTGTATAACTGCATCTGGTATTAGCAGGGAAGGATGGGGTTCAGAGGGCTTGCAAATCTGATCAGTGGTGGTTTTGACTCCCTGTTTTTAAGATTTGACAGTATATCTGTTTTTTAGTGAGGTGTGACCTTTGTGAATTGCCAGTTACTTTTAAAGGAAAACTCTGGAGGGGGAAATGCCAATAGTCTAGCTCTCTTGTAAGCACCTTCCAGCAGTCCCTGTTGACCTTATTCTAGGCTACAATTACACTGTGTCTTGAAGTAAGTATGTCATAGGTGCTTTACCTATGCAGAAGCCTGGGCTTAATAAAAGTTAACCATGCAGTTAATGCATAGTGGCCTTCTCTCAGTCTGTAACCATTGTGCCAGAATTGTAGAGGGAGTAAGTATGCTGTGGGAAAGGGTGTCTTTTACAGCAAATATGAAATTAAGTTAATGACTGATCCCTATTAAAAAAGCTTAGGGGTTTACCTCATGTTGCCTTATCATACTCCATTCCAGGTAATTGTCTTTTCCTTGTAGTTCAAGATGTTTGGGGGTTTTTTTAAATCCTGTTCCAACTTGATACACAGTTCCAGATCAGTTTTGCTATGCTTATAATTGCAGTTAGTAGAATACATTGGGATTTTCTGGTGTGAGATCTGCTCCCTATAAGTAAGAAATGGGTGTTTCCTTCCCACTGCAACCACAGAAACAGGCTGTGTTCAACTGACTGTAATATTCAGTATTGCTGGAGTAGTTGCCTAACATTTAAAAATGCTAAGTAAAAATGTTAACACAGTTTCTTAAGCTTGCAACAATTAAGGTTACTTTAGCTCCTGCTTGAGGGCCTGTATCACTATATTTTCCAAATTTTTCTTATAACTTGTATTTTGTAATTCCTGCTTTTTCATAGTGTATTGGTACAGCTGTCAGCAAAAGATGATCCTTCCAAAATTGACTTTGTGGTCTTTCCATCTTCCTTTGGGAAGGCAGGCAGTATTTCCTTTCTGTCCTCTAGAACTGGAGCAAACTGGGACAATCCTGAACAATTGATTAGCTGTTTCAATTACTTTGTCATACAATACAGGTGTGTGCAGATGTATCAGCAGTTTCATTTTTTTAAAGGATTGCTGGCAATAAGTACTTGTGGATACACTGTAAGTTTTTAACCTGGGTTCAACAGACAAATTTGTTCCTGGCTGAGCTGTATTCTGTGATACAGGGTGTTTGGAGAGCCCATGAGTGGTGATAGGGTTGGATGTGGAAGCCTGGGATAGCATTGATGGTACACAAAAGCCTCTCTCATTCTGCTTTGGGCACTCTTCATCTGCTGACATTTGTACCCGGGCAGTACAGGTTCTGGGATGCCTGTTACGACCGCCTCTCTCTCACTGTTCAGCTCTTTCATCTCTTAGTTTCTCTCCTCTGCAGAGTTTCAAGTGGAGCACGGCAGCGCCAGCCTGCTAGTCAGATGCGGTGTTTTTCTCACTGTGCCGTTCGTATTTCCTCTAACCTTACAGATCCTCAGGGAAGATTAGGCCCCTGAGATTTATGTTATCTTGATTTAAATCCCAAGCCTGGAATCGGTTGTTTAACATCTCATAGGTTTTATCCCTGTATATGCTACTGAAAAATTTCCCTTTGTCACTCTTCTGTTTTTGACACTTACTGATGGTCTAATTTTGATTTCTTACAATTTATTGTTTTTTAAATTCAGCATCCGACCTTCCCTCCGTACGCCATGAGGCGGTACAGGCGTGGCTGGAGACAGTCCCTGGAGGTAGTTTGGTGATGTTCTATGTATTCCAATGCACAATAACCCTGCCCGTCTCTTTTCTGTGCCTTCAGCAGCTGAGCTGGTACTTTAACCCTGGAACTTACAGCCCTGTCGCTACTGCATGACTGGACATGGAGGGAGGGAGGAAGGGGGAGTGTGCATGCACGCCTGGCGCAGACAGTCCTGTTCTTGCATGAACTCGACATTTGTTGTAACCCTTTTGTAGGCAGGCCAAACAGAGAGGTTGTCTTGGGTGTAATAAAGTAGAAGGAGGAATCTAGCTGAGTGCTTCAGTTTGCTTTGTAAACTGAAGGCTTGACCAGTTATTCTCCTCGCTCCTTGAGAAAAAGAACATGGGGCTTTGTTGTAGTTGAGAGATTAAGTGACAGAGTGCTTAAAGCAATTGCGGTTCTCTGTAGCAACTGTAAACTAGTTACCTGGTGAAGAAAACAAGAGAGAAGAATAAGGGTGAAGCTGGGATCTTTAGGAATAGAGATGGCTTTGTGTTTCGTTTGACTTGGGGTTCACGTTCTTTAGAAAGCCTCAGGAAAGCTGAAGGATGGTAGAGCTCAGCTGCCTTTTTAATGTGGTTCTCTAAACTCTTACAAAACTGATGAGCCTGAAGATGCTGGGATTAGAGTAAGGGAGTAAATTTGTGTAAAGTAGTGAAGGTATCTAAATCAATGGAACAGCAGTATTTTGTGGCTAGGTAGTTGACCTACAGCTAAGTTGCTTTGGCGCATCAGAATAGCTAGCTTGCCTATAGAACTTTGCTTCTGCTGCTGCTTTGGCAAGGCAGCAGTGTTTACAAGATGTCTGCACACAATGCAGTCTGCTCACGGCTGCTAGCTGATGTGAGCCAAGTGCTGATCCCAGTTTCTGGCTGCCATAGTGTGTAGCTTCTGAGTTATTGTGTGACAGCTTTTGGCCTCTTGCTCCTTACTCTAACTGCATATATGTATATGCACAGCATATGTATAATATAACCAGCCACCTGCAAGCTCTCCATGTCCCTCAAAATGGGATCCACCCCTTGCACCAAGTTTTTACTTATCTATACACCTGTAATCTTCTGTGGAGTTTTGTGTACCGACCTATTTAAGAACCGATTTTTTCCTCTCTCTCCAACGCTCCCTATGTGTGTTACATGAGTTCCTGGTTTCTGGATCAGAAGACACACATATACACAGTGGTATCAGATATTCCAAACATCAGAGTTACATTTTTGCATGTTTTGATTAAGATTGCTCACATTTGCTGCTACTATAAAACCATCCCATGACGTTATTATTTCCAAGATAGCATAAGCTGCTGCATATCTAAGCAACGATCAGTATGGAACACAGTTTGGTTTTGTTCAGTAGATGTGAAATGCCCCTGTGGGCAGTTCAGCCTTTGCCATATGATTCAGTCTCCTACTCTTGATGTTGTAAGATTCTGGATTTTGTAAGCCTCTGGCATAAGGGAATAGGCCAGTGCTTTATCACACGTAAGTGTAGCTGCCTTTTCACAATAGTTGAGAGAGAATGAACTAGCCCATGTGTTTGTCCGTTTTGATACTACAGAGGCGAAAAGCATGGAAAAAGAGAAATTCTGAGGTTGAAGGAAGGAGACAAACCACCCACTGAAGGCTGTGTTCTGAAATAAGCAAAAACCTGTATTAGAGAAACAGGAGAGTCTGCAAGACCTCCATTTTTAGGGAGGGTTCATTTGTTTTCAAGATTGTCTAAATGAACAATGCTAGCATATAAAGGGTTCCAAAAGCCACATCATCACTAGTAAACAAAAAGGATTGGGGCCTACTCCCTGATTCAGGAGAAAGCTGGCACAGCATGATTGACTCCCATATGGCTAAACTTTTTTTGCCACCCAGAATCAGGGGGCTGCATCTGGACTGCCTGTTGGAAACAGCCTCTAGCCCTACCATGGGAACTAGCTGCTGGGAGTCATGCGTGGAGCCCTCCTAAAGATGACAATATGGCACTATATGCGTTCAGGTTTAGAGACTTGCACCGCTTAGTTTACCTGGTGCAACCAAGGTTATAAATGTATCTGTTATCATTGTTATAGGACCATATCCCATGTGTATAATTAGCAAACATTGTGCATAATAATGCATGCTGACTGTGTCCGCATTTGCAGTAGGATATACAACAGAGTTAAACGTCTACATGTTGTTGAACACGAATTGGCTGCACAAATTTTAAAATGTAGCTGACTGACTACTGTGGGAAAACCCCTGGAAGTGCTTGCTTCCTTTTTTATATTTAAAGTATGTTTTATGAAAATGCTTAACAACAACAAAAAATCCATAGCATTAGGGGCAGGACAAGGTGTCATAAGGTTTAGGTTTTTCAAAAAAGTATCATATAATAATGAAATGTAGACCCTACAGTTCAGTCTTGTCTCTCTTCCTGTAATTAAATCCTGTCACAAGTAGTAATGTCAGATGCCCTTTTCAGAGTTATAAATTCAAGAATCTTTATTTGACCCAGCAAATTAAATTATGGTCTGTAACAGAAAAGAAAGGTTTGAATATATATTTTCATTTACTTAAAAATATCTCAATTAATTTGTGCCCTAGTTACTTGTACAGCATGTCAAGTCTCTTAGATCCTTTTACCAGACTACTGTAGCTTCCCAGAGTTAAACTGGTTCCAAATGTAATAATGATCAATTCCAGAGGTAGGCTCTCTCTCTGACTTATGCACTCAAAAGCTTGTTTCATTTCAAGATGAACAGTTGTGGTACATTGTAAGATTTCAGTTTTGACCTAATACATACATGCTATAAAGTGATAGTAACTGTTACGGTGTGGTAAAGAAAAAAAATAATCTTCCTGGAAGAAAAGTAAACTGTATTTTGGTTTGATGTCCTCCCAGGTCACGTCTTGTTTAATTTTTCACAAGGCCTGTTGCTCAGAAAAGCCCTGGCTGCTTTCACTGCAAATGCCTTGGAGACTCCACAAGGGCAGGCATTCCTTGATTCATTGGAGTCCGATAGTATCATTTCACCATAGATGTCTTTCCAGGTGACACATTTCAGGATTTCTTGTTTTGGAGGTAATTAATAAATACCTCCACTATAAACTGTTGGTACAGTTCAATGCAGAAACTTTTCACTGTATAGTGTTGGGTTTTTTCTTTTTTTCTCAATATTTGAATATGTTCTAGCTCCATGTGAGGATAATGATGGGGAGGATGAGCTGGGCACAGAGCCTGCAGACACAGAAGGGCAGGCAGGTGAAGAAGGAGACACGGGTGCAGAGCTGGATGACGGTAGGATACCACTGTGTATCATTTAAACCTGTTATATGAACAGAATTGTATTGGTAGAAAATGCTTTGTATGAGGGTACTTAAACCTGGTCTTACTTTTAGCAATGTAGGAGTTTGTTTCAAATAGTTGAGAGGGAGACCAGAGTGAAGGATAAAGAGAAACAGAACCACCTCAATGCCGTTTCTCTTGTTCTCTTACCATCTGCTAACTAGAGGGCTTCATCTTGTGTCTGTATTCACTACTAATCCTGCTGAATAGCAGAAATAGAAGTAAATTTGTGAAAAGTCCACAATATTATGCCATAAATCTTGCCTTGCTAGTGTAGAAAGAACTGCATATGGCAGAAAGCATTGGAAAATTTGCAGAAAACTGGTAAGGTACGACTTCAATTACTAATCGGACTAAGAGTCCATTATTTACTGCTTAACAATAAAAAAAAAAGAGTGAAACATTTAGGTGTTCAGGTTATGAAAGTGATTAGCACCACATGAAAAGGATTATGAAAGGTTTTTAAATAATAAACAGATGTCCTGATGGACTTGTATCTAAGATCTCTTGTTTTTTTCCCTCACCTCATCCATGATCAGATGACATCCCATCTGATGCAGAAGCGGAATTTCGTTTACATCAAAGTGGCATAGAAGAGCCAGAACTAAAAGTCTCTGAAGATGAAGATGATGAAGGAGCAGAAGGTGCTTCTTGCAATGTGACAGAAGGTAATAGCTTTCCCATCAGTGTTTGAGTGATTGTAATTGCATTTGAGATAGTCTATACATTTATTAGAGTTAAGAGAAAACAGTCTTGGATTTGAACCATCTTACTACTGTCACTGGCAAGGTGTGTGCTTGCATTAACATTTTGAGAAGTATGTTCTGAATCTGTTAATTACCGCTTCCCAAAGCATGAGAACCCATCTGACTGCTTTTTCTTTTACCATTTTGGACATTTAAAAATTTCTGTCTATGTTCCAGATGTCCAGTCTAGAATTTGTAAAAAGTTGAGAAACTTGTCACTACTTGCTGTGTGTAACATAAAAAAAATAGAATATTAGCAGTCTCATGTGTTTTTGGAAACATTTTTACTTTTCCTAGATCCATGCAAGCCATCCATCCCTATCCAGTCGTCTAGTGACAGTGTTCTTCCTCTGTCTCCAGTTGATAGCCCCAAAGCAAAGCAAGCAGAGGTAAGAAAGGGAATCTTTGAGGTTTTCTACTTACTATCTGTAGTTAAATAGAACAATTTGTTGGATAAACTAACAAGGACTGACAGCAGTGGGCTTTCCTCCTTTCTTGTCTCTAATTTGTGTTGATCTTCTTGAAATCTGACTTCATTTAGACTTAAAAAATAATGTACTATCTTTCTTTCCTATCTTCAGAGTGTAGTGGCTCTGTCACAGTCACACAAATTCCCATCACAAAGCCTCAAAACCAGTTATGCAGGGTATTTTAATTTCAATGTGCAGTTAACAAGGTATATAAATGTATGAGCGGAGCCATAAGCAAGGTGTTTCCTGTTTATCCTGGTTTGGCCCTTCTTTTCTGTACCAAAAGCAGATTTTGTGCAGTTGCAATTCAAAATTCTGTTTGTATTTCTTAGTAGTAACCAAAGCAGTGCTTATTTATTCCAGAGTAACAACGTAGTTCATCTTAAGGAAGTGAGACATGTCAGTGATGTGCTGCCATGTTGTCGGTTCTGGAGTCAGCATGGAAGTGTACTGTGGTGTTTCCAGCTACTGGTGTGTCAAAGCAGGAAGTACATGACCCTTAAAATCTTCAATTCAAATTTTTCCCTCCCAAGTATTGGTTTTTAAGGAATTGCTAGGAGATTAGACTTTATCCTAGAGAGTTTTGTCATAAACCAGTTTGCTTTCACAATGGACACATTATGGAATAGGGCTGGTGTGCTGAAACCACTTGCTGAAAACATTCACTTTCTATTAAAATCAAGGAGGTTTTTTTCAGGACCATTTGTTGATTCTGTTGGACATAGTTACTATTTATATCAGGACATGATATATGTCCTAAATGCAGTACTGAAGACCTGGGTGTTTAATGTGTCATACAAGCACACAGATATAGAGGTTCAAGCTCTAATGATCATGTGTCAATTAAACCAAACTGTCTGCATTCAAAAGAAAGCTGGTGCAAAAGATGCCATTGGAGAATTGTGCTACTGAGTAATCTGTAATTGTAATTGTAATTGTGCTACTGGCAGTCTGGATGTAGGAGATGAAAACCAAGACCTCACAGACCATTAAGGGGCAAGGGATTGCAGCCTAATTTACTCTTAACAGAGAATGCACCCCTTGCTTTAAGAAAACATTGCAGCAGATGCTAGCCAGCAGAAAGTGCTATACTGATGAGAGTTGGAGAGACTTGCATCAAATTTGTCTGAGATAAGGAACCACCACAATACACAGAGCTGGAGATTCGAAGGGAAGGCAGGAAAAGATAGAAACAGATTTCTGGACTTTAGTAATTTTTCTTCCAGAAATTAAATTTGCCTTGTTGTCATCTACAAAGGACAGTTTTTACAATGGGGCAGAAAAATGAATTATACCTGATGAGAAATCCTAAGTGATGTTCCAGGCCCATGAATGGGATGCCACATGTGGGTTTTTTCATATTTTGATACTTAGATGGTTGCCCTACTGCTGACTTTGTTAAAAGAAAAGAAAAAATGGGATAGTATTCTAATGTTCCCAGTTAATATTTCCCTTTAATTAATATATTAATATTTCCCTTTTTCAATTTTTGTAGGATATAAAAGTTCCCCTGGCTGAAGTGCCCCGTGCAATAAAATCTCCAGAGGCACGCTTTTTTCCTGAGCCTTTCCTTCTTGAAGAAGGACCAAAGGATGAAATTCCCAGAGACAGGAAAGTTAAGAGCCCTTTGGTGCCACCATCTCCAGTGTTATCCCAGCCAGTTGCATCACCAGAAGCCATTGCACCTACACCACTAGCAGAGTCTCAACCAGCAGCACCAACATTGGCTTCATCCCCAGCATCTGCTCAAATGCCTATCTGTTCCCAGCCTTTGCCTTCTGCTGAAACATCCATTCCATCCCCAGTGGAGCCTCCAGTATGTTTCCAACCTGTCCCAGCCTTAACGTCTACTCCTTTAGCCAAACTAGTCCTTAGGGGCCAGGATAGTGAGGTGGAAAAACTGGGGAGCCCTACTACTGCAGAAGAAGCCTTGAAACGGAGCAACCTTGTAGAAGAGTTCTGGATGAAGAGTGCTGAAATCCGGAGGAGCTTAGGGCTTACCCCAGTAGACAGAAACAAACGCTCAGAGACAAACTTTACTGTATCTGCCCTTGAGACAACTCCTCTGAAGACTTTTAATAATGAGACTATTTCAGGGGATGAAAGGATCCATCTTGTGAAACCCCAGCCTGCCCCAAGAAGACAGGGACTGTCCAAGTTAGAAAATGAGCAGATTTCTCTGCTCACTCCAAAATCTCCATCAGAAAAAGAGCTAAAGAGTTCCAATGAAGTAAGGAGAGATGTATCCAGCAGTTCTGGACTGGGCCTTCAGGAGAGCTCATCTAACATGAGAACTATGGCTAGCCAGAGCTTCAACACTTCTGATTCTACCATGCTCACTCCTCCATCAAGTCCGCCACCACCACCTCCTCAGGATGAAGAACCAGCCACTTTGCGTAGGAAGAGGCATCAAGCAGTCTGGCAGAATGAGGTTGAAGCCAGATCACCTCCAACACCAGCATCAACACCTCCTGCTCCCGCACGCCATGAGCCGACCTCTGCTGCCAAAGAGTCAACCCGATCCAAAAAAGACGATGTGCGGAAGTCTTTTGCAGAGAGTGTGGATGAGATTCCATTTGCTGATGATGTAGAAGACACATATGATGACAGGACAGAGGACTCAAGCCTTCATGAGAAGTTCTTTACACCTCCCACCAGTAGACCAAGGCCAGAGAAACCACTTCCTTTGCCCTTGGTCAAAGAAAATGGTGGCCCACCCTCAATGGAAGGAGGGGTTAACCAAAAGAAGAGAGTGTTCCCTGAAATTTCTGCAGAGGCCAAGGAGCTTGCTGAAGAAAGAATGAGAGCCAGAGAGAAGTCTGTCAAGAGCCAAGCACTGCGTGATGCCATGGCTAAGCAGTTGTGTAAGATGAAAGATATGGAGATGGCAGCTGCTGCTGCTGGGGCCACAAAGGCACGAAAGGCATCTTCTATGCCCTTGAAGACCAAAGAGTTGTTTTATGACTCTCCAAAGCATCTGGCCTTGAAAATAGCAGAGGGACCCACACAAAAGCATGATGCTGCTAGTGAGAAGTTCTCCACTCCTGCTGCTGATATGGCTGGACCTGAAGGGTCTGTCACCTCTTCAGAAGGTTCCAGTGGGAAGAGTAAGAAAAGAACTTCTCTTTTCTCCCCTCGTAAGAACAAAAAGGAAAAGAAATCCAAAAATGACAGCAGGCTTTCCGACAAATCTAGCGGTGGGACAGAGGAAGCAACGAAGCCTAGGTCGTTATGGAAGTCTGTTTTCTCTGGGTATAAGAAAGACAAGAAGAAAAAGGCTGATGACAAATCCTGCCCAAGTACTCCCTCAAGTAGTGCCACTGTGGATTCTGGCAAGCACAAAGCTTCTCCATTGATTACAGCTGCAGGTATAATAGAAACGTGCCTCTGCACCATGTGCTTTTCCTACAGCTAGGTATCCTTGGAACTAAATTTGGCTTACTTTGCTGTTCAGCTACTGTGCTGGATGACACTGCTCCCCAGTGTCAAATGGGCAGATCAGGATAAGTGCTAGCAGCTGTTCGTGTATTGACAGAATTAGTTGATATGCCACTGAAAAAAATAGATCCTTAAATAAAAACTTCACTCTTGATGTGTACAAGGCACATCTATTTTCTGCCTTAGACTGATTTGAGAAATAAGCACAGTTTGCTGGAATCAGTTGGTTTTGACATTCATCTCTATTTTACATCTGATCCTCATCTTTTCCTTGGGTGGTCTGTTCTCTTTCTTTCAACCTGGTTCCGTGGATGCTGGAGACTGCAGAGATGCAGTTACTCCTGTGTTCTCAGTGGTCTGGCAACTGCTGGTCTATGAAGTGGGGATTCTTCAGCCTCATATAAATTTCTCACATGCCATCAGGTGCAGGTGAAGATGTTTAGTGGCAACTTACGATACAGTAAATAAGTTCACCTTCAATGAAATTGAAAGCGAACATGTTGTATTTCTCTGGCCTTGTACAAATAGCTAAAGTGGTGCCAGCTGCTGTCATCTAAGTGCTGTATCTATCATAAGAGCACTGATACAGTACAAGGGGAGACTCATGACCATTATTTTTAACAAGGTTTGCAGAAAGTGATGCTCTCTTAGAGTGACGCTTCTAACTAATATTGATCATTTTGTGGAGCAGTGCTTCTCTGATCACTCTAATCCCAGGCAAAGCAACTGAGACTGGCATAAAAGGACTAAGTATTTTTGAAGCTCAATCAAACACAACTGAGTTCTGAAATGTTTACAGGAAGAGTAGTTACCACTTTAACTTCCCCTTTTTATTCCTGGCTTCTCAGATTTGCAGCTCCGTCAACACCTGAGTTTCTCAGAGGACTCTGACCTCTCCAGTGACGATATTCTGGAACGCTCCTCCCAGAAATCCAAGCGAGAGGTAGGCAGATGGAAAATGCATTTTAGATGGATCTACCATCACACAAATCACAGGCCCAGAGAACCACATCAGAAACTTGTATGATTAGTTTTGTTGTACTTACTGTTTCTTCTGTGGAACAGGCTTTCCTGTAATTTGGCTGACTGTTCTGCCTAAAAGAAGTTGGTTTCACTTGGTTTCACAATTTGCAAGCTACTCCCCACTGTTATTATATGAAGGATCTGTTGTGTCACTATGACATTACTTTACAACGAATATCACAGTCAGAACAGTGAATTTTGTCCATGTTATGAGCATGCCAGTGATCTACACAAAATAGACGTTTAATGTCAGAAGAGTAAATTTCACAGGCTCTAATGTTACTGCAAAAAGATAAGTGAGATAGTTCTCACTCTTTGTAAGGGTCCAACTTTAGGATATTGTTTTACCAGCCTCTTTGATAGATTGAAATGATAGAATTCCAAGCAAACTACAGACAGGAATGTACTTTTACATACATCAATAACATAGTCAAGACAGATCATCAACTAAGAGGTAAGCTACAGGCTGCAGTTTTGCAACTCATGGAAGTTTGCTTATTTTTCGTGGGGGAAGAGAATGTGTACAGTCTAAATTAGTATCTTCTCTTTTTGAAGAAAAGATGAGCCATCAGCTCTTTCTTCCATTTTGACCCTGTTTTCTTTGAGGACTTAGAATCACAGAATCATTTAGGTTGGAAAAGGCCTTTTAAGATCATCGAGTCCATGGCCAAGTATTTCTGTATGTCTGTGTATGCAGATAACAGCTGTGAAGCTGAAATACATAGTAGTGAGCCCCTATGAAATGCCAGTATATAGGGGTTGGTCTTGGCCTGGTGTTCTCATTCCAGTGTGGTCTGGTGTGAACTCTTACTTATTCTGAAAGAGCTGTTTCTTGTTCCTGACCAACCTTCTGTAGCTAATGCTATAATGTCATATTGTAAGACATACCAACAGCTTTCTAGCCGACATAGTTTCACTTTAAATGGTGCTTTGAGGAAGTTACTGAGGAGGAAAGAGACACCAGTGAGTCCCCATAAAAGCTCAAAGGGAAAAATACATTTAGTTTATTTGCACCTATTTATATGTGGAAAATATGTGGTGAAAGCGAAGTGCCAAAGTTAGTTGCTTTTAAACTATCTCAACTTTAGGATGGCATTACTAATGCAAAAATGAGTGAAAAATGTGAGGAACTGCTCAATCATCGTAATGGGGAAGAGCCCTTCTTTCATTCCTGAGAATTTCCAAGCTCTGATAGACAAAATTTGCAAGGTTGGAGGAATAAGTAGATTTAATTGACCCCACAGAATACTAAGGGCCTTCTGGCACTGAAGAATGAAAAATGTGTTCCCCCTGTCCCTTACTGGTGGTGTCTGGTCAGATTGTTCAAAAAATTCAGGAAGAAAAGAGCATCTGAGAGGGTAGTGTCACAGACACAGTGGTCTGTGCCTCCTGTCTTAAACCTGTTGCCCAGTGTGCACAAATCAGTCTCAAATGGCAGGATCTAGTTGATACTTGGCTCAGGTGGCAGAAGTATGGAAGTACTGCAGACTGAAGTGTCATAGGAAAAGCCTTCTATGTATATATAGTAGAATGAATTAGAATAACTAAAGAATTTAAGGCTGGTGGAAGGACTTGATGAAATAAGTAGGAATTTTCTGTATTTACTTACTTCTCTCTTAATCTCTCTCCCTAGTTGATCTAGATCTCTTCTAAGAGGAAGATTATTTTGTTTTTATTTTATTCCCTGTTTTCTCTCCCCCTTCCATTCCTCCTTGCATGCCCCCAAGGCGTTTCATGAGAAATTCTGCATTTTCCAAGAGATGCAAAAGAATGAGGTACCTGTGTCTAGCAGAGGACAGATGTGCGATACAGGGGGTTCAGATAAGAGTTACAGAGTTACTGTTCTGGTTTGTAAGCTCCTTCAGGAGGAAGCAGGGCTTCAGTGAGGTCCATGCTTGTTCTCAGACTTCGGTATGCCTTGATGGTCACTTCTTTTCCTGTGCTGAGCTACTTTGATTTAAAATGGATTTTGCAGGAAAAAAGATCTCATCGCTAAGCATTGGAGCGGATATGTGACAGTGGCAGATGCCTGGATCCTAATACTGAAAATACCTCACCAGCCCTGCCAAGGGTATGGTGGTGGTGTCTCATTTTCTCCCGTTTACTGTTGCTGAAGTTACATGAAGAATTTTCTTTGCTCAGCGTCTGCCTATTTTCTAAAGAGTACTTTTGAAAATTAATTTCTTTAGAGGAAACAAATCTGAGAACTCCACTTACCTAGTTTTATTGCATCCTGTCCAAGGATGTAAAACATACAAGCAAACACTGGAATGCCTTGCTGTCAAAAGAAATGTAACTGAACTTCAAGACTGACAAAACTGGGTTTGTACTGATTTGGGGTGGGGTTATAAAGTTACAAACTGCCTGCTACTTACTATGGGTAAGAGTTGACTTCCTGTGTGCCATAACTTTTACATGAACCCCTTCTCTAAACTGAAATTCTGCTTGTACTGCTTTTTTGGTAATTGTAGTGAGCTTGTTTCCCAGACAGCTTGCTCTGTTTAGCCTGTTCCTTGTGATCAGCAGTGAATTATTTCAGTGTTGTTTAATGTAGTGTCTTTCAAGAGAAGCATCTTGTAAAGAATTCGTAATGTAAATGCCCTCTGGGTCTCCTGTTTATAAGTGTGTGTGTCATTGTGTGTTTGTCGTTGTTCCTGTAGAATTGTGGTATTGTGATCAGGTGTGTGTTCTACCGCAGGTAGCTTGCTTTTTACTGGAGTTTGCATACGTGCTGAAGTTGTTCTATGGCTTTTCATTTGTGACTGTTTTTAGTTAATTGAATGTGAAAAAGCAAAATGCTGGCTGTTTGCCCAGAATGGCACAATGCTGTCTGTACTTCATGACACAAGGGAAATTTCCCTCTCTTATAAACACTAAGTAGTTTACTTGCCTTATTTTCAGGGACAGGGTAACGTAGAATGTCCTTGGGTAGAAAAGGCAGGGATTTCCCCTCCTTCTCCCCCTAATTTTAGCTCCTCAGGCTCTCTGGAGGCCCTCTGTTGAGAGACAAGGAGATTCCGTTACTGTAGGACACATAATCCACTCTGAGCCCATCTGGTGTTTCTCCTGTCACAAACCAGTGAGGAAGACTTATGATGTTAGTTAAAGGCAAATGATAATTTCTGTGAAGTAGAGGTAATTTAAAACTATGAAATAAACACAACTGCTAGGAGAGGCTGTAAATCAGATAGTAAAACGGAGAGTTGTGTGGCAGAGTAATACATGGTTGGCTGAGCTGGTTCAGACCAAACAGGCCTCAGCATAAGCCATTGTTCCAAATCTTAAGCCAAAATTTTTTATGTCCATGCACGCATATTTGCTCAGTGGACATTAAAACCATAGACAGATATAAGCCAGATAATTCCTCTAGAAAAAGATGTTTCCAAGTTCACTATATCTCAGGGAGGCTACCAAAGGTAATTGCCTTCCGGAGGGTGCTAGAAACTTGATTTTGTGGACGCAAGTTCCATTGTGCTTCATCAGTCTGGGCCACATTCAGCATTTGCCCAATTTTGTTTCATGTAAAAACAGCTTTGTTTTATTACTGTGCATCTGTTTTCAATGTTTAACTGATTTTGCTTCATTTTGTACGTTTTTTTTATTTTTTTTTCCTTTACCATTCCCCCTTTAAAGTCGATCTATGTACCACACGCCTTGGCATTCAAGAGATCATATTCGTCAAAGGTAGTGTCTCCATTCCCACTAGTTGGCCATTGTTGCATTGCATGCCCCTATATTAACCCATTGAATCCATAGCTACCCATCACATGCGCACTAACATCACAAACATTGACTGTGCATGCGTGAGATGTTAGCAGACATGGGCAGCAAATTCTTTGTAGGGTTGTCTACCAAAAATGCATTAAGCTCCAAATTGTCTGTCTGGTTAGAATGCATGCGGTTCTCAGTGCACAGCACTGCACCACTGTACAGAGTGAATTGGATGATCTTTGAGCTTCAGAACAAATTGGTTTTCAAGGCAATTAAATATGTATGCATATTGGTTTTTTTAATACTTAGAATATGAGTTCAAGTGAATCATCACACTTTAATGAATGTCCTTCAAAATTGTTGAGTTCACTGAAATCTTAATGAAACTCTGTATCAAGGTAAAATCAAGACAGAAGTTGCCTTTCTATTTCAGGAATGAAATTATTATTACCCTGTCTTCACAGTCACAGCAGTGTTACATGGGATAGGAAAGTCGCAGCCTCTATCACTTTACCTTCTGATTTGGGTATCATTGTGGATTTTACATTTTTAAAAAAGAAAGAAACAGTCAAGTGTTAAATCTTGGAGCTTTAATGATGATGCTTGTTAACCACCTGAGGGATTTTTAATAGAACTGTGATCCTACCTTAAACGCTTTTCACTGAGAACAGTAAACCAGAGGTAGATTGACCAATGTGACAGCTCAATAACTAGATAAGGCAAATTTCAGGGTGGTCTTTCTTAATATTTTGTACTTAAAGTTGACTGTCTGTGGGGAAGATCTCTTTCCAGAAGTGGAAGACTTCTGTTTACAGCTGTCCCTTAAAGCTTACATACATCTATGTGGGAAGAGAGTTCTTTTCTTCACTGTAGTTCATTTAATGCAGTGTGAAGTTTCTCTGATGCTTTTACAAGTCTATGAGAGAAAGCCCTCCTAGACTACAACACACCCAACTAGTATGCCTGGTAAGATACTAAACCCCATTTCAGTAATGTTAAAAATATTTTCGAACTAGTGTCTCTGAGAGAAAAGAAGAGGAAGTACCTTTCTATTTCTATAAACATAGCCTTTCTCCTTTTGAATGGTTTCTGGTGTAATATTCTAGTTTTAGAAAAGCTGGTGTTTGCTCTGTTTTACACCAGCCAGTTTTGTGGAGTTGCTCTTGAGATGGGAAATCCTAGCTCACACCAGAATGTCATTCTGCTTTCAGGTGTCTTTTTGCCTTCTTAACTCATAGAAAAGTTGCACAAATATACACAGGTAGTCATTACCAATTATACCAGTGTAACTCCCAACTATGGATGTTCTTGCTTGAGAATAAAACAGGGAGAGGGGAATATCAATATAACTACACTAGTCTATAATAATTTCTTAGCTTATACTGCTGTAACTGTTGATGTAGACATACCTTTATCCTCTTCTAAAATTAAATCAAGGTGACCCCTCTATATGGTACTCACTGATTTAACTAAATTCATTTGGCAAAATCTATTGAGAAACAGCATAACATTTGATTTGATCTTTGGGCAGAGGTTTCATATAGCAGTGGAAGAAAGGGGTGGGACATTATATAAAATCACAGCTTTGCAGTTGGCTTATATGCTTCTTCACTCCTGATTTGACCCTGAAATTGTTGCTCACTGCACTGTGAACACCTTTGCCTACAGAAGCTTGACTTTTGACACAGCCATGACAAAGACAGAACAGCTCCCTTCTGAGACTTTTGGAAGAGAGAATGGTCCTCCCTCCTCCCATACCTCTGAGCATGCAAATAAAATCCGCTCCTGTTTTTCCTTCCTTCAGAGAGCCTACACAGAAGAGGAACTGAATGCCAAGCTGACCCGGCGAGTGCAGAAAGCTGCCCGTAGACAAGCCAAGCAAGAAGAGCTAAAGAGGTTACACAGAGCTCAGGTAGTGTCTCACAATCTTCTTGTCATGGCAGACAGTTAACTCTATGTGAAAGCACCATGATCCTGACATTCCTTTGAGTGTGTCAGAAGAGGATCCAGAGACGGAACTTTCTTCTATTTCTACATGAGTGTCCCTGCTCCTACTCCCATTTCAGATTTGTCACAGACTGGGAAGAATGGCTGAAACCTATCGTGATAGTTTTACAGTGAAGAAAAATAATGACCGTAACACCATTCTAGCTGAGAGGAGTTGAAGCAGCGTGCACTGAATGGAACAGTGATAGTCAGATAATACCTGATGAAGCTGCACCTGTCGTTGCTTTGTTAGATTATGCTGCTGTGTGAAGTGTTACCAAATTAACCTGTAATTACCAAAGAATCTGCTGGAAAACTGCTGGTATCAACTATAGATGATGGGATTTGTTTAAAACTCAAGGTATGGGCTCAGCTGACTGAGTAGCATCACCTTTCATTTCATTGTTTAGGAAGGTGATTGGAGTTGCAGCAAATAAGTGAGTATCAAGGTGTTTGCAAAATTAAGGGATAGGATGCAAGGGGGTGGGGAGGATGTTGTCACTGGAGGGACTCTGATGCCGGCTTTAGAAGCAGTTAGCTTTTGGAGCAGTGTATTGTTGAATACAAATACTTGTTTCTGCAAAGGTTGATTTGACTGAAGTCACTTATGAGTGACTGCAGACAAAGCAGAATTGCTGTTGGTGAGGATCTGCTCCATTCTTCTCTGAACAGATCATCCAGCGGCAGCTTGAACAAGTGGAAGAGAAGCAGAGGCAACTCGAGGAGAGAGGGGTTGCTGTGGAGAAGGCCCTCCGGGGAGAAGCAGGTATCCATCAGAACTTGGTTTGCTTTTTAACGTTTTCTTATCAAGTGCTTGTGCAGTAGTCCATAGCTGCTTGGGTTTTAGAGGCAATTGGACCATTACAGCCTAGAGATAGAGTCCAATGTGAATCCATTCTCCCTTTTCTACTATCTTTTTGAGACCTTGTTTTTCCTGTGTTTCTTCTAATTCTGGGACTTCCCTGTTGGCAGAGACTCAGTTCACTTGTCTTTGCCTGACGCTTAGGAGGTAATTCTCCAAGTATTAATAATGGCTGCCTGACTGTTTCTGCATATTACTGGATGTTACAGCTAGAAAATTGCAGGGCTTTCCTAGCTGCCATTCATATAAAGCTGTCACCATAAGAAAACCCTGTTTATATGTTACAGAAGTAATTGTGAAATTGTGTGTGCTTTCTCTATTATGTTGGACTATCAAGGTAGTGCCCTTACAAGGGACCATCACAGAACATTTTCCTAACTGCACAGCCCAGCACACTGGCTACTTCTGACAAAATTGTGCAGAGTAGAAATGCACACGTGTACTCAAAGCTATCCATGTCAAGCTGTTAAAGGAATGCTATGTGTACTTGAAATTAAATTAAATGAGTGTCATCTGATCTGACAAGCATATGAGTGTAGGAGTACTTGGTTCAGATAATGCTGGTAATAGTATAATGATTTGGAAAGAAGAGTCCTCAATTGCAAGGAGTCAAATATCCAACAGGCAAATGCAGTGTGTGTATACCTGACAGGTTCTGGAGTATGTACCTGATTACAAGGGTTGGAGATCAGAAATGGTAATATTGGAACAGGTGTTTGAAAAATGTTTTAGCTTGTTGCTTGGATTGAAGAGCCACCACTATGCCTGTGAAGATGGAACTTAAGCAGTGAAGGTTCACCAGAGGAAAAGTCTGTTGTGACTTCCTAGCCAAGCAGCAATTGGTGGGATTAGGTGTGTTTGATGCTTCATAAGGATGTGCCAAAGCAGCAGGACTGAGTGGTTACCAAAGCAAGTAGGTACAGAAGCATGGGCAACAATCTTGAGGACTTCAATGGTTTTGTGATCTGACTGGCTTTTTCACTGTGGGTTCAAAAAACCAGCCTTGTGCAAAACCTCTTTCTTTGCAGTGGTGCCTCCTTCCTTATGCTGTGGTATTTCTGTGTTAGCCCCATTGTGTTCTCTGGCCTGCCAGTTACTGCACTTACTAAAACCACCTCTCTTATCTCTAATTGTTCTTTTCCTTTTTCTTCTTTTAATCTGGAAGTCTGTCTTGATTACTCAGCTACTAAATGACTTTCATGTAAGACATGTCAGCACAAGTGGGAAATCTTAGTAGCTGAGAGAACGTTCTTCATGATAGAATGCTCTCTCATTGAGAAATGATGGAAGAATGCCTAAGAAACGTTCAGAGAGGGCAGAATATGACCGAGTCTAAGAATTGCTATTTTATATGGAAGACTGCAGAATTAAACCCTTGTATAACTTCTCCCAAATGTTCTCCCAAAATGGAAGGAGTCTTAGATGAGCTTGCATATTTGTGCATTTCCTAGCAGAATTACAGAATTGTAGGTCACTCTTTCCAAAATGAACCTCCTTTCTTCAGAAATTCTCTAGGGTATTTGGTCTTGCCACGTTTCTGTTGTCAGATCATATGTTATGGTTACAGAAGCTTAACTCTGTCATAAGGAATTCATCAGCCTCAACTCTTCCAGTTATTTCTGGGGATTAACAAGAAACACATTCTGCCTGGGGGGCAAAGCATGTTCTAACCTGTGTTGACTGAAACACAAGATTATAAATTAATTCCATGCTTCACCTCCTAGGCACTCTTGTGTAGACATTTTACATACGTTTGCAATAAAATGACTGAATTTCTTCTTTTTAAAATCTGTGGCATCACATTCCATAAATACAATTAATTTCTGCCTCCAGTAGCCATTAATTATTCAGGAGAACAGTATAATTTTCTTGTCATCTGCATTGCCTAAGATACTGACCTAACAGTGACCACTGCATTCAGCAGGTACCATTGTGTAAAGGTGTGGAATCATGCTCTTGTCGCTGATCGATCTCTCCCCTAATGAAACCGTGTAAACAAAAGTTTAAAAAGGGAAGTGCGGTGTATAAATTTGTGGTGTCATCTGAAAAAAAATATATCTCTCTTCTTTTTTTTAGTAAGCTTGTACAAGGGGAAGAAATGGGGGAGGGTGGGAGGTATGCCTCCTGTGCACATACTCTGTCCACATAAATAGAGGATTGCAATGCTGGATCAAAGAAATGGCTGTCCCATAGACAGTGACCAGTATTAACTGTTCAAGGAGAACATATTAGGCTCTGTAATAAGTGGGTTGTTCAGCTTCCCTCTCTGTAGGGAAAGAACAAATCACTCACTGACTTAGGCATTTAAATACAAAATTTGAGATAGTATTAGTAGTAGTTTCCTAATACTAGATATTTGAAAATCCTGACAGAAGAAACAGAATTCTGTGTTTTGTGATGATTCTTTTCTTCTTCTATTGTAGAAAAAGGTAAACAAGACCAGTTGAACTACTTCTCTATGTCAGTTGTCAACTTTTAGCGTGTTGCCTGTTAGTCATTTTTCCTGTCTGTGAAGAATTTCAAATTTTGGTTTTGTAGAGGTCTTTCATTAACTTTAATTCCTCTGATCCCTGACCTCTGGACTTCTCTCCATTTTTAGAAAAATGTATTTTTCAGTTGACTGGTAAGAACAAAACCAGTTCTATCAGTAAGAATTTGTTTACTTAGAATAATTTTGTTTCAGTTTCCATCCATTTTGCATTATCCCTAATAGGTTCTTGCCAAGTGACTTATACCGAGGAGATTGTTGATAAATTCTTCACAGTCGTGCCCTGATGATGTCTTCCTGAGAGGTGACAGTTAATTTAGATCCTAGCAGCAGGTACAGACAGCTCAATACTCTTTCCAGGAATTTCACTCATTATTTGAAAGTTATTGAATTGAAATATTTATATGATGATGCTAGCTATTCAACTCATCAGACTTGGTAACATTTTGGAGGTCATTGTCGACTTAATTTTGACAAAATAATTGCACCTTCTTGGCTACTTCCTTGTCTTTTCCTTTTTTAAATTGGCTCAGCCTCAAGCAAGGTGCGGTTGGTCTTTTATTCTTTTAAAAGCTGAATGCTGAATCTAACATTTAGTTTCTGATTCAGAAAATCATCTCACACCCTATGATTATTTAATTGCCTTAATATGTTCTCTGTGATTATCTTTGAAAATCTCAGCCTTTGATAGTTGCATTCATAGCAAGAATGAATGATTTGGAATGTAAGCTCTATTTCAAGTGACAATGTAAGCTTTATTTCAGGTGGCAAGTTTGTCATATGCAGGTGGTCTAAGCTTTTGTCATGCCTTTTTTTCCTTCCCCCCTCCCACCCTTTCTTTTGCATCATGGTATTTCACTGCAAAGGTAAAGTAGGATGATCTCAAGGAAGAATTCTCCTATTTTTCTGCAGTGTCCCAAGAGATACCTTGAATGGCATTGCAATTAATGTAACAGTACTTTGTATTATAGTGCATTCATCTGTTTGGACATGCTTATGACTTTGATTTCCTGTGTGGATTTTTCTTTTTTTTTCAAGTATTAACTTAAAAATATAGGACCATAGAATCATTAGGTTGGAAAAGACTTTTGAGATCATCAAATCAGAAATATCTGGAACCTTTTTTTTTTCCTCCCTTGTCCTCCTTTAGCATATACTTTGATAGTCATTTTTAAGAGCTGGGAAGGTGTCTCCTACTGTCAGATCAATACTGAAAAATTTAAGAGCCACTTCTTTACATCAAGTGAATCATATGTAGTGAGAAATAGTGCTCTCAGTACGCCCATCTGTTTCTTCCCCAGAGAAACGGGTGCTAGACTGGTGGTGTACCTGTCTCTAGCAGCTGTGAACATACACGTCTCTGTTCCACACACTCCTGCACAGGTTCTTCCCTGGCATAGATACTGCATTAGCAGAAACACATGTACCCATCTTCCTACACTTAAGCGTTTGCCATTTGTGTAAGCAGTCAGTGCCTTCCGCCCCTGTGCCGTGCACACACATTCTCCACTCATTCGCCTCCCAAGAAATCACCCTTGCACCTTTCCTGCAGCTGACCTAAGAAATTACGCTGTTTCCTTCTGACATATTGCTCAGCGTGACAGCAACAAGATTAGTTCTGCTTTTCTCAGCCGGAACAGGAAAGACATTAGTGTCAGGTACTGGTGCAGACTGAAGTAGGTGAAGTGTCTCTGTGTAGACTTCTTGATTATTTTTTTCCCCTTGGAAGTCCTTGCCTGTCTGCTGGGAACTTTCTCCTCATCTTCCCGATATATATGTTTGTGATGTATTTGTGTGTGTGTACATATATGTATATATACAGAGAGAGACGTATAATTTATGTATATGTGTGTGTGTGTCTGTGTGTGTGTGCGCGCGCCTATGTGTATAGCTGCATGTTTCTTGTTTGCCTTTTTTTTGTTGTTTCTGTCTATATCTTTTTTTTCATATGTTGCTTTGTGTGGGGGTAGGGTGGGTATTTGATTCAATAACTGTCTTCACCAATTCCTTGTTGTAGACTATTGGGGAGAGTCTTATTACAGTGACCTCATCGACTTGCATCTGGGTGGTATGTATGGCTGAACCTCCTGCTGACACTAACCCTGCTGACACTCCTCCCCACCCCTCCCTTCACCTACTTCTCCCATCCTTGGCTCACAAACAAGAAGAAACAGCCCTTGCACATGACTGGCTGTAGCAGAACCCCTTTTCCAGCTCAGGAAGAGGAGATCCTGGCATGCTCCACAAACCATGTGTGAGGCTCCCTCTTCTATTTTCCACAAGTGCTTATTATTTCAAAATGTACTTACTATTTTCACTCCAGCCACCTTCCCTGCTAGCACTGGAAGGTCATTCTGGTTTTTGCTTCTCCTTTGCAAAGTCCACCTCTACCATTGAAATCCTCTTTAGGAAAATATTTCAATGTGAAGGGGACAGCAGAACTGACCTGCTCCCAAGAACTGACATTACTGTAAAGGAGTAGTCATGTCATTGCCTCCCTCTTGCCCTTCTGAGGCTTGCTTGCTCATTCCAAAAAAAGGCAGAACTGTTGATGATCTAACAAAAACAAAATGTTCCCTCAGGGGACTTTGGAAGCACTTGTAGATGACAGATACTTACTTCTTCTTTCTTGTTGTGTCTTACTGTAAGGTTAGGAAAGAATCTATTGGTAAGAGTTCCAGTCATTTTTGGTGGAATCTGCTGTTCCTGAATTTCCAGTCAGCCCAGTTTGTATCATTACACAGCTAGTAAACTTCTTGCTACGTTAATTTTCTTAATATCCCATTTAGTGCTAAACACACGTTATAGTGTTTAGCTCTTTTTTTCATTTAGTGGTTATAATCTGGTCATCACTCTGTACCATGGTTCTTAATTTCTTTAATTAATGTTACTTCCTGAATCCCTTAGTAGGTCAGTAACTTTTGGATTGCAAATGGCATTTGTTTAGCATTTGCCCATCTTGAAAATTAAAATTCCCTTTGCTAGTTTAATCACTCTAAATCTATTCGTGTGAAATGAACACATCTGTTAGTGAATCCAAGAGAAAGCAAACTCTGCTTGGTTGCCTTGTCACGAGAGTCTCATTTCATTTGTCTTTCAGAGTATAAAGTTACTTGATCTAAGCTGTGTTTTTGTGGAGGGAGTGCATTACAGTCCAGCTCTGCAGAATGAAAGACCCACACACTCTAGGCCTGATCCAAGACACATTACTAGAAGTTGTCCCCTGCTGTCATTGTGTTCTGCCTTTGATCCTTCAAACATAATCTTGCCCAGGCTTTTAACTGTCATTTTTTCTCCTCCTCCAGGGGGAGGCTGTCCCATGTAGTATCTGCCTGTAGCTGTCTGTTGGGAATTGTCCTGCCATGATAGGCTTTTATTGAAGAACATCCACCTGACTTAATACCCACCAAAGTACAAACTTCAAAAGACTTTTCTCCTTAGTAGACCTAATTTGTTTCCCAGTTCCCCTGTGCTGATTTTGATGTGGTAGTTCTCCACTAGCCCTGTGCTTCGTTCACTGTTCAGTCCCTCTGGCATTCTTTCCTGGGGTATCTTTTGCAGAGAAGCTTCAAAACCCTCTTCCTAGTTATGTCCATCAGGGCTGGCCCATACTCATTATGTGCATGGAGTAGGAGCTGTAAAAGGGTTGATGCTGAATTACACTTAACAGACCCCTATCCCTATTCAATGCTGTTTCCACTATACCTTTTCCCTCCTCCTGCTTCTCATCCTAATGCCTCTTTAGAGACAGCAATCCCATCAAAATCCCATCACTAATCGTGGCTTTAGGAAAAGAAAAATAATCTTTAATTAAAGGGACACTGTCACTTAAAATTACTGTGTTGCAGAAATTCTTAATTGAAAATTGAATTTACTGTTTGTCTTTTTTGCGTGTTTGCTTTTTCCATTTCTCTGAAATCAGACAGTCACCTCAGAGTGGTCATTTTTGATCTTCTGTAACAGGCTGGTCTTATTTATATGGTAACTCAGTCACTTGGGCTTCAAACGGAGACACTGTTCACGTTTTTTAAAAATGGTTGATCTGTTTCAAAACTATATCAAGTTTCTGCTCATCTCAAAAATACCTTTTTTGAAACAAACTTTAAAAAACTGTATTGGGCAGTATCCCTTTAAATGCAGTGAGCCAGTATAGCCCACCTGGAGTATGTGTCTTTATAGTATTGTTTTGTTGCCTCTGTAATTTGCTTTATATTTGCTTTTGGGGCTGCCAGAACACTTTTACCGGAAGGGATACATTACATTGTTGATACTTGTCACTACTCAGTGGCAGATTTAGATCTCAGCTTCAGAATTAACATGGTTGTGCAGAATGCTGCATCTAAGTGGAGTGCCATTAAAATCCCTAGAGTGCCGTGTGGCTGCATGGTCCTGCTGAGCACTATGAGCAGCTAGGATAACTGCATAGTTAATTATTCTACTGGCAACGTGTGTCTCTGAGGCATAGGCATGACTCTAGAGTCGTGCTGTCAGTAGAATGATAAGCAAAATACTTTGAAAAGTTATCTGTAAGTTGGTAATAATTTTTGAATGTTAAGGGCATTAATTCTGGATTTTCTTTACACTAATGTGAGTTGCATTTCATTTAGTTGTTACAGATTGCGCAACAGCTTCTGCAAGGGAGTGGTAACTTCTGACATCCTTGGTCAAGTTCCAGTTTGCAGGATTATAGATTGCTATCTTAACTACTCCTGTTGCTCTGCTCAGATTCCATAATCCTCTCTTCCTGTTCTAAAATGTCATGTACCGTTGCTGTAAAGCAGATGTTTCATTTCACGCTGCAGATGGTCACATTTCAATTCTGAGTAATTACTCCTGTGTGTATATCATATATGCAGTTATGTTAAAAGGACATTACAAAGGTTTCAAAGTCAACTAAAATTAAGATTTTGTATTATGTTGATATATCAACAGATTTATAACCTTTAGATCCACTGCAGAGAACTCTGCCTCATGCCCTCATGGAATAACTGATAGCAATGCTGGGTTGTCAGCCTCTGTGTAGATCCTTGTGGAGAGGAAATGGGATACAATCAGTGGATTTCACAGATGTTTGCAGGCAGCTGTGGAATGGTGAGACTTGAAAACGTGGATTCTGAGCCAGACACTGGAAGGATGCAGTGGTCTGGGGGATATACACTCCTTGTCCCTTTTATTCCCTCTTTCCTAGACAGTCCTTGTCCTAATCCTGTCTTTTTCCATCCAAAGCTCCTTACTCCACATCCATTTTCATTCCAAGTCCCAGTTTCTGCTTCTCAGGCATTTAATTTTAATCCTGCTTTCTTGACAAAGAAATCCTAGCATTCTACCCTTCAGACCTTCTGTTCCTCCCCACTAGCTGTTCCTAGTCCTTCACTCCTGCTCTGGTCTTCCCACTGACTTGGGCCCCACAGTCTCAAACCCTGCCTCTGTCCTCCCAAAATTTTTGGGCTTGTCTGGAAAATTGTAGGTCATATCTTTTCCATAAATCTGCCTTCTCCTTTCACCCCCTACCCCTTTTACCCTATCCTCTCTGTCTCTTCACCTTTAGTAGTTTGCATTCTTAGCCTCCTTGCTTAATTAGTTCCAGCCCCAGTTCCTCCTTACCCACTGATTCTTTGTCCCACTTTGCTCCTCATCTGCCTGTGGAAAGTACCTCGGTTGTTCCCTCTGTGTTCAAGTGAGCGGCTTCCTTTTCCCTACACCCAGCAGGGAGTCATTGAGGAAAGAGCCCCACACTCCTGTGTTGCTTTGCTCTTGGCTGGAGTATGCCGAGACAGGCCAGAAGGATGTAAGGAAGAGAGCTGGTATGTTTGATAGTGCTGATTTCAGACATACATTCTCCCTTCTTGTCAAGATCCTTATGAACATCAGGTAAACAGAGGGGAAAAAAGTGCAGCTGTGGGGTTTTTTAAAATCCTTTGTACCTTGTACTTGTTTTTAAATTACTCTGTTAGAAGTTGTTTAAAACTTCACTTTTGATTAACTTACTTATTTTAAAATACTTGAGCTGACCATGTCCTTTAAAGTCCTGCAGATCTAACTCTGCAGGGCTGGAGTCTGATATACTGAAGTGGAAACAGTCCTATTTTGGGTGACTGGCAAACACAGCTCTTCTGGAAGAGGAGTGGAGTTGTAAGATAAAGTTTTTGCAGTCTGCAGCTGCTTTTGACACTGGAGTGAACTGGCAACATGTTTTCTTTGCTGTAAATTTGGAGCAGGAAACACCACTTGATAAGCAGAACTTAAGTATAATTAAAGTACTTGTTAGGTAATGGATGCAAGCAATTACAATTTACCTGCTTCTTTCTGCACACCTCTCACAACCGCACACAAAAACTAATAGTCTTGGGAGGCACACTCAGTGCAGGACTGTGCTAATTCTGTGTTTTGAAGTGCCTTGAGGTCTAGCAGAAACAGAAGACTTCTGTGCAGTCATTTGTGTGTATGTTCCGCTCCAACTATTGTTTCCCCTAGTTTTCTTTCCCCGCCCTGCCGACCCCTCCCCCCCCCCCCCCGCCCCTTCTGGACAAATAAAGGTGTGGTTCAGTTTGCATGACAATTCAGTGGTCTATGAGTTTTCCCAGGGTTTCTTCTAGTGATTGTTTTAGTAAACTGTGAAGTCAGACACAGACTGATTATGGGATATTTGTCACAATCCTTGCCCTCAACTTTATAATCCTGCAGTTGGGTGGATGCTGTTCTCCAGGAGGTGGCTTTCTGTATCCTTGCTCTTTTACAACACTGCTGTTGAACAGCTTCATGAAATAGTTGGAATGCTTTATTTTTCAGTACTCGGGTTTCTGACAATAACTGATTTTTAAAAGGTGGGAAAGAAGATATTTCCTGTGATCAGTGGTCAGTTTGTCTTACTGATCTCTTTTGGACTGATCCTTATTTTAAGCACTGATTTAAAATTAGAGCTCTTAGTCTGCCTGCTCAATGAATAATGGAATTTGTTAGTATAATAAGAATTTCTAGCGTGTTGTGCTCTTAGCTTGTGAGGTCAAGTGCCAGCATAGTGGTTCAGGAGAGCTGAGATTAGCCTTGGAGCTGGATTTCCTGCCCTGTGTTGCTGATTTTCAAACCGCCCTGCTAAGTCAGCAATATAGAAATCAGTCTTTGGGTGCAAAGCTTGCAAAGGATGTGATCCCATTTGGTCAGTGGTATATCTGTTCAAGTCATTTTGATTTGCAGCGGCTCACCACTTCTGAGAAATCATCACAGCTCTCGTACACAGGACACGGGCAAGTAGTGAAGGATCAATGTGAGCTGTAGCATGGAGATGATGGTGTCTGCCACCCCAGACTTTCTGCTGTGCTTTCTTCGTCCTGATCGATCATTTTTACTACTGTGCTTCAGATTGTGAAGAAGTGTTATGTAGCTATAGCAGAAAAAGACACACCAAGTCTAAAGTATTGTTCTTTAAACAATAGGTAAAGGAAAAGTAGGAAGGCAGACAACAGTCCAGTGTAGCTTGTGTAACAAAGAACAAGGTATAGTGGAAAGGAAGGTATATTTTCATGGTGGCTATAGAGTTTCTGTCCCTTACTTTGAAGGGGCTTTGGAGCTATAGTATTTATTCTTGGCCTGGCTCTTTGTTTCCACCACTGTAGCAATCTCTCAAGAGTACTATGATAAACAAGATCTTTCTTGTCATGGCTACATGAAAGATTTCCCAGAAAGATCTGGGAAAGGCTTGTTTTTCACAGAGGCAAGACCATTCCAGTCACTTTATTGATGGGATGTGGCTAATCTGCAAGGCAAAGCTCCTACCTCTCCAGGTTGTTCAGCGTGCTCGGGAGCTGGGACACACTCCTTTCCTCAACGAGCTGCAGCTCCTGGTTCGTACCAATCACCCCATGTGCTCTTCTGAATGCCTCTGCTTGCCAGCAGCTTGGGCTGCTGACCTCCGCTTTGAAGGCTTTACATGCGTTCAGGGAAGTTGGCCTGTGGCATTGAAAAAGAAACACTTGTGATTAACACAGTCTGTTGGTGGGTTTGCCTCTCTGGGGAAAAAGAGGTGATAATTTTCTGTCCAGAAGCTATAGTCACACCTCAGACTCTTGCTGACAGCACAGAGAGAACCTAAGAAGTGGATGCTCACAGAAATGGTTCTTCTCTGGCCCTTCAGCTCCTTCCAAATGAACTGCTTCAGCGAGGCAGTGGGTAGCTGGTATTGCTTCTCCAGCAGCACTGTTTCCATGCTGTGGAATAAGACCTGTGTTGCCAGACCTGGCCTGGGTTTTCTGGTGGTGGTGGAGACTTAAACAGAAAGGGGGTCTTTTTTTTTTTTTTTTTTAATTTCCTTGACAAAAGAGTTTTTCCCATCTGGCCCCAACTCTGTGGCCTGGGAAACTGTCTTGCAGTGATGATCATGTTTTTAATTTAATGAGATCACGAAGTGGTGATTTCTCTTCTCTAAACAATAATATAATAATACTATTTACTGTAGGATTAGTAATGTCTTTGGGAGAAATAAGAAGACATGTAAGGATTTCCATAATGTAATTGGACAAGTGATAAGGGCAAGGTAGATGAGACAGTTTTTAACAATGTATTGTGAACCAAGGTGTTGTAGAGTTCTCCTTTTTGATAGTACTGGACAAGGAGCTCAGCCTCTTCCCAGGATTATCTTTCAACATATGTGTACACAGTGAGAGTTCTTGCTGTGAAGTTGTATTTCTTCAAAAATTAGCCTTGACAGGAATGTGAATGATCTGATGATACATTCACTGTCTAAAATTATCAGCTGGCTGATGAAGGAATGCTTTTTCCATTTAGCAAGTAATCTTTTTTTTTCCCCCTGGTTTTCTGTTTGTGAAACAGTAAGACTCCTTTTCTTGAAAGAGTTCATCTGAAGGGATAGTGAAACATGTGAAACTTAAAGATTGGTTACTGTCAGTGAAAAATCTTTCCCCGTTTCAGGAAATACGATAAAATAGTTTTAAAATTAGAAAGTCCCTATTTCAGTCTGCTTAGAGACACACCACATGTGTCAATACTCTTCATTAGCAAGGCTGGGGAATGCAGTTTTCATGACTACCATCTTAGATAAATTTTTAAAAGTATATTTAAAATTCTGTTGCATGGCATGTTTTATAGTACTTGCGACTTCAGATTATTGCACTTCTTAGGGCATAATAATTTCCACAGCTTTAGAGAACCACAGGAGGTAAGTTTTCGGGTTGTACTTTTCTCTGCCCTTGCTGTTTAGGACCTCCAGTACTTAAGGAGCACTTTTTAAAGCCTTGCTAATCATCCTAGTCTGGACAGAAGTTGTTTCTAAAGCAATTGTAATGATCATATAACCTGTATTCAGTGATGCAGCTATAATTTACATCTGGAGTAGTCGGAAAGGATCATAATAATACAGGTTATGTTCATTACCTTACTGAAAAGCAATGTTAACAGTTCCAGTAGCAGGACTATTACAGCTACCGTGGACTTTGTAACTTGATTCAAGGACAAATCTTCCTTAGACAAGAGTGGGAGGATAATATTTCTGTTAAAAAATAAGACAACTAAAAGCAAAGGCGGAAAACAGAATTGTGGGGAGTGAGCTCTGTATTACAGTCTTCTGCTGTGTAAGCCCTGCGGCTTTTTACTGGAGACCAAAGATGGTATCCTGTCCTAGTATCAGACCGTTTGCTCACTGATGACAAAAGTTAGTACTTTGTGGCCATATCACAATGAGGTGAATGGCATTTTCATATACCAGGTATTTATTTTCAGATCAAATACGGCAGATGGGGAGTTCTTCACCAAGTCTGTGTGTCCATGGTTTGAAATTTGTACGTATAGCTGTGCTTGAGTTATCAACATCCCCAGCCTCACAATTCTGAATGAAATCTCAAACCCTGAAAAACTGAAGTGGATTTTTCCATACAGATAAGTGTCTGTCTCCTGACTCCCACAAAATAGTGGTTAGACCAAGTTAGAGTATTAAAGCTTATATAGAAGAATTAATTAATAAGATAGGATGTGAAATAAAAAAATATTATGATTATCATGGACTAAATGCTGTGCTTTGTGTGGAAGCTTCTTCACTGTGCCTTTGCAGTTTGGGTTTTTTTCTTGCTTGTTTTTGCTTTTGTAACCTAATCTGTGGAATGTCAATCGTAGAAAAAAAGCCCTAGTATTTTTTCATTTTAAATGAAGAAGTTGGAAAATTCAAAACAGCTATAACTCAGGTTCTGGTACTGTCAACTAATGTTGGTATGGTGCTTTATTTGTAACTGTCATATGACCAGCTGTGGCACTGCTCCTACTGTTGCCCCTTCCTGCTCCCAGTACAGAGGTTTCTTCCTGTCTGAGAAAGCTGTGCTGCTCAGTCACAGGCTTTGAAGCTGATGTGCTCTCCCTCTTGCTCCAGTGTGTCCTCTTGTGTGCTGGTCTAGTTCTGTGATGGTCCCTTCTAAAACCTTCCCAGTTCGCCAGTAGTCTAGTTCTGTAAAGCTTTCTCTGAACTACGTATATCAAACTGCTGACTTCTCCAAAACAAGCGTTGTTCTTATTATATCATCATTGTTGAGTTTATGCCTTTTCCCAACACAAGAAATGCCTCCTCTTTATTATATGCAGTTGTGCATTGAGCGCAGTAAGTGTTCCATTCTGCTAGCTCTGATGTTTCAGGCTCATTACCTTCCTGGTGCATATGTTTTCCTGTAACTATTAGTGATGCTGGTTATTTCCTACTGTTTATCTCTGTAACATTAAGTACAACTGAAAAGCAAATTCTCAGTGTTAAAACAGCGGAACCATTTTAGAGATGAGAAATGGTTGTCCTTCACTGGCTGACAGAAAAGATGAAAAAGATTCAATAAGTCACCAATACTAAGAGGACTTGTAAACTTTAAAATGCTTTGTGAAATCAGAATGTCAAGGGAGAACTTTAAATTTACTGTTTTAACTCTGCAAAGCCCTCAGTTGGTCATTGCCCCCAAAGACCCTGATGGGAATCACTTTTTTATCCATGTAAAGGCCTCTTTTCCCTCTAAGCACAACAGTCCAGTTGAGTACATGTGTACTTACCATACTTGACACAGCAGATCCTGGCAGGCTGCTTCCACGTTAATCAGAATCTCGCTGTGATGTTCCCTCTCTGTAAGAAATTATTTTCCATTAAAATGGACACTTTTACCGTCAGTGGATGCTGCCATGGTGATAAGAGCATGGTCCTGATAAAGCTTTAAGGTGGGGTGGCTGCTTACAGCTGGTGTCTTATGCATGCAGGCAAGACTTTTTGTAACCCTGCTTGACCTTTGACATTTATCAGCAGGAGTCAGATATTCATCTCTGCTCATCCTGACATCTTGTTCACAAACCTTTCAATTAAAGATCATGTCATTGAAAAATGTACGTTAGGAA
The DNA here is from genome assembly GCA_035590275.1 of Ibycter americanus. Taxonomy (NCBI): domain Eukaryota; kingdom Metazoa; phylum Chordata; class Aves; order Falconiformes; family Falconidae; genus Ibycter; species Ibycter americanus. Next base: position 23,398,337 of record JAVJGI010000060.1, read on the forward strand.
AAAGTAGAGTAACAATAACCTCCTGCCTGGTATTTGTACAACTCAGTAAGAGTTCATCAGTACCTCAGTCTACCTCTTACCTATTATCTGTGCTTATTAGGGACATTATTCATCTGTAGACTGTATCCCTTGTTTCTGCTTCTCCATTTCTTGTATTTTTTTCTTTTCTTTTCTTCTTGTGTTTCCTTTCTTTCTCACTCTTATGCTTTTTGTCCTTTGCTTGTCTTTTATTTCACCCCTTTCCTCCTCTTCCGTTCCACTTCCAACTTCCTATTCCTCTCCTGCCTCTTCCTCTTCCTCGTTTGGTCCTATTGAAGTTGAGCCCAATGCCGGGACACCACGTCGTAGACCTCTCTCCTTCTGCCCTTGCTGTGCCCATGAAGGTAATGTAACCTCACACGCTCCCTGTTCTCCTTGACGCCACGGCTGGGTTGTCGTAGCAGCACTAGTCAGCTAGTGAACACAAGGCCCCCATCCCTGTCCCCATCCCATTTCTTGCTGTGTCCCCAAACCAGCCTTCTCAGTAGCAATCTGGTAACCAACTTCTCTGAGCCTGTGTTGAGTAATTAAAGGTACAGTATCCCTTTTGCTAGTCCCAGCTGTGCTAGGTAAGGTGTAGCGACTGGGAGGGATGTTGGACAGCGACAGTGGGAGCAGTAACATCACAGTAGAAAGTTTGTTTTCATTTGGTAGCTTCAATTTCTCTATTCCTCCTGAAAGATGTTTGGAAGATGGGGTAAGGGAAGACAATCTGCTTCCTTAAAAATGGCCTTTTAATTAGTATATATGGATTAAAGGAATACTGTGTCTTTATAAGGACTGGTTTGCAAAAGCATCCTTGAACTTTAAAAACCAACAAACCTTAAGATAGACCAGTTTTCCCTCATCTGTCTTGCTGAGTACATTCTTTAACTGTCTCAAGTGGAGTTTGCTGTAGAGTTTCCATTGCCAAGGCATGGGGGAAGGGATTGTTTATGTGTGTTCATGGTGTAATTTTGCTAACCACTTACTATGCTTTCCATGGTGCTCCCTCACATCAGTTGTCAGTGCTCCCTCTCCAATCCTCCCATTATTCCTCTGCTCGTTGGCTGTTTAAAAATACTTATGTAATTCATAGGTCAGTAGCGTTGTGTTTTTGGCTTTTTCTTAGAGGCATTTGTTTTCTATACATCCTGGCATCGGAAAGGATGGGGAGACTTCCCAGTGTTTTCATGGCGCCACAGCACTGGACATCTGCATGTACAGTCTCCCTCTCCTGTCGCCACATGGGCATATTGTGCAGAGATGCTCAGAAAGGAATGCTTGGAACTGAGCAACACACTGGTGTAAAGTCCACAGAGCCAGAGGCTCTTAGGGTGGTACAGCTGGGTCTGGTATTCCCCAAGGGTCTGCTATTACGATTTTTCAAAGGCAGGTATTCTCAGCCCAAGCTACAGTTCAGTAGGAGTTGTAGGCTCTCCTTTGTTTAGCTCCAGTGCAGCACTCTCTGAGATCCTAAGGTTGGAGGCAGGGCACAGGTCTGAATTAACTAGCCACTAATATGCTATTTGTGAAGTGTTTCCCAGAGTTTGAATAGTTAGCTTGCTGCTTGATTGTTATTGGCATCAAAATGACTATTTGAGAGGTTTTGCTCTTGATGTAGATAGTATCTGTCCATAATAACAAACATAGACAGGGATGTTAGTTACTTTAGGATGTCTAACTTACATGCAGTGCAGGATGATAGGATGCAGCGGCATGAAAATGCTGTTGAGTTTGATTTGAGGCCTTGCTCCTGCCTCCACTTCCACGCAGGCAAGTGCATTGCTACTGTCCTTGATGGTGTCTGATATAAGGCACAGCAGGTAGTGTGGAATCAGTGGCCCAGACCAGGAGATTGCTAGGAGTAGCTTCCTTGGTAAGCTCTTGCACTTGATAATTGTCAACAGAATAATTTGATAATTTGGCTTTGGGAACAGCATTCTGCAATTTATTCTGCATAACTCCTGGCAGATATGAGATTCATCAGTGGACTAGTGAGTAACTTTAGGAGTTGGTTTTAAAATAAATGAAATACCAACTAAGAGTTCTTTACTAGGTGGCAAAGGCCCAAGGTTTTTTTATTCTGGTTTGGCATTAACAAATGTGTTTGGGGATTCTTTTTCTTTCTAGTGGTGGTGTGTAATACAGTAGAAGTAGTTTGTGTGTTCACTGTGCAGAGGGGTCTTCAAGATGGATAGATACATGTGACTAGGAGAAGGAGTCAGAAAAAGATTACTTAGCTATTGAAAAAAGAAAAGACAAGATGTTACTTTTGGCCAGTGAAAGAAAAGATTGAGGACATGCAATTGAAGAAAATAAAGGTAAAACACATGGAGTGGCAACTGAATCCGTTTCTGATGAGCATACATTTAAGTAGCCGGCATGAGATCTATAAAGCTCTTCTAAGGAAAGGAAAAGTGAATACATACTCCAGAAAGCCCAGATTTCTGTAAGAGCGAGGAAGAAACAAGTAATTGTAAGAAAAGCAGAAAGCAAAAAACCAAACCAAACCAAAAAAAAAATCAGGCTCCAAAGAGAAGAGAATCCTTTTGGAGGTGACTTCCACTCTTCTGTGTGCTGTAGGCAAACTGAATTGGACCCGGCTTGGGAGTGCTCTGGCAGCATCTTGCTTGGCTTTCTTTGCACATTTTGCCCCATTGTTGTTTTTGCAGTTTGGGCTTGTAAAGATTGCAGGGTGTTATCTTAAAACTTACCGGGTTTCTTTTTTGGCAGGCATGGGTAAGAAGGATGATCCCAAGCTGATGCAGGAGTGGTTCAAGCTGGTGCAGGAGAAGAATGCCTTGGTTCGCTACGAGTCCGAGCTGATGATATTGTGAGTGAACATGCAAAGCTTCAAAAGGAGGATTATGTTACAAATAGTATTGGAAGATCTGTCAGTACTGTCTTCCCTATAATGCCGGGAGGTCAGCAGTCTCTTAAGCTGATTCTTGGCTGAGACATGAATCTAAGTACATTTTGGAAGAGTAGTAGAAGAAGGAATAATAGCAATAAGGAATGAAAGGGCCAATTATTTGTGCACGTGCAGAAGTATAGGTGTGTGTTTAAAGTTCTGAGGCCTTTACAAACTGTTCTTGGGTAAAACACTTGCTCATGCAGGTGTTTTAGAGCTATGCAGAAATAATGTGTGACTCATGGTTTTGGTAGAGTCCACGTTCAAGTGTAGCCGAAAATTCAGTCACCTTTGCCACGTAGCCCTCTTCTCTGCCTGTGGCAGGATCCCAGTGCTTCTTGTTTGGGCTCAGATGATTAAGGCTTTTTCCCTGTTAATGAAATTGGGAGCTTTCTCAGTCCCCGTGCTGTAAATTCACTGAAATTCGTTTCTGAGTATGTCAGCTGACCCAGGCAGTGTGGAAGCTGATTGTCTTAGTGCCTGTGTCAGAAAAGCCCCAAGGTGTTGTCTGCATTGGAATGTGAAAAGGCAATGGCCTGACATGTCCTTAGTTGCTAAGTAACTTTGTCTTTAGAGCAGGAAGTGGCAGGAGATACATAGAGGTATTGCAGTTTTGTTTGTTCTTTCACACAGTTTTAGATTTAATCCCACCCATAATCTGCTCAATTTCCTGTATTGCACTTCCTAGCTGAAGGCAAAGAATCAGAGATGCTGAAAGTACATTTAAATCTTTAAAAATTATGTCTCTTAGGTATTTTAAGAGTTGTTCCAAAACAGATTGGTAAAATGCATAGCAGATACCTAGAAGGGGAGCAGAAATTGAGAACAGATATGAAGCAATGTGTGGAGTATTTTGATATACCCAGAACTTGGATTTCTGATGTTTCCCTTTCAGTGCTCGGGAACTAGAACTGGAAGACAGGCAGAGTCGATTACAGCAGGAACTCCGGGAGAGGATGGCAGTAGAAGGTGAGAGCAAAAGGGAATATTTCATAGATGGTATGTGCATATTTCTAGCCTTGGGTATGCTGATAGTTTTTGATATCTCTGTAGATCATCTGAAGACAGATGAGGAGCTCTCAGAGGAGAAGAGGATCCTGAACGAGATGCTAGAAGTAGTGGAGCAGAGAGATTCTCTTGTGGCTCTTCTTGAGGAGCAACGGCTTCGAGAAAAAGAAGAAGACAAGGACCTGGAGGCAGTCATGCTTTCCAAAGGTTTTAGCTTGAACTGGTCCTGAGCTTAACACATTTACCTCTGCTGGTCTGTGATGTCCAGTTGGCCTACCCTGAGTTCGCCAGAATTACATGGATAGGAAGATGTTGAAGGGGAAACCTCCAAAGGGTCCGACAGCATGCAGGGATTTGGTTTGAAGCACTCAGAAGCCTTTTGATAAGTGTGTTCGTTCCAGAAGCTTAAGTTTTACATGTTTGCAAGCCAAGTTGAAGATAAAGAGTTGAGACTGTGGAGTCTCCTTGAGGTCCTATACAATGGACCATATTTTTGTGTGTGTGTTAGGAGGGAGATGAATAATCCATGTGTGGGGAAGGAGGTTAAGGGAAGAAGTGCCCTTAACTAAACTGGATTTATGGCAGTCCATTCCTTTCCCGGTTTTACTACATCAGTTCTAATAGAAAGGAGGGAAGTGGCAACCCTCTCTGGAAAACCACAGCAGCCTGTAGCAGCCTATATGGTGGAGTCAGCTGTCCGAGAGAGCTCCAGAAGCCCAGGGCAACATCTTCTTTGCTTTAGTCTTCCTCCCCACCAAAGAAACCTGCAGTTGATCATTATGCATGGATATGAAGAAATATGAGACAGAGAAGATACTACTAGTATGTGTGATGGAACTCTCTGCCTCCTGGTTTTTAGAGAGAGGTGGGCGTCAGAGGACTCTCTCCCTATCACAGCCTCCTAAATCTTCTTGTGGGGGAAAAAAGGGGAGAAGAAGAGAGAGGGAAGATGCCTTCTGCTTTGCTACACACTGGAGAGACAGCTACTGCTGGCCTTAGTCTTCGTGGCCACAGCTCAGAGGCTAGTGGGCTTCCTTGTTCTGTTTTTGTTGTGACTGTTTTGACACTGGAAAATACTGACTGTGGGACAGTGGTAAGTGTGTGCTGGGGCAGGGGTGTTACCAGGCGGCATTCGCTGGCTGTTAGGCCCCTAAAAGGGAGAAGCCCTGAAGCGACCGAACCACCATTAAGACTTTTCAGTGTTTTTATTTTTTTCCTCTGTATTTTGTTTTTGCACATTGGAAACAAAGCTTAAGACCTGCCTGGGCCCTCAGTCACTTTGACCCTTTTATGTCAATTAACTTATTTTTTTAATACTTGAAAGAAGATTCATTTTTGTATCTTTTAGGAAAAAAAATGGACGAGTCGAGTGATGGGTGTGTGTGCCTGCTGCATCCTACAACTTCCACTTCTAAATTACTGGACGTTGTTACCTGTGGCTATTTATTAGTGTTCTTATTAATAATTCAATTGTTACACATATTTGATTATGGAGGAAGTGTTCTAACTCTGTTAGAGAAAGACACTACTGTGGATTGGTCCCTGCTTCACAGCAAGGGCAACATTTACATACCCATGGATGCATCCTTCGTGAGGAGTTTTCCTTTGTGACAAAATTCTGAGCACTCATGGAGCTGTAAGAATCTATTTGTGTTCGTAGCATACTTTTCTTCTGCATCCCAGATTCCCTCTGTTGGACTAATAAACCTATAATTTATTTAAATTTTACATTTTTATAACAAGCAAGCCAAAACTGTGAGGTAGGAATATCCCATGTCTCTCTTTCTCGCTGAAAGAGGGAACCCTCACACTCCTGAGATACAGCTAGAGGGACTTCCATGAAAACAAAAATAGCACATTTCCTGCTGCATCTGTTGGAAGAAGCTCCTTTTGGCTCAGCTAATGAAGCTGCTGCTTTTCAGCCAGGAGGGTACTCATTGTAATTGTACGTTAACCAATGAGCAGGGTATGCACTGAGCAGTTCAGCACCATTCACTGTTTGACGGATTCCCTGAACACACTATGTCCTTAACTTGTCCGGCAGAGCTGAAATAGCACTGTGCATTGGGTATGCATCCCATTCTTAATGGGATGTGTTAAGAGGTTTTCCCCCTTGGGATGCTGACTGTGTTCTTGTTAAAAAAGTACTAAGCCTCCTCCCCGATGTCTTTGAGAAAGTGTGCCATTCCCAAGCATACTCGTACAGCGTACTGGCTTTCAGCTTGAACTTACGCTGTTGGAGCATATCACCCAAGCAGGGCTGAGCATCCTTTAATTTTTTGCCCCAGGACAGAAGTTAGCATGGTTTCTTGCTGTTGGCTCTCTACCTCCTTCAAAGAGGTCATCTGTGAGCCAAGGTCTATGATTTGCATTCACCTCTGGCTCAGGAGCATACCTGGGCTGAGGAGGAATGGGTAGGACTGTCCCCAGAGACTCTTGAGTGGTGCTGGTTAACTGTGGAAACATGTTTTTTCCGCCTCAAGTGTTTCCCCTTTATCCCCTGCTAAGGCATTACAACTTAAATCCAGAGGATCATGAAACCAAGTCGACAGGCAGCTGCACTGCTGCTTCATAATTGCGCATGTTAGCAAGTGGTACCTGCTATACCAACGTCATGGAGCGTTGGCTTACCAACAGGATGTCCAGCAGACAGAAAGCCCCCCATTTCCCAGTGCAGGGGCCAGCTGCACAAGTCAAAGTGGCAACAGTAGTTTGCACAGTCTGCATTTGAGGGGCCAGTGGAAGCTGGAGAGGAGGAGGGGAGACAGGGAAGCTAGATACATATTGTTGAACTGCCTTGTGCAGAAAATTGGCCTCAGTCCATGTTATAGTGCACTAGGTATATGGACCACATCTAACTTAACAAAAGATCATTGGATGTGAGCTGTAGAAGAGAAAGAAATCCTGAAGAAGAAATACCAGATTACTACTTTTCCCTTTCATGCTGGGGGATGCTGGCCCGATCTTTGCTATGCCGAAGAGTGGTATCACTTGAGGGTGTAATGCCCTGCTGCACAGGAAAACCACATATTCTAAACGTGAACTCTTTGGGTTATGCTGAAGGCCTCCAGCAGTGAGAGTGAAAATGAAGAGCTAACATCGCACACACAAATTAATTGAAGATACGTGAAAGGGAATGTTAAAAGGCCTTTTTATATCAAAATGGTTGTAAAAGGCACAACTTGTATTTGCTGTTCAGTTGCACTTCAAGAATATGACTTGCATATCAGATACTGGGGTTTTTTACTATCTGAGTATTTTTAATTCAAATTTTGTATTTTTAAAGCTGAAGAAGGCTCTTGTGACCACAAGATTCCTTATTTGTATCAGAATCCAAGTAGGATGTTCTAGCTCTTTGTGCTGCCCAGGTGGGTAGCAGCACATGACTTGGCCATGTGCATTCAATGATGTGTGTCCATTCTGCATATGAGGGGAGCAAAAAGGCCCTCAGCTTCCAAGAAGTGGGCACTCAAGGGCACCTGTCCCCATGTGACACGGTCCGTACCAGAGGCTGGCCGCTTCCTCGCTGCAGTAGGTAAGAGGAGAGCTGAGCTTAGAACCTAACCTGTGCTCATTTTGAAATGGGCACACTGATGATGATGAGGCGAGCCCTTCAGTCCCCTGTGGGGAAGGGAGGGGGACACCACCTCCGGGAAACACCCAGGAGGCAAATGGGGATGGGGGAGTGAGGACCGTCAAAACAACTAATCTGCTGTTTTCACAGTACAATTTTTTTTTTTTTTTAAGTGTTCTGTTCCTTTTAACCATGTTTTCATTAGAACTCACAAATGGCTGTAAAATCCTGAGCTTCAAAGAATTAATGTGTGGGGAGGTGACAAGATGTTTCAGCTCCAACTTCCAGACATATTCCTTCTTTCAGTTAACCAATACCCCATGGTCTCGCTAGGGCATGTTACAAACTGCGTTGCTGAACGTATTTTAGAGCAAACCGCAAGTTTTAAAAGTCTGTCCTTCTCTCTATCAGTCTCTGCATTTTATGTAAATATTTGTTTGTATGTAAAGACACCAGTGGATCCTTGGGTTACCCCCCCAGTCAAGAATCTGAGTTTTGTGCAATGCCTAGGCCTCTCTTAGAACACGGTGCTTGCATAGAGCTAGTCACCACATTTGTGTGCACTCTGGTGGTTTTTAGTATTTTTTTACATCCTAATCCTGAACATTATGAATTATTATAAGTGGTCTAGACTGCATGATCTAGAGCAGCCAGCAGTTCCATTTTCTTTGCAGCTGTTCCCAAAATGTTCACAGCTACACCTTGTTTGGTTAACATTCTTTTCAAGAGTTTTCAATTAAGTGTTTACACCAGACACCAGTGGATAAGAAAGGTGTTGCAGTATAAGATCTCCTGTATACAAACTGAAAAGCCACAATATGGCTTTATGGGAATTTCAGTCATCACCATCTGCAATAAAGAGAACTCTAAAGCATACTAAAAACCAGCCTGTATATAGTTCACAGAGAAAGAGGTTGCTGGCTCTCGACCATTGCAAAATAACAAAGATTAGAAGCTCTCCAAAAGTTCCTGCTTTTGGATTGCTGGGAGTACTGCTATAGGCAGGGTAGCCAGGTAGATGAGGATGTCGCTGAAAGCAGATGTGAAGGGGAAAATGCCATGTTCTGATGGCATTGCAGTAATTTAAATACTCTGTATCTGTGCGTGCATGTGTGTGTGTGTGGTCTAATCCAGGTGAAGGGATCTTCCCTTTTGTACGAAAGTGAACTCTGATATTCAGATTGTTCGAGGCTTTTACAGTTGGCATGTATGGAGTGTTAACAGAAAAGCATATACCCTACCTGTAAAAAACCCCAATCTGTTCCAGCCTGTTTTCTTCTGTTTGGTTGTGTTTTATCGTTTGTTTTTATGCACACCTGCTTTGTCGGTGTTGAGATTTTAGCACCTCAGATGGCCAACTGAACTAAAAAAAAAAAATAAAAATAAAGTTATTATTTTTTCTTTTTGTTCGTGGAGTTACCGTTTGTTTCCCTTGCATTCACTCCCATGGCTGATGATTAAAGAGGAAGCTGGAGCTGAGGGAAAGCGATTTTGAGATAAAAACCTTGGTGTTAAGAGGGCCTGACTTCAATTTTTCTTTTTCTGGAACACTCACAGCCCATCTGAATTACCTGAGATACAAACAAATCTGTCTTGATACAACCCCAATACATGGTTCCTCTCTCCACATTTTACATTGTTTCTTCAGATTCTCTGTGAAGAGAAATTACAACAAATAGCCCAGAAGGGCTGAAAGTAATGTAAAATGAATTGTAGGAACTAAGACTTCATTTCTGTAGCTTTAGCTCACTTTCTTAGCCTGCAGTCCTATCGTGAACACCTGACGGTGGTGTAGCAGCATTCAGTAAAATAAGGAGTGAATGACATGAATGTCTCTGTGCTGACTTTTTGTGTTGTTTTAAACCCCCGCCACTCCATGCCCTGTCTCATCTGCAGTGTGCCAGCTCAGGAAGATTAGCTAAGGGTTGTGGAGCTCCAGAGCTGTGCCCCTTGAACAGACTGGAAGGATTCAGAGGTTCAAGCTGACCAGCTCATGTGTCAAGAAAAGGCATCTGGGTATCTCCTGTTTGAAAAGGGTCGATGTTCAGCCTAAGTGGTGGGTGCTGGGTTCAGTAAATGTCAGGAGCTTGATGCTCGAAGGACTGACACCCAGTCAGCAGCACTGCTGTCATTAAGTAAACTGAGAGAAATCATAAGACTTTGTGCCTTTTTTTTTTTTCAACAGCAGAAAACACAGGAAGTTGTGGGAAATCCCAGGCAGGGGAAATCCCGAATGAGTCTTATTTTCCTGCGCACCCAACCATTTTCAAAACGAAGGATAAACCCTCGTGTTTGTAACGTGGCTGGCGGCAAGGGGTGGGCCTCAGATTCTCTCTTGCACAGCGCTGGGCCTGGAGGTTGGAGATAGCAGGCTGCACTGTGGGTGGCAGGAGCGACACAGCTCGTGCCTTCATTTCATCAGTGCAGCTCAGTAGGTCGGCACTTCTTTGAGGCCATTTCAAACCATACACCTCTTCCTGTCCTTGTGGTCTCTTGCTTTCAAATAGTAGTGGGAGAAAGCTGTGGTTAGCCGGGAGGGATCTCTCTGGTGTCAAAAGGCCAGTCCACAAGGATTTCTCCTGTGATGCCAGAAGAGGAATGAATATATGGAAAGTGACCACTGGACTTCGGGACACAGGAGGTCAGCTCCCATCTGTAGCTCAGGAAGCCAGCCTTACAACACTTCATCACAGCTTTTAATTACACTGCAAACTTGTTAGCCCCCGATCTCAATTAGGGACCCAGAGGTTCTGCTATTTTATAAACCATGGATGGAACCACCAGTCTCCTAGGAGACGTTTCTGTATTGCTTGCTTTGGCAATGAGCTGCGCCGGTCCTGGATGGAGGGCCCTTGGAGATGACCAGGATCACACTCCCTGCACTGATCAGCCATGTGCGCGTAAGAAGGAACACCTGAAAAACATCTCTTACAAAGAAGTCCTGCCTCAGGAACCCAGCATGTTGGCAGCTGCTGCTTTCAGTTTCCATTGATGATGAAAGTAGCCTTCAGGAGCCTCCCACCCTTTCCCTACATAGTGTTTCATGCCCTCGAAGCTACCTCACCCAGCCTGTGTTGTTCCCTGTGACCTCTCCCCAGCTCTTTGGGTTCAGCGCCGAGGTAAGGAATAGCACAGCGGTTACTGAGGTGGGAGTGTGAACGTGCCCTTGGCTCTGAGGAGGCACGCAGGAAGAAGGATGTCAATGGGTTCAATGCAGAGCCTCTTTCTGGCTGCAGAAGATATGTATTATGTTGTACAGCTACTTGGCCTGGATAAAGACAACGCATGTGACTTGTCAGGAAACATAACTAGGGGGAAGTCATGCCTAATGCTAAGATCAAAGAGCAGGTGCAAAACCTGGCATTTTGGCTTCCCTCATGTTTAACAGTTTTTGAAAAGTCCCTACCATGAGTGCTGTGACAGCTGCCTACATTAGCGATTGCATTTTTAAGTCCTGTATATGGAAGAATGCAAACTTAATCCTGGAAGGATGCCACCTGGCCGCTCATCTCACCAGGAAAAGCATTCTTGGAGGAGATTCAATTCAAGCAGGGATCGAGTGCATCTTCCTCCTTGAAATCCTAAGCATCAGCAGCAATGGAGAAAAGGATCCTACATGTGGTAATGGGTGAAAGCAACAGTGCTGTAATGTGGCTGCTCAACTGCATCACAGCTGGTATCATCCTCCCAGAAATCCAGAGAGAGGGAGTAGGCCTTCTGCTTCATTTTGTAGATATTACTCAAGGGAAGCAATGAAGATATGCCTCCTTCCTTAGCCTGCATCCTCTTCTACAGCATTCAAGATAAGGAAAGAAAAAAAACCTGTCCAAACCAAGCTTTGGAAAAAGTACCATTTTCCCTTGGCATCTTTGCAACAGTGTGAGTACCTGTGGACTGCAAGGGAGTGGATAAAACGAGTATTTCCAAACTTGCTGAGTACGTGGTACTTTTCTGAATGTCTCAGACATAGGAGTCACGTGGTTTCCTGTAAGCAAAAAGATCACATCTCTTTTTTTATTATTCACATTTTCTACACAAATACATAAAATAATCTATATTACTCAGATACCAAAAGCAAGCAAACAAAAAATAATGCAGATTTTTTCTGGACAGAAGGGAGAGTGTGCGTTTTGACTACCTGGGGTGCGCAGTGCTGACTTTCCAAGATCAAGCTGAACGGTTTGAAAAAAACAGAGACTTCTCTTCGGTTCCTTGGAATTTACAAAAGTTGGCAGATACTTACGTGTCACTTTTTTCCCCCTACCTAATTCCCAGCATGAAGCCACCTGATGGGTTGACAAACACATGACTCAAACCTGAATCAGAATTAGTTTGGTCTTAATTTTGCAGAATCCCAAGAACTTTAAAAAGCACTCTATCATCAGCCCCTTCCTGATCAAACACCCATTGCATGCTCTGCATAGCGAAACAAAGGCTGAAGTTGGTACGGTGACTCGGCGTGTTGGGAAGAAGCAAGTGCACAACAGGAAACCTGTATTAAATACAAAGTAAGCATTGCTTGAAACGAAATGTTAGAACTGTAAGGCTGTTCAAATAAAAATCAGTTGAACGATACTAAACCCATAAAACTATATTAAATGAAAACTTAAGGGTTTTTTTGGCAGGGATGTAAGTGGCTGTAAACTGGACACGAGGTTTCATCCCAGCAGCACAAGGTCGGAAGCTGGGTGAGTTCCAGAACAATCCTGCCCGCGGCGGGGCCGGAGGCCCGGGACCGCTTCGCCCCCACCCTGACCCCTCTCCGGGGAAGGTAGCGCCGGCGGGAGGGGAGCTCCGCTCGGGGGAAGCTCCGGCACCAGCCGCCGCTGCCACTTTCCCGGCCCCCGGCTTGGGCTGAGG